>KL197721.1:342319-387045 GCA_000697665.1 Jaapia argillacea MUCL 33604
GTTTTTTTGGGCTTTGCCAAAGCCCAGAATGTCTGAATAATCAAGAAAAGAGTAATGCTATTATGGGTAAAAATTCCTGTGATGTGTGATTGCCTTTGAGGTTGTGAGAGACTGAGAGTACAGTATTATTATTACTCAAGCAAACTGCTGATGATTTGAGATGTTCAAAATTTATGGCAGAACACACAGAATAGATACTAGTGGGTTTGAATACCAAACTGTCTCAGATATAACCAGAAATCCTGAGTAAAAAATGATTTATCAAAAATGTCCTCACTCAGGATTGAACCAACACTCATCCACAAACGGGGATAGAATATAACCACTTCACCACAGGACCTTTGACAAGGGTGGTATCTGAGTGTACAGATAGCGAAAATAGCTCTGCTATTTTTGATTATTCTTTTTCTTTTTCTTTTTCTTTTACCCACAAACACCAGTATCTTGCCTCCGTTCTAATCCCTCAAATCTTAGAAATTTAATTAGCTTAAGGTTCGCTAGCCTCTATCGTCCTCCTCGTGGTTTCCGATTGCTTCCATCGATATCACAGTATTCCTATCGTAAACGCCGCACCAAAGTCTCCCTCTTACTTTCAAATAGGTGGCTCGGGCGAGCGTTCGTCCAAACCAAGCTCCAGCACGATGTGAAGATTATGGGCAACTGATGTGATCCTCACCATTCCACTCCGTGCTTTCTTTACGTTTCATGTCATTTCCCTTGTTCCAAGACCAATTCATACACGATTTATCGGCACTGCCCATTGAACGCACCGCCCTGCCACCGAAGCGATCTAGCCTTGTGCAGAGACGCTCTTTCGAACTTCATTGGAACTTCTCCACTTTCAAATCTACCCCCAGACGAATGTCCGACGACGATTGCTTCGACTGTTGCAACGACGATTGCTTTAACTATTGCACCGACGATTGCTTCAACTGTTGCACCGACGATATATGTGGCCCCTGTTCCAACAACATATGTGACGTTTTGTGTACGTCGAGTTCTTTGCAATGGGTGGGGAAGTTCGAATTGACCAAGAGTGCCTCATTTCTAGGTAACTCTTTCGGAGCTTTGTGGGACAACTGTACGTCTTCATCGTAGAACTGGCATTGTTGGCTGACACATTGGTCGTCCAGGTCAGTGCAATACTTTGTGCAACGCTTTTTTCGCGTGGTGGACAGACCCTACCGCTGGGGATTGCTGCTGCCCTTGTTCATGTGACTGTTGCGACGACGAAGATGAGGAGAGGAAGAAGGCCGAGAGGCGACAAAATGTCAATGATTTGGAACAAGGGGGTTTCGTTGAGATGGGAGGTATCGTTGGCGCTCAACCCGCAGCCAGTGAGGGGATGATACGAGATCCGCAAGGCATCCTGGGTGGAGTAATCACATACACTCGTCCATTAGCCAACGACTAGCGGGTAAGTAGCCACCTCCTATCCAATTCGCAGGACGCGGGATTGGGTTTGACTTGTGGCGTCTCTTGCATTCGCAGTTCGAAGTCTAGCACTGACCTGTATGTCGAGTGTTGAATGGTATCTGTAGAACAACTGACCAGTATTATTATCGACTGCTGAGGAATATATCACACTCAACGTGTCAATGTTTTGTTGCAGAAACACCTGCGCGTTGAGTGCCTCGGCTCCATCCAAGAAAGGTGTGCAAGAGCAGTACGACGCTTCGTTCCGCTGTACGATGACTGCCGATGAGTTACGAGAGTAAGCAGCGAGCAAACGACGACCCGCAGTAACGCTGCATTTATGCAGTGCCGGCCGCAGTGCCCCGATGCATGATGTACTGTAAGCTTTGGCAGCTTGAAGTAGAAGCAATCTAGCTCCACCCCATGAAGACTTAAGACGGCGATCCTCTAGAGCAGTGTGCCAGTCCTCGCCTCATACCACCGCAATCCTCAGTTCTGCACTAAAAGGAAGTGATCAATCATGTCTGCTGCAGATGAGTTGTCAGGAAGGCGAGGGAGGGTTTGAAGAGGAAGCGCGGAAGGAGGCTGAGAGAAAAGCCAAGGAAGACGGTTCGAGAGGTGTCGTTGAAGTTCAACCTGCGCTTTTAGTGAGGCAATGGTGCAGGAACGTAAGTGCGAAACCTGACGATATCCAGCAACTCGCATCGCACTTGTGGTCGAATTCATTCATCGACACCCTAGCCTTTCTCCTCGTTCAATCCTCCCCAACAACCCCAGGAACCACTTTCCACCCACCGACTCGCCACATGCATATGGATACCACCCCCCCCTAGGCCTCACGAACCACTGCATTCTCATATTCCGCACATGTCATTTACATCGATGTTCGATCCATAGTATAACAGCTAGTTTCATGTCGATGGGCCGACTGCGTTTTTTCGTGCTTCGGGTCATCCAATATCCCGAGACATTTTGACCCAATTTCGGTAATGACATGAGTTCCAGCTCAGGTCTCTGTCCATATTGGTCGAGCTTGTGCTGGATTTCCTTGAGACCATCAAGATTTGTGCCCTGATAAAGTAGTCTTCTGAAAGTCCGACTGAGTGGAATAAAATCCCAGTGGTCTATCGACATGAAACTAGCTGAAACAGCTCAGATTTCGAAAGTCGTTGATGGTGCCTTGGATTCGAAGCGTCGCATAGGCCAAGCTGGGTTGGTTGAGAGGACCGCGAAAGACGAGAGTATCGGCAGGCATGTTCAAGTCTTTCTGGATTGATGTCAAGATATGTGGAGGGAGTGTTGTCGAGAAAACTTGGAAAGCAACACCTTTCGGCAATAAGACACGAAGTGTGTTGAGTCGGCCCCAGGCTGGCCGAAAGACCTCCCGACCGTGCTTCTTGGTACCGATAGTGTATACGTGATGGCCTTCATCGATATGAACGCGCTTGATGTACTTCACGAAGAATTGATCATGGAGAAGTCTTACCATGGGTGGGAGCGTAACCGCGTTTCCCACGCCGAATCTACCAGCCTGTCCATCTGAGACAGTTCTGCCCCATACTGTTGTTCCATAGACAGGTTGGTCCCAGCCTACACGCCATTGATTATTCTACCGATGTGGACCTTCCAGTTAGCAGGCGTGGCTCCTGTCCGTTGTTAACTGACGCTCCTCCGATGTGAATTCGCTGACAATGCGCCAAGTGCTTGTCTCGCCAACTCCGTAAACGCCAGCCAACTAGTAGGCGTCGAGCGATCCATTCTCGTTGTCTTCAGCCACCTCAGCTCGACTCGTTACTGGGCCCTTGATACTTCCCTAACCTCTGTCGACAACTTCGCATGATCTACATGTCACGTGTGATTGTGAGTTTGGAGGCTGAAGATAGTGAATTTGGTGCGTCTATAATGGACGCCTTGGTGCAAGGAATCACTAAAACGCCCATCCTTCGCATAGAATATGGAATGTGGGGTTGACTGTTGGATTCGATTTTTAGTGATACCCATCCCTATGTTTCCCAGCGCGATTTGCGGGGCCTGCTGCGATTGCCCGTGTACGTCTTCATCGCATCGCTGTCTGCTTGTGTTCGTGAAGCTTTCGATGTCATGGGTTCATGCGATATCTGAGGCGACTATGATTCAAGGATGATTTTAGATTCTTATGCTGTCGGAGGAGCGCGAGGAAGCGAATTGTCAACGACTTCGGAAGACGGGTTCTAGAGAGGTATCGTTGGGACCGGAACCACTGTTGCTGAAGTAATGGGGAGTGCGGTGGAGGAGGATGAAGGAGTGGGGCTCCTGGGTGGCCTCCCTATGCACCCCTCGCGATTGAAAAATCAAACAACTGTGGTCAGAACAGCGCCAGGGGTCCTTCATCCCAATCTCTTTCTGGTCTAGCATATTCGCATGGAGAAATTAACCATCGCTCTCCTCGTGGTTTCCCATTGCTTCCATCGATATCACAGTATTCCTATCGTAAACGCCGCACCAAAGTCTCCCTCCTACTTTCAAATAGGTGGCTTGGGCGAGCGTCCGTCAAATCACACTCCAGCACGATGTAAACATTACGGGCAGCTTGTTTGTGCCCACCTTGCTTTCTTTACGTTTCATGTTATTTCCCTCGTTCCTCGACCAATTCATACCGATTTATCGCACTGCCCTGTCAACGCACCGCCCTACGACCGAAGCGATCTAGCCTTGTACAGAGACGCTCTTTGGTGTTTCATTGAAACTTCTCCACTCCCAAATCTACCCGCAGAGGAATGCCCGACGACGACTGCGACTGCGGCGACTGCGACTGCGACTGCGGCGACTGCAACTGCGACTGTTGCGATGTCGATTTATCTGGGCCTTGTTTCGACAATATATGTAGTTCATTGTGTATGTCGAGTTTTTGCAATGGGGAAGTTCAAATTGACCAAGAGAACATCAATTTTAGGTGACTCTTTCGCATATTTGTGGAACAACTGTACGTCTTCATCGTAGAACTGGCATTGTTGGCTGACACATTGGTCGTCCAGGTCAGTGCAATACTTTGTGCAACGCTTTTTTCACGTGGTGGACAGACCCTACCGCTGGGAATTGCTGCTGCCCTTGTTCATGCGACTGCGACTGTTGCGACGACGAAGAGGAGAAGAGGAAGAAGGCTGAGAGGCGACAAAATGCTAATGATTTGGAACAGGGGGGTTTCGTTGAGATGGGAGGTATCGTTGGCGCTCAACCCACAGCCACTGAGGGGATGATACGAGATCCGCAAGGCATCCTGAATGGAGTAATCACATACACTCGTCCATTGGCCAACGACTAGCGGGTAAGTAGTCACCTCCTTGAGGTATTTTCGGATGGGTCCTCAAGGCAATCCGCCAGTGATGTCTCCAACTCGCAGGGCGCGGGGTTGGGTTTGACTTGTGGCGTCTCTCGCACTCACAGTTCGAAGTCTGGCGCTGACCTGTATGTCGAGTGTTGAATGGTATCTGGAGAACAACTGACCAGTACTATTATCGACTGCTGAGAAACATACAGCCCTCGACGTGCCAATATTTTGTCGCAGATACACCTGCGCATTAAGCTCCTCGGCTCCATCCAAGAAAGGTGTGCAAGAGCAGTACAACGCTTCGTTCCGCTGTGCGATGACTGCAGATGAGTTACGAGAGTAAGCAGCGAGTAAACGACGACCCGCAGTAACGCTGCATTCATGCAGTGCCGGCCGCAGTGCCCCGATGCACGTTGAACTGCAATCTCTGGCAGCTTGAAGTGGAAGCAATCTAGCTCCACTCCATGAAGACTTCAGACGGCGATCCGCTGGAGCAGTGCCAGTTCTCCCCTCATACCACCGCAATCCTCAGTTCTGCACTAAAAGGAAGTGATCAATCATGTCTGCTGCAGATGATTGTTGTGCTGCTGTTTGTGCTGTAATTTGTACGTCGGACGCTTTGTAGAGTGCAAAGATGTTTGCATTGATTGACCTCAATGATGTTGATTTCCAGGTCTACCCATTGTCGCATCTCTGCAAGCTTTCTGCGATATCCGTACGTCCCAGATATACCGAGGTTGATGACGCAGCTTGGTTGATCCGTCAAATTATCAGGTCGATACGGATCAGGTTCATCATGCTGCGGAGGTCCTCGAGGCTGCTGTGACTCTTGTGTATGTTGTCAGGAAGGCGAGGGAGGGTTTGAAGAGGAAGCGCGGCAGGAGGCTGAGAGAAAAGCCAAGGAAGAGGCCTCGAGAGGTGTCGTTGAAGCTCAACCTGCGCCTAGTCAGACAATGGTGCAAGAATGCAAGTCCGACGCTTGACGATATCCACCAATTCGCATCGCTCTTATGGTCGAATTCATTCATCAGTACCCCGGCCTTTTTCCTCGTTCAATCCTTCCCGGCGATCTCAGGAACCACTTTCCCTCCATCGACTCGCCACATGATACCGCGCCCCACTGGGCCTCACATTAAACCACTACATTCTCATAGTCCGCAGATGTCATTTACATCGATGTTTAATGCATAATATAAACAGCTCATCAATGAATTCCTTCATCCTGAGCAAACTATCACTCTCACCGCTTTCAGCCACCGCTCTCTGAGTCTCATTCACTACAGGAAGCTGAACCAGCCTCCTGTCGCCAATGTCCTCAAGCTCGGTGATCACACCCTTGAACTCACGCTGCAGGGATGGGATGGAGTTGACGTGTTGTCTACTTTCCTAAACAACCCTACGAGCCCCACAAAGTGCATCCAAGCATTTCCTCGCGATGCACACATTCGTTCTTGAGTTTCGATGGCCGGCCCCGTAATCGCACTGCCCCACGAAGATCTCCCGCCTCCCCCCAAACAAGAGAAAAATGAGCTCCTGTCGAAGACAAAATGGTTTTCAAAAGTTTGACAGGGAGAAAGGTCTGAAGACTTAGTCAAAGCCATTGGCTAGTCAACCATTCGAATGTCGGCTACCCATGAGAGCGGAAAGAGGTTCGACGCAACTGGCTTCACTTGAGGTTTGGCGAGACCCCGACAAGTCTCTTAAACGTATACATCCACCGATTGATGCTGGGCGTGAGTCGGGCGGCGATGTTTGACGAAAACCTCCACAAACCGATGGAGCTCTTCATGATTTTGTACCAGCCTTCGGGAGTCTCGAACCCAAGTCGGTCGCAAATCGCCCAGCCCGAGCTCTTCCAGAATCCATTGGAATGTATGGGTTTGGCTAGCCATAATGCTGCAGAGGTCTTAGGGCGTCCAGCGTTGGGTGATTTAGGTCGGGAAATGCGCGAGCGACGTTGGTGATGGAAAGAAGCGGTGTGAGCGTCAACGTTCGTCTTCACTGAGTTGGAACTTATATTGTTTCCCGTCGTCGTAACCAGGACCTTATGAGAGCTCGTCAATCGCACCACGTCCGGGTATCTGGTCGTCTAAACTTATACCTTAGGACTGCACAATGTGTAGAGTGAGGGAAGATCATATTCAACCTCGATGATATAGGGGGTATTGAGACAAAGTGGGACAGAGGTCCAGAACACGCCTCAGCACTGTCACGTAGTTCGAGGGATACGATGTTTGCAGCACGTCTCAAGAAGGCGGCTACGGAGGCGTCGGGAGACGTGCTCTGTGAAACTGAACCCGAGAACGAGAGAGATTGTTCTGTCACGGTGGCAAGCAGGAAAACATCAGACAGCGGCACTTTAGACAGCCTTGCTGGTCAAGGAAGGCAGATGTAGATCGTGGCTACCGAGTGATGTGAGAGTGGCACCCAGGGCGTCGAGGATAAACATATCAACTCAGAAAATATCAACTCAAAAAGGGACTGAGGGAGTTTGGGACGTATTGTGCGACTTGATTCTGCGATTCTCGGTCTTGGCAATGCTAGAGATGGAGGCAAAAGTGAGGAGTTTCGGCGTAAAAGTCTCCTTGTCGCGATTCTGATGGGGTCGGTACCACCAGATCAAAGTTAGCCAAAGGCGCGCCAAGCAGTGCCAGGATATAGATGTGGGTCGAATAATTTGCAATGAGTCAACCAGAGTCAAGGGGGGAGTGGGCACGGAGAAGGGCTTGCTCCGAACCTAACCGTAGGGGAGGTTGAAGGCGACGAAACCGCCACAATTGTGTCAAACACGAGCAAACTCGTGACAGGACTTGTGTCACAACTGTACAGTTCCTATCAGTCATCCTCATCGCCGTCGTTCTCAAGGCCCCTCAACCTCAAGCAATATGGGAAAAGGTCCGTTGTCGCCCTTGCTCGCCAGCTCGTTGTTGTTCTCAATGCTTATCTGCTCGTGAACAGTTCACGGATCTCTCGCCCGTGCCGGCAAAGTCAAATCGCAAACCCCCAAGGTTGACAAGCAGGAGAAGAAGAAGACGCCCAAGGGCCGTGCAAAGAAGAGAATTCTCTACAACCGCAGGTGCGCATCCATCGTTTTCCTCGCACTTCGAAGTTAGACTGATATTTCGCAGATTCGTGAACGTCACTACACTACCGGGAGGCAAGCGGCGGATGTGAGTAATCATTCTATCTGCGATTTTCCATGGATATTCTGGTTTTGGTCTTCCCAACCTGCGACCACCTGGATGCCAGCCATCCATTCTCTGATGATCCCAGCAAAACAAGCATAGTTCACACTGAACTTCTATGTTGACAAACATGCATCTAAATGTCTTTCGCTCCTATCTGACCTCTCCATATTTCTCTCATTCACCGCTATTCTTCATCGTTCTTACTAACTCTACATTTTCCCTTCAGGAACCCCAACCCCGAGAAGTAAAAGCCTTCTCCCGGCACCATCGCTTCCATGCCTCCTGCCCCTTACTAGAAGGGCTCTTAGGTGGCAGGGGTTCTGTTTATGGATCGTCGTTTGTATCATTACCGCACTCGCTGTCTCGACATGCTATGATATGCACCTACGCAGTATGCCCTATATATTCGTTGGGCTGCGGCCACAGCAAATCATCCTATCGGCGTGATTTTTGATGCTGGGTGCTGGGTTGTTGAACGGCTAGAGTAGTCCGCAGCGATCACGATTTCAATCGCCCACTGAACATCATGACCATCGAACATAAGTAAGGTGTTGAACCTCATGCTTCCGACGCCATGTTTTTCAATTCCAAATCCTACTCGCTATTCGAACGACGTCTCCCATCTCCATCACATCGTGAACTCTCACTAACTCGACACCGCCCTGAACGGCTGCCGCAACAGCAGCAGCAGTCGCCCAACCCCTCTCTCTTGGCTTCGTCTCTCGTCCGACATAACCTCCGCTGTTGTCCCCTTCTGTGAGGATAGCGCCCAAGAAAGACTTGCGAGAGGCCCCAATAAGCTGTGGATATCCCTCCAGTAGGTTTCGGCGATTTGACAGAGGCGACGGTGAAGTGATGGTGGAAGCATCCCGGAGAATTTTCAAGTTGTCTTCCACAGTTTTGCTGAAACCGACACCGGGGTCGACCATCACTAACCACCGCCTGACACCACCTCTTCCTCTCACAACAGCATCAACCTTTTCACCAAGCTCGACCCGCAATCCCTCGAGTATTCCACCCTTGTACCCCGAGTAATCTTTATTCTGACCCGCATCTCCTCTCGAATGCATGAGGATAACAGGAACGCCCAGCTCCCTGGCCACTTTTCTCATCTCCACCAAATGAGCCGCGGCCACGGTGCTTAGCGGGTAGGAATCCGGACCAGTAAACGCATACACGTCATTGATACAATTTGCCCCTGATAGTATTGCAGCTTTCGCCACCTCCGGACGGAAAGTGTCCACGCTAATCAGGAAATCTTTCTTCACCGAGGATTCTCGGATGGCTCGTACCACGTCGACCACTCGACGGGTTTCCTCCGCAGGTGAAACGAACGCAGCGCCGGGGCGGGTGGAGTGCCCGCCAACGTCGATGATGTGTGCTCCGCCTTGTACGGATTCTTGGACGTAGGAGAGGGCGGTGGGGATGGTGTCGTGTTCGGCGCCATCTGAGAATGAGTCTGGTGTGGCGTTGAGGGTTGACATGAGGTATGTTTTGCGATGGGGGGTGGGGTGGAAGGTCCAATGAGATGCCGTGGAAGGGACTTGGAGAGGGAAGTGGGTGGAGGGGGATGGAGTGAATGGGTATGACGGGAATGGAAGGACTTTGTACATCGGTGGGGCGACGCTCGGTTGATTGGCCATCAGGTCGTTCAGTAGTTGGCTAACGGGCTTGTTGAGTTTGGGGAGAACGTAATCTGGGATCATACTAATTACTAATCAGTTAAGGGAGGGGATACAGGGGGGAAGAAATGACGAACTCGTTCAAAGGTCGAAGGACGAACTCCCGCTCAGCGATCCTGGGATGAGGGACCACCAATTCACCTTCCAATCCGTCGAACCCAGATCTGAACTTCTCGTCCCTCGTATCGATTATCTCATTGTCGTATGTGAGGATATCCAAATCTACTGCCCGTGGACCATTTCGAATGGATGGTACGCGTCCGACTGTAGTCTCTATTTTCTTGAGGAGGGAGAGGAGGGGACGGGGTTCCAAATTTGTTTCGATCTGAGAGCGATATTCGTGGGTTAGAGTCAGTCACTAAATGGGAGAGACGGGGGACTGACGAGACAAGCACAATTAACGAAGTGAGGTTGGTCTTCGACGTACATCGGCTCGGTCTCGTACATGAAGCTTGTGTCAACTATGGCTACCTCTTCGGCCGATAATCCCCCCAAAAGAGAGGGTTGTTCAAGCAAGCGTAATGCTAGTTCGATATTGGCGAACCTATCGCCGAGGTTCGAGCCGAGGGCTATGGCAACCTTGTGTAATCCATCTCGAGTACCATCTGAAGAAATGTTGGAGAGTAAGGACGCCAAGGTGGGAATAGAAGTTGCTGTCGTGTTATTGGAAACTGGGGATCGCTGGTAGTCTGCCAAAGTTCGAGTGATCTGAACCTCTGCTGAAGATGCCAAAACCAAAGCACTCGGTTTTGCGGCTCGCACTGTTACCACCTCGGACGCCGAACCTTTAAAACCGAGAGCAATCTCGGCGACGCACGATGCCAATGCTTCAAGGGATTGGAACGATGATTTCTCAACAGCCTTTCGTGTCGTTTGACGTTGAGTGTCAGGTGGGACGGGAAGGATGAACAAGAGAGCGTACACGGTATATTGTTTCGGTCAATCCACGAAAATCGAAAGGCCCTTTGACCGTGGTCCGGGAGGTAGATACATTGAAACGAACGATCTGCTTCTGTACTCTCTCACACGGATTGATTCCGATTATCGCAGGACATTCCAAGTCTTCGATGAAAACCTCTCTCCTAGGATTATCATTACTGTGCGACCTTGACAAGTGCAGACCGATGGCTTTGCAGTAAAGTGACGCTTTTGACCTTCGGATCACCAGGTCTACATCTTGGATTTCGGGGTGGGTTCGAGTGCAAAGGTCCAGGATTCGTTCCGTTAGATTCTCCAAGGAAATGAAAGGCCCAGAAGACATCGCGGACGTCAGAGTAGAACAGATAGAGGCATAGTTTATAGAATACTGGAGTTCGTCTGATTCGGCGACTTTGGAGAGGTCGTAGGGGAATGAGAGAGTTAACTGAACGGGTTGACTTGTGGGTTCGGATGATGGCCAATTGGCACCATCGAGGAAGGGGACGTGCAAAGTCAGGTCGTTGATCTGAATCCTATCCATAGGCCTTTTCGAACCTAGAGTGGGACTATCAGTTATTCTTTCAGATGAATGGGGACTCGGATAAAGGATGACGAGAAAACTCACGCAGGTGAAGAGGAGCTCATCATTTTGGATGTTCGCCAATGCCGGGGAGGCGAAACACAGAGTAGTAGCCTTGGTCGATGACGAGAAAGGGAGAACAGGAAAGGCAAAACAGCTGGGCGTCCCATACTCTCTGGTCGTGGCGGGATTGAGATTAGGGTCCGTGTGGACGTCTCTCAAGTCTCCGGTGCTGTCTCCGCGGTCCTTGAGCAACCACACTGAATGCGGGCTCCAAACACCTCGTCGGCGAGTGGTTCAGAGTGTACAAGCTCGTTCAATATCGATCCAGAGGTTATGCATATGTTCGATCGCTGAATGTGTCTCAGTTACTTGCTATCTCTACAGACGCTCTGCCTCGTGCCCATCGGTTACTACTGTCTTCACCTGTCAATTTACTCTGATCCCGACGTCAACGGATAGCTTACACCTGTGACCCTGCCTGGAGCCTTGGCGACCAGACTTTCCGGATATTCATCTCTCGGTGCTTGGAAGCTGATCGATGCCCGTTTCTTGGATCAGCGACGTCACGGCCTGATGATCATGGAGGTTTTCTCTGGGGTTTCACCCGGGCACTAGAACGCGACCCTGCTTCATAGGTGTGCAAGAGCGGTCTAACACCGCTAACCCCAGAAAACCCACCGCATTGTGTACCCCTACGCCATGCTCTTTTTGCGAGGTAACATCAGCGGCTCCGTCCGTTCATTCCATGCAAGATTGGCACCGCATCATCGCTTCATCAAAGTCATCACACTGGTTACGTCTCTAAACCAAGGGCCAGAATTTTTTATCACGCAATTTCGACCCACATATCGGTCAGTGTGCTGCTCCAGCCTTCGCTTGTGCTACATCGCCGTAACACGCCAGCTCTGGGGCTGCTGCCTTCTGATCTCTTATGGCAGGATGGTATGGGACTAGGTATAATTGGGAGGTGATAGCCTTCCACCATATTGTTCCGGGCACTCATCCATGCTTGCCTCGACTCTCGAGCCACACAACTTACCGCATATCAGGCGCCTATCGGCCCTTTGATGCGGTGATATGCACCGACTGCAGATACGCTTTATCCAGCTTGTTCCGAACATTATCCAAGTTGGAACAATGGACGATTGAGGTGCGTGAATGTAATGTAACTCTCTTCCACGGGGGTCCTGCGATTAACCCAAGATATGATTGACTTTCTAGAAGAATCATATGGAAAGCCCCCGTACCTGCCTTCTTGGTCTATTTTGTCCAACTTACAGGTGGGAATCGACGTGATAGCCTGCTGTGTGTCTACCACATGGCTGGGGTGTTGTTCGGATCCTGCCTCTCTCCACCTTCATATGTTTTTTGCGAGGAGTAGTTGTGCACCAGCGCGCTGTATCCTCTGCTATCCAAGTGGGCGATGCCTTGTTCCCTCTAGTGGTTCGGTCCGTTGGCGGCCGTGATACTAGGCTTGGGTCAAATGATCTTACGCCGAACTCCTAGCGACGCAAGCCAGCTTGATAGGACCCCGTAAAGCGTTGCGGCGTATGCATTTATATGGCAAGTGAAATTTGGGGACCTGTTGACGTATGCTTCGCGCCCCCAGATTCTTGTGCCTACAAGAGCCTACAAGACACAGAAGGCGCAGAGAAATTCCTATTTTTCCAGGCCGCCGTCTGACCGACTCTGACAAGGCTCGGGCGGCGCGACGCCGGGTAGGTGACGGGTGCGTAAGTATCTTTCTCGTCAACAATGCGTACGCGATCATGCCTTGAAATAGGAAGCATCGCTTTGCAAGTCGAGAGAACCTCGACGGGTGCTAAAGAATCGCGGTGTGGGTCGAGAATGTGTGCACTTGGGTTTCCCATCTTCTCCCGCGAGGCCATTGTGGATAATGAACCTGATCGTGCGCCGCACCATGCAGTTGGGATTCCTGACCATCTTCATCGAACAGTGAGCGCCAAGTTGCTGGTTATGCGCATAATTAGGATTGGGCGATGCAATCAGAGATTCCCAGATGAATCACGATGGCGAACCTTACTCGTATCAAACGACGAGCGTGCGACGATGTGCAATGCGGGGCTATATATCTTGCAACCTCCCCGCTTTTCGACAGACTCCGCTAAACTATGGTCCTTGCGATCCTTCCCATCCCGCCGCAGGGACGACTCTGTGTTTAAGTACAAAGAGGATAAAAATTCATGTCCGCGGGGCGAGCAGGAGCTGCTATATAGCGGTTCCTTGACTAGCCCGCATCGCTGTCGTATCTGCTGGGAATTTATGATCGGCATATCGGCAGTTAAATTGGGTGTTCCAGATCACCGAAGCAGAATACGTCAGTAGGATGGCATATACGGGATCTAGCGGAACCAAATCAGCCAGGGCCAGTCGCGTGGTACTCGCGTTCGTAGATGGGAACAAAAGCGCGAAAACAGAACGGCGAGTTGAGAAGAGAGATATGCTGATTGCGTTGGTTCAAACAGAAGCGACAACCTTCTGTATGCGAACAAAGTTCTTCAGAGCCTCACGCGGGACAACAGGCGCTGAATATTGGCAGCAGAGATGGCAGGTTTATGTCTGGCGAACTGTTAGATTAAGAAAGGCCCGCCAGGCCCAAGAAGGCAAGGAATGAAAAGGCCGGTTACATGTCGAAAAAGAATTATCGAAAATTGAACACCGGCTACCATTCATCTTCGGGGTCCTCCCGTTTAGCGGATTGAACCCACGCTTAACCTAATTTTGAAGGAATTTACCTGTACAACTCCTTCGCCTCTGCCCATCGCAAGCCGCATTGCCCTCTTTTGTCTCCATCCCTCCATCCTGTCGGGCGCTCTGCCTCCTCCTCCCGACCCTCACGACCCCCGACCTGTGCGATCCTGTGCCCTGCGCTGTCCGCGAAATGGACGCACCGAATCCCCCACATTCTACGTCGAATTCTGCTACAGCAATGTCTAACGCGCCACCGCAATCGGGCTCTGGTCCCCAGCAGTCGCAGCCCCAGCAATCTCAAACTGCTTCTTCATCTACTGGTCCATCTTCTTCCAGCGGAGCGTAAGTGATCTCTCCCGACTTTGTCACCGCTTGGTTGGAGGAATTCTGAGGGTATATGCGTGATAGGCAAATGCGGTCACGAATAACGGTTGTCTGTGCTGAAGTGAGTCAAGTCCCCCCCGTTCCCTCCCCTTTTTCTGCGGCTGACAGCAGATTTTGCGTGTCCACCCACCGCTCCCGCATATAATCAGTGCAAACGGCTGAAATTAAAATGTGATCGTCGTACACCGTGTGGCTCATGCGCAAAGCGAAACACCGTCGAACGGTGCATATACTCTGCTGCCGCATCCGAGAAAGTGTGCGTGAATTCCTAAATTTCCTATCCTCCCAAAAAACCAATATACAAATTATTGTGGCGTCCTTCTGCTTGCACCCACTCTCAAACGAATAATTACAGAGACGTCCAATCGCTACATAATCGCGTTTGCACAATCGAAGCAGAAGTTCACAAGTTCAACCAAGTCCTTTCCGGTCGACTATCACTCCCTCATTCGCTTTCATCCCTGTCTTCACTACCCTCAAATAACGATCGCGCTCTGATAGCCATTGGTAACTCAGGATCTAGCGTCGTTATTAGTCTTGAAGATGTGGCGGGGATTTGGCTCGAAGAGCTGGAAATTGGCGTGGACGGTCTCGTTGCACATCTCCCCACCGCATCTTCATCCTCACCCTTCCCCTTCGCTCACCACACAAATGGCTCCTCGTCGAGTAGCCACCAACCACACATAAAGTTGGAGCCGAGTCCCCCAGCGATACCTTCCGGTCTCTTCGCATCAGGCGAACCCTCAATGTCACCAACCATTCTCCTTTCCCTACCACCAATGTCCGCATACTTTTCCTCCTCACCTTCAAGCACTAGTCAACCCACCGTAACCCCCTCCCTCCTCTCCCACCTACCCTCAAACCCCCATATCCGCGAAAAGCTATTGGATATGTGCGAACACGTAATCAGGCTAAATCCTTGTTTCAACTGGCCACATTTCAAGGGTCGAATACGTGCACTTTTCAATACGGATTTTTCTGAGGGGGAAAAGTACTGTGATAGTACCGGTACTGACCAGGAGAGGGAACATGAAAGGGCGAGGGAAATCCTTTATGGGCACGCGGGACCTTCGTTTTCGACTTCGATTGAATCGCCGAAGAGCTCGGTGCCAACTTTGAGCTTTTTTGCGGCCGCTTCTGCTGCACTTGCTTTAGGTGCGCTGGTTTGGAAAGAGGAGGATTGGGAGGGGAAAGAGGAGATATCACGTCGACCCGTCTCTGAGCCTAGTTCTGTTCACGATATGTCCGGTACGTCAAGTGAGAATGGGACGGGTAGGAAACGGAAAACGAAGGTGAAAGGCGATCATCCAGGTAATATCCTCTCCCTATGTGTAGTCTCCCCCTCTGACATTTGCGTGTTTAGAACCCCTGCTTTCGACGCATGTGATTCCAGAGATGGACTCGGCGTGTTCCACCGACCCGTCTTTCCTCCACGCACTCTCCCAACAATCTTTATCCATTTCGGAGAATTATTGCCCTTATGACCTGGATTATCTCGTCGGAGCAATCTTGCAGGTTTGCCCTTTTACGGATCTTCGATTGATTCGAGTTAACAACTTTCCTTGTCGTAGACACTGTATGCATTGCATGACGGAACACCTAGAATAAGTGGCAGCATTTTCCCTGTGGTGAGTCTCGAATTTTGGGGATATCTATAACCTCTGCAGATCTACACTTCTATATTCATACACTGGTGGCGCCTGAGACGTTCGCTGACTTCTTGTCATTCTCCTTCCCTTCATTTTATCTCACATCCCCCGTCTTGTCCTGATCCGTATCCTATAGATTGGCAAGATGGTGAACGTCGCCCGAATGATGGGTCTGGCGATGGATCCTGACGAGTTTCCCGGCAAGTATAGTCCCTTCGAGGCGGAGACGAGACGGCGGATATGGTGGGACGTCTTCTATTACGATACGTGAGTTCTTCTGGTCACCTTTCCGTGTTTAATTCACTGAACCTCTCGAAGGTATGTGTCGGATTCAATGGGTCACGTCCCCCTCATCGCCGATAACTCTCACACGACGAGGTTGCCTGCCGCTGATGTGGATGAGGATCGCTTCGAACCCAAGTCCGCGGAGGTCCCTACGATCAAGGAGGAGGAAGGGGAACGAAGACAGCCGAGCCCTTCATCGTCTATATATGGGCTACTGAAAGTTCGGTAGGTTTTACTTCTTTCCTTTAGGCAGGAGTAGGCGTCTGATTTGGTTCCATGAAGACTGGCTCAGCTCGTGAAGAACATCAAGAAGACGTCATTTCGGGATCCACTCGTCGAACCAGCATCACCCGAGTCCGCCATCGAACAGGCTGCTGGGTTTGAGGCTGACATCAAGCAATGGATGAACGAACTTCCCCCTTGTTTCCGGATGGACGCCAACTTGGATTCGCATCACGCTGCGCCTTCACCGTTCACCGGCTCTTCCCCTGCCACTTCCGCATCATCGCCGTCAGAATCCCCTTACCTGGTCGCGCAACGTTGTGAACTGGCTATCGTCGCCAACCGCCTTATTCTCAAGGTCTACATTCCTTTCCTGAGAAGCAAGGCGCAGTCGTCGACGGAGACTCGAAAACCTGTCGCTTGGCATCAGGCTTTTGACGGCACACTACATGCCGCTCATTCCATCGTCGGGGCTTCTCGTCGTCTCCACTCAGTGTGGAAACTCAATCGACGGCCTGCTGCTTTCGTCTTCTATTCCTTTGGACGGACGTTATTCGATGCGGCTATATGCTTATGCCACGCTGTAATCCAACAACCGCACGCAATATGGTCGCAAACAGCCCTGACAGATGTTCGGGACTCTTTGGAGATAATGAATGACCCCCGGGTTGCGACGGGTCGTGGGCCTGTCAACGGCGGTGTTGAAGGTAGTGTGAGCGAAGCGGTAAAAATCGTTGACCTCATGTTGAAGAAGGCGGAGGGCGCTTGTAGAGGTGGATCCGTGAATGTGAATGCTGGTAGCAAACGCAAGCACGAGGATCTTGAAGTCGATAACACTTTACCTGCCGGCTTCCAGCTGCCGTATGTCGGTCCTGGGGTCACCATCGCCGACACCAGGCCTCCACCACAAACAACTTCGAATCCCTCCAGGTCTTCTCAGTCCCAGGCGCCCATGCCTTCGGTCGAACGACGAGGAAGTACCGTCAGCCTAACGAATGGACGAGCTCCGCCGACCGCCACCCCGGATCGTGAGTTCACATCAGGGAGGAAGCCTCGGAGCGGGAGTAAGACCTCCTATCCTTCCGTCGGGATTCGCGTGCGTGGCAAGGAAGGTCCTCC
Organism: Jaapia argillacea MUCL 33604; assembly: GCA_000697665.1. Classification (NCBI taxonomy): domain Eukaryota; kingdom Fungi; phylum Basidiomycota; class Agaricomycetes; order Jaapiales; family Jaapiaceae; genus Jaapia; species Jaapia argillacea. The sequence goes on from KL197721.1 coordinate 359,785, forward strand.
TCTCAATCGGCAAAGGCAGGATCGTGGACCACTATCAGCATCTAGCTCAGCTCCCGTTAGGATGCCCGCCCCCCCTCTTCCATCCAGATCGTCGTATCCCGTAACCCCCGTCGATTCCATGAGCTACCCGCCCACTCCTTCTCATCCTTGCGAAGAACCCATCTTTGCAGATACGATGGACTACGCGGTGCCTTCAACAAGCTCCATCGACAGCCGTATGGATGGGGCATCCGAACGTCGACCAAGTGCGCCAACCCATCACGGGTACAACGCCGATCTATCATCGACAAATTCCCTTCCGATGTACAACCACAGCCAAGACGCCGGACCTGGCTCTGGGTATGATTGCGCTGACACAGGTCGCGTGCAATCCAACTCCGGTTCGCCGTTCTCAACAGCAGTTGGTGGGCCGAGTTCAACACCGATGCACCCTACCCCTCCGTTTGCTCCAACCTCCACACTCCCTATCCATTCCCAGCCTAGCCCGTCTTCGTCGTACCCCGGTGGCACCTCGTCAGCCTCATTTCCGCCTCTCCCTCCACAACATCCCTACTCATCAAATCCTTATCCTTCCGAGGGTGCCCAGAATCATCCGCCATACGACAATACGCCTTCTTTACACACGCACCACATGCGTATAATGAACGGCGGGATGGATGGTCGAGCTATGAACATGGACTCAGCAGGCAGTAACACCCATGACCGTCGCTTCGCTCCAATGGAACCCAAGATCACTGCTATGCCTCCATCATCGTTTTCCCTTCACCACGGGAAGGCCCCCGATTCACACAATCTTCCATTCTCTCATCATCTCGACCAGATGAGCCATAATCCCCAACAACCTGGATTATCGAATGATGTACAAGGGTGGACGCCGAACTCTGGCGTTTCGGGGTCAAATGGATACTGGGCAGGTTTCTACTCATAGCATCGGTGCTTTGACGTTGAATATCAGCGTATCCAACCTCATTGTTTTCAACAAACTTGTCCATATCATGTCATTTCTTTGGGGCTTGTCTGGTTTCTTGGTTGTACCTTTACCCACACTCCCATTTTATGCCCGTTTATGCCCATTCCAATGCCTTGGACATTGAAGAAACGAGTTTTTATGATGAATATGTCCATGCTCAATCTTCTTGCATACCTTTCGCTCTGCATATACCACCCCACATTACTTTACTTCCGGTGAGCCTAACTACCTCACCTGCCCTACAGGACCTATCTAATGGTTTTACTGCACAGGTCGAGACACCATCTCATAGTATCTTATTCTTGTTTCTCTCGATGTCATGGGCGGCCGGGAAATTTTCGTAGCATATAGTCGACTTCTCAAATACCGTGTATTTTAGCTACTTTGTCTTTTGTCTGCTCACAATGGTCATAGATGGAATCTCCTTATGCTTGAGTGCTTGAGCACTCGATTACCCTCTTCTGGAGATCATCATACAAGCTCACCCGAACCCTCATCGTGGTGCCTTGCTCTGGTCTCTAGCTCGATGTTAGGGGCGGCCAGGAAAAAATCGTAGCATTCAGTCGACTTCTCGGACAATAGCTGTAGTTTCCTTTGTCTGCTCGTGATGAGCGTGGATGGGATCTCCTCGATGGTTCAAACGTTCACCACAGTTAACCTCGCCTGTACAAATAAAATAGGTAGAAAGCGTGCGAGACGCAACAGATGTTCGAGGTATAATGAAGCGATGTCTAGAGTTTCGCTTGGCGAGGATGCTGATCATAAATGTTGACTTCTACGCCCCGACAGTTCTTGAACAAGCGTCGACTTGAACATCTGTTTCAGTACCAAGGTATGGGAGATGATGGACTTAAGCTCACAGAATCTTTCCAGATGGATTCTTCGGGACTTGGTCAATGAAGACGATTCCCCCACGCAACCTGCGAGAACGGGGTTGGAAGTCGTTATGGAGTCACAGATTGGGGGGACTGACCATTTGTATTTAATGAGAGACGATTCGACTCGTTTGCTCAACTCCCATGCGAGGTCGACGAGTTCCTTGGATGGGGGTTGGGTATAATTCAGCAAGGAGCGATCCATCGGAACAACATAGGCTCGAGGGAACTCAGTTCCATGCTCTTCACTATAGATCGACCCAACAGCTGCGTCAGCCACCTTCGTATGTCCTGCTAAAGCTCCTTCGATCTCCACAGGTGAACATTGGAAACCAGACGATTTGATCATGTCCTTCATACGGTCAGTGATTTTTCTGCGGTCACATTTGGTCAACGAGGGAAACGGGAAGGCTGGAAGGAAATGAATCGTTACACATTTCCATCCTTGTCCAACGTCCCGATATCACCTAGTGTGTTGCTATCAGAAACCGGAAGGTGGTAGCGCCGTCCAGCAGAGGGAACTCACCAGACCGATACCAGCCATCCGGGGTGAGAGTTTCCTTCGTTGTTTCCGGGTCGTTGAGGTATCCGCTCATCAGAGACGGTGATCTACATGGCGCGGTTAGTACCATCTCAAACAATGGAAACAACCCGCGGAGATTACTTGATTAGTATCTCGCCCTCTTCACCGATTGGCAGAACTAAATAAAGCGAAACTTTGAGTATGTTGGAGCATAAAACATTGTCCTATGCTCACCTCTGCCGGAACCTTCAGTATCTACGATCTTAATTTGCACCCCTTTGAATGGTGTTCCCGTTGTGCCCAAAAGCGGCTCAAGCTCGGCCCACGTGTTCGCCATCTGCGATGTTATTCCCCCAGCTTCACTTGCGCCATAACCCATCTTGACAAGTACTAATTGGCCTTTAGTTGAGAAGCGAACACGAATGTTGATTTCCAGAAGTACGAACCTCCAAGACGATCGTAAACTGTGCGTATCACATCAGCTGGAAGGGGAGCTCCTCCCGAGGAACAAGCCCGAATCGAAGAAAGGTCGTATTTCCCAACTGTTGATCGCAACAGTGAAAGATGAGGAATGCCCAAGAGTGAGTATTGGGTCTACTCACTTAGAGGCGTCTTTGCCAACGCAACGGCAACACTGAGTGGACAAACCTGAATTGAATAAATGAGTTTCGCCGGGATTCAGAGAAGAACGTACGGCGGTGCAATATGAATGAGGGTCGCCCGATGAACGGAAGCGAGTTGTAAGAATCGATCTAAATCGAACTTTTGGATGATACCAACGTCAATATCCTGTATTCTTCGCGCAGGGCGAGAACATACGCGAGGCATGACAACTACAGAAGCACCCATCGCAGGAGCTAGCAACGCGATGCAACTCAATCCGAGAACATGAAAGAAGGGAACGACTAGATTTGTCGTTAGGGCATTTCCAGGACAATCTATGAAACTACGCCTACATCCAATGAAACACTGAGACGGAAGAAGTGAGCGAAATTATAATCAATCATCGAGACTCTTCTCACCTCATCGGCACCGAACTCTGGATCAGCGAAACCTTGCATTATGGTGCCCGCACACATCGCTTTGTGAGTGAGGACCACACCCTTGCTTTTACCGGAGGTGCCGCTTGACCAAAGGATGCAACACACTCGTTTGGCGTTCTCGTCTCCAGACCACTCGTCCGGCTGGAACCCATCGCGGCCAAAGAGCCACTTGTAGTCTGCTGTGACCCACCCTTCAGCGTCTCTGGAGAGATCATGGGGATGCGACCCGGTACAAAGCCCGTAATCGTCGTGTGCGACGTTTACAATGAATATCCGTCCACCCTCTTTGTAAAGACGCGCCTGGGTCTTATCCTCGAGTTGGTTGATGGCGTCCTTCACGACAGGTAAACCCATGGGAGTCGTTGCCACGATAGCAGGTCGAGACGTCACGAGGATGTGCAATAGCTCGTTGGGTGTGTAGTATGGGTTGCACATAGTGCTGTAGATATGTGCAAAAGATGGGAAACAAATCTCAAGCGCAGTGTGAAGACACTCACACACTAAGTCCAGCAGCAGCAGCTCCAAAGAATAGAGGCATATATGCCATGCAGTTCGGCAAATGCAACAATACGGGCGAAGAAACTGTGTAAGGCTCATTCTGCCTTAGAGGAGCCGGCTTGAACCCAAGTTTGTTGCGAAATCCATCAGCAAAACGATATACGTCGTTCTGAAGTCTCGCCCAACCGATTTGTGCGCCAGTGTCAGGATGGATGAATATCGGTCTTGTCGGTGAGATTCGACGCTCTAAAACGCGTTTTCTAAGCTGCTCTGTCGGAACGTTGGTCGTGTAGATGCTGGACTTGTGGAATGGGTTGCTGAAGAGGAGCGGAACGAGGTTCGACTCTGGGATGGGAAACCAGATTTCGCTGTCGACAGTCATGGCGAGATTCAATAACTAGGTGTCTGAATCGTCGACAGTGGAGGTGGCTGGGAAGAGGCAATGGTACTGCACAGGCTGCTGTGCACCGCGCAGGGTATTCATATTGTCCGAAGCCTTAACAAGCCTAAGGGGTTCTCATGACCTCTAACGCCGATCGCAAGCGAATGAACCACCTGTGTTGACCCCGCCGACTGGTCGCACACAATGAATAAGCAAGCAGAATCGCATAGATCGATTTTGGAGGAACGGAGAAGGACAATAATGGACGTGATGAAAATGATGCTTGCGAGCGACTCTATCGGGACCGGGAAATTTTGATCCCGACATGGCTGATCTCCTCGACCTCGAGTCCTCGAACTTAAGTGCATAAATCCATTAAGTAGCTGGGCATCGACAACCCTCGGAGAACTGTGCTTTTTGAGAACTGAGTATTAGGGTATTCGACAACATGTTAAGGACGGGGGACATGTTAGAGCCCGACAAGAGCGAACCGTCCCATCACAGAAATCAGTCATGGAATACAGATAATCATCTCGACGACAAGGATGACACTGCGCGGCAAAAATGAACATGCGGAACGAAGCGATGTGCAACGGGAAGTCGTCCTGCGGCTAGGACGGGATAGCAAAGGGGCCGGAGCGATGGTCATGAGGCTGACATCTTTCGTAAAGCTAACACAAACACACTTCGCTCGACAGTGCAGCTACAGAGTTCCTCAAAGAAGTAAGGGACCAGGAACACAAACTTACCGACGACAGGATACGACGGTCGATGGATAACCGCCAGCTGGCACCCGTTTCTTGATCAAAAAGGTAGCCCCCCGCAGTACAGCGCAGGCACCTGGTGCGCTTGACAACTCCGAGGGTTCAGAAAACTTGTGGCTAGCCCATCTTGACAAGGTCCAGGATGTCACGGTGGTGTACGGGCGGTGGACGAAACCAGAAAAAACAGGCGACAGGTCAGTTGGTGACGCCCAGACGCGTTTGACAGCGTCCCAAAAGAAGGCCTTAGGATCCGCTTGGCGTACGGCGTAGGATCGTTTGTCGTGTTGACAAGATGATAGACTGACCCGCTGGCTGGAGGCTTCTCGAGCGCAACTTCCAGATGGAACAGAAGGATTTTCCAGACCACATCTCCGGTGGAAGCGGAAAGAGAAGTCGACGAACGAATGAATGATGTTGGGGTGAATTGGGTCATCAAGCTCGACGGCACGGAAAGCGTGGTCAAGCGGGAGCGTGCTATACACAGTTAGTATGCGCCGTGAAGGGAACTCCTTCTTGTGGCTGGGTCTATTGTGTGCTGGTGACCTGATTGACCGGCCGCCGCGCAGTCGGCGTCAAGGGGGAGCGAGGTGGGTGCCGTCGAATTTGAAGTAGGGTGCGATGTGAGATCCCATCTAACAAGGAACTCAGTGGCGTTGAGGGTAGGAAGAAATCTAAGAGCGAGTGTCATGGAAAATGCTATGCCACATCTGCGACGCACCTGCGAGCCGTGAACGATTCTGCAACGGTGGACGACCTAGATTGGAGACTAGTTGATGATGACTCACAAATAATAATGCATTCCCCAGGCAACATGCGGCTGGAGGGGAAAAGATTTGAGGAGATAACTGGCCATAGTGACACGGTATGAAGGGGGAGAAATGGGGCAACCCTCGACTTGACGACGATAACATGCAATATATCGCGCAAATATCCAGTGAGTCAAGGTTCGAACGACCGCAGACGATCCGAGCAGAAGAAGTCAGGAACCAAAGGCAGAAACCGAGAAAACGATGTCGATCAAACTTTAATTGCTTCTCCGGCAAAGTGCGATCTCCCGATCTGGGAACTGTGGCTGATGCTTCGCGGTTAGTGAGCAGAGATATCGCAATGTTTCAGGTGTTGTGGGGTTTGATGCCTTGAGGCGAAAGTCGTATCCAGGAGCCAAAAATTATCGTTGGCGAGTCACCAGCTTTGCGCGGCATGCACGCAGCTAACTAGGAATGGGATAATTGCGGTGTCCATCCGTCACGCTTCGAACACGGAAGACATTGTACACAACGTCCCTCGACGGTATCGCTACGTAAACCATGAATATTAGATGCAAAGCAAGCCGCAAGCAGAGATACATTACAACATCATAACCGTCACCGCGTCGTGTACGACGCGAGGAGAATATACTGGGTGAATAGAATCCGGAATATTATGATCATCTAGGGTGAATTATGAGACGGTATTACCCTGCATCTCCAAACATAAAATGCGACCAGCCATCTGGTCAGCTCCGCCCCCCTGCGCGATATCGAATTCGCCTCGCTTCGGCCGTCACGTTCCAAGCGGTTTGCACGAGCTGAACAAACTTGGGATCCACTGGGTCCAAAGCCAGTATGTTTTTCCATAACCCCTGATTCGACGACACGTATCGTTTGAGCTGATCGTCGGTACAGATGTGAGCCATGACCTGGGCCATCGTGGCAACGGAGGGGAATTCCTCGATAGCCTCCAGTGGAAGTAGGTATGGTCCGAGCGAAGGGGGTTCTGGGTGAAGGCCCTGTGCGTATAGGAGTAGTAAGGGGATCGAGGGAGCATGCGGTACGAAGAGGGGAATAGCGGGGATAGTTATACACATCGGCCCCCCTTGGTGATGGGGTGGAGATGGCGGTGTCTGAATAGAAGAGTTCGCCCCGAGTACATCACGGCGGAACTTTTGGGTGAAAGTGAAGGAGGCGACGGGTACAACGGTGCACTGGAAATCCGGATTGGTTGGCAGCGTGTCGTGAACCAGGAGCGCGTGTGTGGGGACACGTCCTCTCTGTCGTAGAACGGGCAGGTCGACCGTGGCTGGCATGCTCTCCGCTGGTTTAACCTTGAGCGAAATCTTGCCGACGTTGTGGTGGCGACATAACGCTCTAGACGAAACATTAGTCGGACACATGACAGCTCGATTGCAGATTGGCGTGACGCGATGCTCACTCGAGAGGTTCCGAATCGGACAATAGGGAAGGTGACTGCATGTTCATGGGCAGTGGGGGTGCAGCCAAAGACGACTGAAGGGGTCAATTACTTGTGCGTATAGGAGGGTATTAAGCCGAGTGAAATCTTGGAGTATGGGACGTGGGTTGCGTCAGAAACCTAAAAATTGGGGACACATCAGTCACTGCTTAAATACGGTTTGCTTCCGCCGACGATACCAACACAAATTCGGCCGAGTACTCCGCGAATAAAGTGGAGTGTCGCAGAAGTCGGAACGGGGACGTGGCACTGCAAAGAGACGACGTACAAAGGAGTGCAATGAAGCGCTGAGCAGACCTTCGTTGAAAAAATTCCCCAGCGATGAGATTCTGCTGATATGTCGGATCGGATGTATCCACTCTGCCACGAGGTTGATAAATCGCGGTAAGAATCGCCCGCTGTCTCCACCAGCACACAAAGTACTAGGAGGCGGTGATGGTGAGAGGAGACTCCATCCCTCGGGCATCGAGACGTTCACGGAGCAACTCCGAGAGTTGGAAGATCCCGACCAATGGTAAGATGAGGCATCTCGCTACACAATTCTTGTTGGAGTGCTTCTGACAGGCTCAGGGTCGCATTGTTCCAGTATACATACCAAATTGGGAAATCGCAAATCTTTTTCCACGAGGCAGCTTGTTGGGATACCGGAGACTTGTAAGTATGTTTCATGTTCACGCCTTGGCTGTTATCGCAAGGTTGAGACGAAAATGCTACAGCTTCCCATAAATCACTACAATTCTCCCCCGTTATTCACAGCCTCCCCCCCTCCCGATTCTCTTAAATTTTCTTCAAAGTGAGGCCGGTGGCACCGAGTCAGCAGGACGCCCATTCCACACCAGCGGACTTCTCATTCTGGACTCTATCAATGGCGCCAAATCACTCGCGGAACTAACGATATCAGTCCACGTAATGGGAACATCTCTGACCTTGATTTTACGGGACGATCGACACGCCGCAGCAAGCTTCGTCTCTACAGGTTGGTTGTGCATCATATCTCATCTCTCTTCTAATGAGGTATACCTGATTATTTTGGTAAGTCAACATCCCCTTTAGACAACTTGGTGAAGGCGAGCATATCCGTTTGGTTGTGTCCTATTTCCGCTCTCCTTACATCCCCCCACTAGTAATCTCCGCCGCTCGTGGTTAAGATTCAACGGTCAGCCCATTTTTATACGATGTTTGTGCCAGTTTCTGAGCAACCGCAACATAGTTGCAGCGGTGGGACGACCAGCCCTTTTGACTACGACAGTAACGACTTGTCAGGATTCCCACCACGTTGTCAAAACACGGATTCGACGTAGCGCCGGAGGACAACTTATCCCAATCGGTCTATACACTCTCCCCCAACTAGTTGCTCTCGTCGGGCCTGCGAGACGGTCACCATGGTCAAGTAACTCACTCCAACATTCAAAGCACCGCAACCGCACTGGCCGATAGGGTTGAGCGATGATGGTGCGCATGGTAGTCGCTCCAGATCCACGATAATTTTGGTCTGACGGCACCGCAGATGTCAGCGACTTACACCTCAGGAGTTTCGACTTGGGTATTGTCGGTTGCCGGGCACCATACGTGAACCCTACCCTCGTCTGGCGACCAAGCTTTTCAATCGACCCATCTCCGCTTTCGTTTGCCAACTCCGCATTAGTTCACGTCGACAATGTCGACCAGGTCGGGGCTCCCGAATCATCGCCGGTGCCATCCTGGCCACGATGCCCGTCGCAGTCGTCGAATCCATTCCTCTCGGTTGCCACAACGGCGATCTTCTTCCGACTTCTTGGCCCAAGGTGCGAGGTGGCGCAATCTGCTCTTCCGGAACTGCACACCACGGGCACTCGTCGCATTGGGTTTCCCAAACACTATCCCATCGCCGACTACACAGCTACAATTACCGCTGCCCTGGCGCGCGGGTATTAGCACACAGGCATCGTTGATGAATATCTTGTCGACACCCCGCAATACGTACTGAGCCTCCTCACCGCACGCTGAGATTGCTCGCCCGCGGACCCGCCTGCCTATCGAGATGACTCCTTCGTAGATGCTGGCGAGTCGATCCCTGGGGTTCTGATGTTCGTCCCATAGTGCGTGGCTCTCCCTGCAGAAGACCCGCGGACACTGATCCACCTCTCGCCCAAAGAACTTCCAACCTTTTACGATCGAGCCCAGCCAAGGAGGAGGATAGCTGTCATCCTGCTCCCGTAGAGCATGTGCAAAATTGGACTGACTGGACCATTTGTGTGCCTCTGACCTCCCTCAAGTAACTGGGGGCTTCGGCCCTTACCCCGCTGTGTCATGAATGTCGAGCGAACCCCATCCGACACGAATTGCAGAACCTCAGTCAGGTTCTTCTCTCGGCTTGGAAGTTGTGAAAGGGTAGCCTCATCGATCTGCTCTTTCACTCTCCTTGGAGCGATGTCACCCAGCCCGCTCACTGTGGGGTTCCTCCCGCGGCCTTGAATTTCCATGATGACGCCACATCTTTTCCTGATTGCTGTCGACCCACCAGGCGAGCTTTTTTCGCCCTGCCTCAGCCGCCCAGGTATTTTGCATTCTCGTAGACTTCCGAGCCTTCAAAGGCCCTACTATCGTTCCCCCACATGTGAACCACGTTTCACCATTCGGCATGTAGAGCCATAGTAAATACACAGACCCCTATGATAATTTTGGAGGACATGGAAAAACCTCTCATCTAATACATCTGATTTTTTCCGATTTTATGACGATTGGCAGCGAGCGTCGGGCATCGACCGAGACGACGACCTCGCAAATGTGGCTGAGCGCGAGATGTGAACAATTCCGCCGCGAGTGACGATTCGTGACAATGGCGGGCAAAACGTCACGAAATGTCACGCAGAATTGGCAGGGCCTTTGAGAGGGTATCTGAATCCACACCTTCCACTTGTCAAAAGTCTTCGGAGAAATAGTCTGGAGCATCGATTTTGGGTATATACCTGAGTCCCGAAAGCGGGAGCCAGTAGAGTCTCAGGATCTATGGGATCTGAGGGGTCTCTTCAGCCACAACTGCCCATTTTCACACTTTTCCCTCTCCCATTCTGCAACAACACTGCCCATCAAAGAACGGACTTCAGGAACATATTCTTTGTGTATTTAAGCATCTCTGTGAATTTTTGGAAGACCTCCCGAGGGCTGGAGCAAGCTACAAGTTGATGGTTCACATATCGTGCGTTGCTCACAAGTGGGGCCACGATAGTACTTACAGCTAGTTTTATGTCAATAGACCGACGGCTCTGGTGTCATATCCTGAATTTGAAATTGGAAATCAAAAAGTCATGTGATAGACAATATATACACTCTGAAATCAGGAAAAATATCGCTAGCTTGGTGAAGTGGTTATATTGCCTGAAATTTGGAGCTATGAGGAGACTTGGGTTCAAACCAGCATGAGGTCACTTTTTCAATTCTTGGTTTTGAATTTACATGACTTTTTTCTCCACAACTAACAACAGATCAAGTACATATACTTTCATGCTATCTACAAAGTTCAATACATACTTCATGAAAGGGCAGCTTTTTCAAGGATTAATCAGTTCTTCAATTAATAAAAATCAAGAAAAACACTTACTCAAGTTATCGAAACGTGCATAGTTGTCTGTTTTGATTTCCAGGACACCCAAATCCATCTTGACCAGCCTAAACATATACTGCACATCTTCTTTGTCTCCCAGGTGGTCCATCTCTTATTGAAGTCTCACTTTGTTGATCCTGGACTATATTCTCTGGTTTCCACATAATAAATGTTGGATCAAAAACCTGTGGTTGGAATTCTGATCCTATGACAGGAAAACTGGAGGGAGAATTATTCTCTTGCTGGGCATGTTGCTGACCAGAGAGGTGATTCTCATTGTTGTCATTGGGGACAACATTATTCTCATCATTGGGGTCACTTTCATCAGGATCATAACCTGTTTCTGCTAGGAAAAGGGTATTAGAAGAATCAGATGTGAATTAAAGCTGCTTATCATCATCATCATCAACATCTATAGATTGTTCAGAATTTTCACAGATTTTAACAAATTTTTACTCACCAGTGGTTGACTTCTGTTTTCCCATACTGCCAGATAGGATAGGAGCCCCTGACGCTTTGGGGAAACAGTTTGAAGATTTCTGTGGATCTACTCAAAAAATACAAACACTTGTTACCCAGTTGATTTTTAATGCAGCAATATAATACTCACAAAAGATTGGGAAAAGATTGTGTTGCAATCCTGAGAAGAGTGGGTCTCTTGCTGAACAAAGAACCTTCAATTCAAGTGGAAGAATATATGGAGACTTTAAACACATACCTCAAGCTGATATGGAACTCCCCATGTCCTTCTCTTCTTCCCTCTGTCTTTTTTGACCAGCTCCTTCTCTGAAACCTCCAGCCTGATGACCAGGCTGATTCTTAGACCCTAAGGGCCTACCTGTACTCATAATCGATGTAATTTGGGGGATTGTTACTTCCTAGTAGCTGTGGAATGAGGGGGAATGCACAGAGCTAGGATCAGAGGCAATACCAGGGTAAAGAGTTGGAAGCTGTGTGGAAGCCATGTGGAAGCCATGTGGAAGCGTGGGAATACCAGCCAAACCTGGCTATTCTGACAGGTGGGATAGCTGACAAATTAGTTACCAAAATGAGAATAGCCATAGCTGGCTATTTTACAAATCGGGACACTATTTTACAAATGCGGCTATTTGGCAATTCAGGACACCATGCGGGAGCCAGACCGTGCGTTTTTTCGTGCTTGGGGTCATCCAATATCCCGAGACACTCTGACCCAATTTCGGTAATGACATGAGTTCCAGCTCAGGTCTCTGTCCACATTGGTCGAGCTTGTGCTGGATTTCCTTGAGACCATCAAGATTTGTGCCCTGATAAAGTAGTCTTCTGAAAGTCCGACTGAGTGGAATAAAATCCCAGTGGTCTATCGACATGAAACTAGCTGTAATCGCCGTTGAGGATTCGAGTTTGAGTTTCTAGCATCTTCGAGTATACTTGTTTACGTAATCAAACCAATCTATATCTACATTGGCTTCGACGATCATGGCGGTCCTGATCATCTCGCTCTCTGCTTTGCTGCATTGCTCCCTTTTTTCATTCTGCTTGTCACACCCACGGCCGTAGTCTCGCAGCATGGCCACAGAAGCTGAATCCTCAACCCAGATTACCCAGCGCCCTATCACGTACTTTGACATCACCATTGGTGGTCAACCCGTTGGGCGAATCATATTCTCCTTGTATTCCGATCTTGTTCCTAAGACCGCTGAAAATTTTAGTGCGTTTGCTGTCCTTATCACCTTTGTTTCATTCTGATTTTTGCCAAGGGGCGTTATGTACTGGCGAGAAGGGTATCGGAAAGCTTGGGAAGAAGCTCTCTTATGAGGGATCGACGTTCCACCGTGTCATCAGCAAGTTTATGATTCAGGGAGGAGATTTCACCGCAGGAAACGGGACTGGTGGAGAGTCAATCTACGGCGAGAAGTTCGCCGACGAAGGTTTCCCCGTGAAACATACGAAACCTTTCCTTCTCTCAATGGTATGTTCTCTCCGTCTGATGCTGGATATCATTCAACTCTTCACGCTGGTAGGCGAACTCGGGTAAAGACACCAACGGGTCGCAGTTCTTCGTCACTTGCGTTCCAACGCCACATCTGGATGGAAAACACGTGGTCTTTGGTGAAGTCCTCAAGGGCAAGTCGATCGTCAGGCAAATCGAGAACTTCCCCAAATCCTCAGGCGACGTGCCAACGTCCCCCATTGTCATTGCCTCGTGCGGAGAGTTGTCCCCCAACGATCCTTCCTTAGTAGCTGAGGCCGTAGGTGCCGACGGAGATCCTTATGAGGATTACCCAGACGATGAGACCGCAAAGGATGTCGAAGATGCGGAAGTCGTACTCGGCATCGTCAAGGACCTGAAAGAAATAGGGAGCAAGCTTTGGAAGGAGGGGAAGATTGACGCAGCCCTGAACAAGTGGAAGAGTGAGTCCGCCTTTTGCTTGAGGAATTATGGGTTCTGATCTCCCTACAGAGGCGATTCGTTACGCGGATCACAAATACCCGGACGTCTCGGAAGATTCCCCACCTGAGCTGAAAGACTCTTACGATACACTCGTCTCCTCATTGCTACTCAATACCTCACTTGCTGCTCTCAAGCTCGGGGGACCCACCAATGCTCGGGTGGCTCTTGAGAGTACGGACCGGGTTTTAGAAAAGTTTGAACTCAATAACGCAGATAAAGGTTGGTATTTCTATTCTGCTTGATATCACATCGGTGTTGTTCTCACGAGTATCTTCAGCTAAAGCATTGTACCGCCGAGCCCTAGCTCGTACTGCTCTGAAAGACGATGAAACGGCCGAAAAAGATCTTGTCGAAGCAAGCAAGCTTGTCCCTGACGACAAGGCGATTGCAGGAGAACTCACTAAGGTGAAGTTGAGAATGAAGGAGAAGAAGGACAAGGAGAAACAAAAGTTCAAGAAAATGTTTGGGTAGGGCGAGGGCGATCCGTTGAAGTTAGATATCCACTGTATTAGTCGACATACCATATGTAATCATCAACATGGAAATGCTGCTTGCACCAAAGTCCTGTGGGCCCGACTTCAATCAACAAGATCAACTCGCAATTGAATGTCCAACTAAGGAATCCCGAGAATATATGCGTCCCTTCCCTATTCGATGAAAAACATCAGGAAATTGCGTTTGCCAACTGGTGACACGGGAAGAGAGGGCGTCGTAGCCTCAACTTCACGAAGTAGGACAGGAGCAAACGTTGCAGCTGTTGATAATATGAGACGATGTCGCCTGATTGGGAAATTTGAACTCACAAAGAAACTCGGCTCTCTGAAACCTTTGTCTCGAACCCTCGTCAGCGTTCGCCGTCGAAGGTTGCTGGCAGATGAAGTGCAAGAAGGCGGTCACAGATATCCATACCTACACAACACTGTTACATGTTGTACACAATGACGAAACAGGGACGTACATTAATGGACTCCGGAGGAAACTCGTCAAGGAGCTGAAGAAAAGTTGTGAATAGAGTGACCCAAGGGTTCGCAAGTCCGCTCCACGAACCTCAAATGCTTCATCACGGCTTGTCATCTCGATGCACTTGGCATGTAAAGCCGGAGGGACGACGGGATCTGCGAGTGAGTCCAAAAAGCGTAGAAGAGCATCACCAAAAGACAGGCATATTGTCTCCTCATAAGCGCCATTCGAGTTCGGAGCGAAGGGGAACTCGTCTCCGGTATCCAGACACTTTAAACTGTGTCAAGCTATTCAACAGGAAGGCAGACCCACCCACTCACCTCTCGGATTGCCGTGACGAGGTTCTCGTCTCCTGAATGCAAAAACAGGTCCTAAAAGAACATCAGCGGTTCGAATTTGTGGTACGATTGCCAGACTTACGATACTTGTTGCATTACTCATCAACCAGTTCACGAGTCGCATCAACTCTTGCGGGGCATTCTGGACCCGTTCAGGAGGCAACATTTCGTGCTTCGGAGAAATGGACCGAACAGGTCCTGGAAATCGCACAAGTTGAGACAAACTATGACCAAAACAAGTTGGCTCTGGGGATACGACTGGAATTAAACTTGTGCCTTGTGGGAGAGGGAGAGAGTAGAACGAACCGTAGACAGCGTGAGCAGAGATGAAGTGATCCTTTCCGAGGGCTGTGTGCAAAATCAAAGTAGAGCGCAGTCGGCTCTTTCGGCGGAGATTGAGCAATGAAGCGGTCGGTAAATCGACATGTGCTGTCAAAGATATGATCACAATTTCTCCAGGAAGTACCAAACCCTAATCGTCAGATTTAACCAGCAGATTGTAGAGACGCCACGAGAACCTCACAGTCATAGGTTCAATCTGAACCCACGGCGGGTCTGGTGAATCATATGCGACGGAATATGTTCATCTTCCAGGGTATTGATTGAAAATTTCGGCACTTACGAATTGCGTCGTTGATCTCGACAGGGATAAACCGAAAGGCGCATGGAATCTACAGCGTCAAGGTCGGTGAGAGGGCGTAGCAGTACGCTCATCAACAAACCTTTCCAATGTTCTCGATTTCGAGACTTTTTGCTATGCTTCGTTCATAACTGGGATGAAGTATGAGGTCAGATCGTAAGACATTGGAGAAAACCAAGCGCACGCGATCTTGCCGTAGTCTAACAAGGTGCTGTCAAGTTTGATTTTTGGAGGCTCAAATTCCTCGTCTTCTTCCATATCTGCCGTTAGGCGATAGTAACGACGAAGTTCAGACTCGAACTGGCGTGCACCAACAGATTTGGTCTAGAGTGAATATGGTTCAGACAACGAAACTGACGTAGATCTGATTGAAACCTACATGGACCTCAAACTCTGCAGACACCGGTCGGTGATCGCTCATGGTAATTTCGCGGTGGCCCTGATAAGACCTCTCCGCCACAGAGGCGGTGGGAGCAGATATTGCGAGGATACGGTCCGTCCATCCAGGTTTGCGCCTACACCTATATTCAGATCCAGGCCAAGGAATTGAAGGGAGGGAGGAAGTCAACTTCATGTCATAGCCAAGATCATCTACGAGGCCACCCGTACTAAAACGGTACGTTCTGCCATTCACATCAGGGTATATCGTCAAGGTCACGCAGGCCTACAGAGTGGGACCAACGGTAGGTGTGATATGTTAGCTTCCTTGAAGCCCTCGAAAGCTTCGCCTCTCCGGATTGCAGTATTCAGCTGGAAGGCACGGTTGAGATAAAGCAGTGTATGAGAGAACTTAGTCTGACCTGGTCAGATCGTAATAAGATTTGAAAGTTCTGCTCTCTTAAGTGCGACCCAAGGAGAGTGCGAATGTCCCCATCGGACAGGTCTATCCGGTAATTGAGATCTGTTGTGCTTGCAGTATGAGCGACGTTCATCATACATGTTGCTCGATCACCCACCACCCTAAACAAACTTGTCAGAAAAGATAGACGACGTTGAAAAGGCATTGGCACCCACCATCCAGAACAAAACATCAGACTCGTACAAACTAATGGGTAAGAGTTGGCTAGGGGATTGGTTGGCCTCTGCAGGAGTATTGTTTCCAGAGTTGAATGTAAGCCTTCTTGACAAATCGTGGAAATCTGCGTTCCGTCGATCCACCATCTCGTCGAATGCAGCTAAATGTGAGTTGACAAAGGTGAGAATAGTGGGAGAAGGCCACCAGATTTCTGATGAGTGCTTTCGGAGTGGGGTGAACGACACGCGGATGGCGGTTCCTCCCTTGTTTCCCTATGCATGGATTATCGATGGAGTCCAGAACGAAAGATAATGAAAGATCGAAACTAACCATCACCCCAAGGATCCCGGAACCCACTGCACAAAATTTAACGTCAGAGAAGCAATCTCGCAGAGTCTTCTTTACGAAGATGACGAGAAGCATTCCAACGAGCTGTTTCGATGCCAACTATACGACTAGCTATCAGTAATCGTCCAAGAACAGGGTGATAAGGAAACGAACCTTATCATACAACGCCGCCTTCTCGCCGAGTCCAGCCAATACAGCATCACACCACGCATCCTCTCGAGTAACTTTAGTTGAATATAGCAGCGCTTCAGCGGATAGATCGAGTTCTTGGAAGCCGAGGACAAGCATGTCTGGATCTGAGCCCTCCGCCCTAGAGTTGTTTGCCTTCGCGGCTGGAGGATTGGCAACAACAGTCGTTGTTGTTGAGAAGGACGTCGTCGAGGCTGACGACATCGTGTTTGTCGTATTGCTTACTTGAGATCGAATGGATTTGATGTCCATGTCGCCTGCTGTTTTCTGATCCGAAAGATCTTGAGATGAAAGTGGTTGAGAATTCGAGTGGGTTGAATACAAGTAAAGTCTCACCATGTCGTTCCAGTACCGGAACATCGCCCAATGACAAAGGAGAAATGGGTTTCAAGGGTGGCAAAGCGTTCATATCTGCAGGACTTCTCCGAGAGGGCTCGATACCTCTGACCCAAGGCGATAAATCCTGAGAGGGCATCTTCCCGTTGACGTTGAACGTTCCGATTCTGATCCTATTCAATCAAGACAAAAAGTGTAAACCCGAAATCACTCAATTAAGGAAACGAATCAAACCTACTTCAACGCCACTTCACCCCCATCTTGCAAGGAAGCCTCCCTAGCCCTGGCACGGACCCACTCCTCTCTGATGATGCTAATATCACCAGAATCGTCTCCTGGGCTGCCTGCACAAGCTGGGGATAAACGGGTATGTACAGGCTGGCGAATTACACGGATGTCAGGAGGGTTGGGCGACACTATAATCCTTTAAGTTGCATGCTTAACATGGTTGCTTGTTACATACCCATAGATAATGGAATATGTTTGGAGATATATGCGGCGATCCAAGGGTACGAATTTGACGAGGGATATACACTCGTACGACCATCTTTCAAATGATTGAAGAATTAACTTGTGAGCTGGGAGTCAAAGACCGCAAATGATAGCCGGCACTTGCCTGCGATCGCTTTGAGCCTTTTGCATTCGGCCAGAAGAAATCGCAAATGTTGGACGTTCTGGGTTACGAGTACCAGGGGCCCCTGGTTATCTTGGGCGAATGTGATCGTCAACGTGAGCTCTAGCGGGTTGCAGCGAATATTCAGATACGTGTGCGAGTCAAATTGTTTCCCGAGAAATATCCACACCTGTCCGTGATTGGTTTGGGTCCAATCGTGCATTGGATGGCAGCACGTCGACGGTGCTGTACCTGCTCTGAGCCATAGATATGGAGAACCCATCCATGATTGGAAAGACACGGTGAACATCGAGTTCTCCGGAGCCTGTGGGAGACGAAGAGTTTGCTTTGAACTTGAAAACGATCAGGCTGGTTTACGGGCCGTATCAAATTCGCAACATTAGCGGTGTCTTGAAAAGTAAGAGATGGCACAAAGAATGTAACAAGTATCCCCAC
Source organism: Jaapia argillacea MUCL 33604 (assembly GCA_000697665.1). Classification (NCBI taxonomy): domain Eukaryota; kingdom Fungi; phylum Basidiomycota; class Agaricomycetes; order Jaapiales; family Jaapiaceae; genus Jaapia; species Jaapia argillacea. Next base: position 377,981 of record KL197721.1, read on the forward strand.
GTCCATGTCCTGATTGATGGACCAGATATCATGGGACCAATATCATGTCTCCGCACCCACAACGAATAGAACAAATTGCGGCGATAGAATACGCACCATCCTTGTTCGTATTCACGTGAACTGGCATGAGATACAACTGCTAGAAGCCTCCTCTTCTCTGCTAGTTGGTTCGCAGAAATAGCTCCTGGCCACGGTCGTGTGCCAAGCTCAAGCGATTCGTCCAGAGGCGCGTCAGCCTCTAGGATGGCCTTTAACTCTTCGGTCGAACGAAGGAGAGAGCTAACAGATGTTGCCAGTAAACTGTCCATTTTTCACAAGAGCATCGATACTGATAATTGAAGTAACGAGTGGGATAGTGATGAAGGTGGGATTCAAGCTGGCGCAGCATGGGTCTTCGGGGTACTGAGAACTCCGTCACCTATCTCACGCCCGTTGACGCTCGCCTCGAACACTTTGCCATACCAAACACTGAAACAGTATCCCTCCATCGCTGTTTTACTTCTAGACTGCTCGCCGCCGTATTCACCGATGAGTAAAAGGATAAATTCAGACAAGGTATCTGTTACAGCCGATGGTGGCGAGAGCCATTCTTTCGAAACTTCTGGACACACCATCGCCTCGTCCCGAAGATGATGTCAAGTGACCATGGGTGGTGACTCGAAGGAGTGACATGGCGCCAGAGCGGCTCATCCCGTTATAAAAGGCCGAACAACAGCTCCCAGTCGTCACCAAAACAACCCTACCATTTCATTCGCACACGACCATAACAGTTTCACTTGACTTTCTATCATGACCCGCACAGAGCGTTCAGCCTTCCCCCGTGCTATCTCCAAGGACCGTTCAGAGTCCAAGTCAGGGCTAAACAAGTCTGACAAGAAGCATGGAGGTGGTGCGCATAACTGGGGATCCGTGATGGATGAGAGGGAGTTCGAGTCGGGTGGTATTGCTGACGAGGAGCGGGAATTTGAGGAGGATATCGAAGGGACGGCAACTAGGGCTGGTGAGTCGTGTGGCGTTTGGTATCGGTCGTTGTCACTGACTGGCTGAATATAGTCAATCCCGAGAGGGAGAGGCCTAGTTTGGACAGAAGCCCAAGTAGTCTGAACGAGGAAGAGATTGCCAACGCGAAACAAATCCGGAAGAACGCCCTCAAAGGCGATGGTGCGCATGGCCGTTCATCATTTATCCACCGGCTCACCATGGAACCTTCTTAGTTGACTTGGCGACTATTGCCCGTACTTCTGTTGCCGTCTCAACTTCCCCTCCGAACAAGACAGTCCCTGTCGCCCGTGACGCCGATGTGAGTGGACCCCAACCTTAGCCCCTATCTTCACCATCCTTACCGATTTCCTTAGACTTCAACTCTAGACTCCGCATCCAGCACAGCGTGATTCGTTGTAGACGGAACACTACCGATGGTGGTGGCCATCGAAGTAAGGTCTAGCAAGAAGTCATCCATAAACCAAGAAACATGTGTATTTTTATATTTTGTCGAGCAAATACCACTCATTCTGAGACTCAGGTGAACTTGGGACCTGAGACTACCCATCCATGCAGATCGTCCTTGAGCATATGTGGGGACAGTGAAGTCGCAAAGTTAGCGAGTGGAACTTCTCAGATTCGACCTTCATCGCTTCTTCATCGCATAAGTATACGATGCATCTATATTGCGACCGATATCGAGAATAAGCAGGCACAGTTGGACTGAGGACCATGATCCACGGGACCGGCAGAAGCAGGCTTTACTTTCAAGTCGTCGACAAAAGCTGCGCAAAAACAAAGCAAAAACTTTGGGAAGAACTCGGTGATTACGATGACTTGCATCGTCATCAGGATTGTGTGAGCGTGGACGAGTAGTGGCCCATACACTGGCAGCAGGTGTAAACCGACGCGCAATCATTTTCCAAGTCCGCATTCCTATCCATCGGAGGTTTGGTAAGGGCATGCCCTGTCGGAGGGGGAAGAACTTCACCTCTTTTCGCCGAAAACGCGTTGTGCTGCTTGTGCACCGCTGTGCCTGATGATCAGCACATGCAACAACTCAGCCGCCGGCCAGGCACGTCGCTAATCACCCCGGAGCAAGAAGATATCTAATCATAGACATGTATTTATAAGGCTGTAGTGCTGGCGAGGTCGGGAGTCGAGGGGAAGATCGTCTCTCGTGAGTTACTCCCTTTTTTTCACAGCGTTGAACGAGTGCGACATTGCACAAGGTGAGTGCCAGGACAAAACACCTCTGGACTACGAGAGCTAACCTCTGCGTATCCACTTAGCGTGCCGGATATCAGCGGGAGAAACACTGGGACACTATGAACGGATATAACAGTTACCCGCCTGACTATCGTTCAACCGTTCCCTCACCTCCCCTCCATCCTCGAGGACCACAGAGACCACCAACCAGGAGCCCACACCCAGCTCAGAATGCGTCCCCATCCCTATATCCATCGTTTCCGATGCCGATGCCGTCTCCGGTAACATCTCCTGGTCCACAGCCCCCTCCCCTCCCCTCCCGACCTTCATTACCACTAAGGCCACCCGTACATGGTGCACCTTCACTGAGACCGCCACCTCGATCTCCCATGCCACCTAACTATCAACGGCCTCCTCTTCCACCCCGTCCACCGCAGGTTGCTTCTTCACCCAGCTTTTCTCCTCCTCCGCACCGAGAGGTTGAACAACCTCAACCTGGGTATCCGGCTTACCCTCCGCCCTATCCTCATACGGAGCTCTCGCCACCCCCTCCGCCTCCGAGAGATGTTGCACCGCCGCCGCCACCACCACAACCCGATTTTCCGGCTCATCCTCCGGTATATTCCCCCACTGAGTTCTCTCCTCCTCATTCCCCACCACCACAGGAACAATCTCAACCACCACCACCAGTATCTTCGGAGCAATACTATCCTGGTCCACCTCCCGTTCCGCCTCCTCGGCGAGGGCCCTCGCAGGTGTATGAGGATATGACACCTTCAGACCCGAGGCAATTCGCAGGGAATGGAGCTACCCATCCTCCGGCTTATTCTCCTACAACTCTTTCTCCCTCCCCTCCTCCAAATCCACCTCCGAATCATTCTCCAACAGTCACTTCAGAGCAGGACCTTCCTCCAGTGTCCCATAACGGCACAGGCGAACCCAGCGAAGGTTGGGAGACCTCTGCGAACGGAGAACCTCACGCAAATATCTCACCCCCGCCACAATTCGAGGATACTATGCCCTCTGAAGACATAGACTTCGAAGGAACGCTAATGATCTGCCCCAAAAGAGTCAAAATAACATGGGGCGCTCGTTTCGTCATACCAGCTGTTCCAGAATTCGAAATCTGCGCACATTGCTACGTGGAACACATCCATCCATCGTCGCTTCGAGATCAAGTTCGGATGCGTAGCGAGGATCGTGATCCTGGTGGAACAGCCTGCGACTTTAACACTCCTCGTATCCTCAACTTGTGGCGACATGCATGCGAGGCCGGGGATCTGAACCCTGTCTTGATGTATATCCAGCACCGTAAGAAGATCCCCGATTGTAGTGGAGAAGGCGGCACGGGGGGGGGTCGTGGTGTTAGGTGGTTCACCACCGTCACGCCCATGAAGGAGTTCCAAGTATGCGAAGCGTGTTTCGAGGATCAGATCCTCGCTACGCAGTTTTCAGCTCAGTTCCGACCTAGCCCTTTGCAACCTGCTGCCGGCGAGAAGTGGGTTTGTGGGCTATCGTGTCTCTTCATCCAGAAAGCTTTGGAGGCGCATTCGAAATACGACGACCAGTGGAACCAGTTCTTCCAAGCTGTCGCATTCAAATATGCGGGCATGTCGCCGTGTCCTGGCACCAATGCCGTTCAGCCCCAATCAAGAAGATGGTGGACTCCTCGAAAGCAAATTACTGGAATGGTCATTTGCGACGCTTGCTATCACGACCACATAGCCTTCAGTTCGTATGCGAACGAGTTCATGCAGCGCGTCGTCACACGACAAGATGGTACCGGTAACTCGTGGAGCTGTGACCTAGCAGATTGGAAAATCAAACTCGCATGGAACCTCATGAACGACAACAAGGCACCGTTCGAGCAGTGGCGAGAAGCTGCTACTGTTGTGCTTACCTTCCCGCCGTGCACAGCAAACGGTTTGGTTAACAGCTCGTGGTATGTCTTACCCGGCTGCGATAACTTCTTCGTCTGTCCAGCTTGCTATCACTGCCTCCTCCGAGCCAACCGCTTTGGCGATCATTTCGCACTCCACCACGACCCACCCGGCACGACCCGCGTTTGCTCCTTTGAGCGAACTTCTGGGCGTTTCGTTACATACATCCACAAGCTTGGTGCTGCTGCCGACCTCGACCAGTTCAGCGTTCTATCGTCGTATATCAGGACCTACGCCGACATACCGCCTTGTCCCAAGAGTAACGAAGTTAAAGGCCGGAGATGGTGGGGTGTCGAGAGGGGCTTCTTGGCTTGTGAAGAATGCCACCACGACGTGATCGCTTCTTCATCTCTCGAATCCTCCTTGACCTATCATGGATTCCAAGCCACCAATGCAGCCCCTTGCGAACTCTACTCCCCGCGTATGCGCAAGATATGGGCTGAAGCCTGTGCGATGAACGACTTGTCGTATTTCATCACAGCCTCTCAACAACGAGCTCAAGCTTACAAAGATTTCACGGAGGCGTGCTCATTCGAACTTGGGATGATGCGAATACGCTCTCAAACGAATATGACGAATATGATGGCTGGGTTGATGATGACCGGTTCGGATAACATCGTGGCTGCTGCTCAGGGACCTGGTGCACACTCGTATTGGGTTGACGGGCAGGGGGGTCGTCATGCCACTTCTTCTGGAGCGGAGGGGGCGAATCTCTTTCAAGCTGGGATGACAGGGAGCACAATAAATGTGGGCGGGATGCAGCGTGTGGCATTGCTTGAAGCGAGGTGGAAGGCTCTGGAGTGATGGTGAATACTCCTCGTTATCTACATTGTGTGCATCCTACAAATTATTGCCCTCCGCCTCTAGAGACGTGCAGCATCCGCAAAATACGGTGAATTTGGTGGCTTTCGGTTCTCAATCTGTTGTTTTTGACAGCGGTGGTCGGTGCAACAGGAACTCACTTTTGAATGCCCGTGTTATTGACCCAGACTTGGGATCTTAGCAGAAGTAATTATTTCCCAACCAACAATTTTCTACGATACGCACACTTGGATGGTAAGGGTTGCAGCGCGAGTATCGACATACGAACACTAGGGAATACCATCTAACCTGTACTTGACGGGTGTATGGCGTGCGATTCCAAACGATGAACAAATATAGAACAGAACCGAGACAACAGAATAAAAAACCGCACAAATGCGGTGGACTCTGCGAAAATCCGATCCCTCCTTGACTTCTTAATGATGCCACTGGCAGGGCAGTCGAACGAATAAGTATAAGTTTTTCGTCCTGGGAAAAGCAACGCCGTTCGGGGAATACCAGGGAGAGAAGTAGGCGGTAGAAGGGGGGGGAAAAGGAAAGGGGAGGAGAAAGCCAGTAATGGGATGGGAGAGAGGTTGAACTTGACGTCCTGTACTTTTTCATCAGCGGGACTCCGTCGCGGCCGGTGTGGACATTCAAATATTCAAACCCTAACCTGGCGTGAAATCAGGCTCCCAAGGACATGCGGGGACGCCTCAAGGTCTCCAAAGTAGATAGTAAATTTCAGTGCGATGATACATGCAAGAAAAGTACGTAGAGAACCGCGAGGTCCGGCGCTAAGTATAACGGCTGCGGTACAAGACAAATATCAGCGTCGCCAAGTTAGAATGGGACGGAAACCTGTGGAGGTGGGCTATGGGCTCTGATCAAGGCCACGACTTCTTCGAAAATACGATCCTTCCCCATTCCACGGAAGATACCAGCATCGCTAACGAACCTGACGATGCGGTTGTGAACCTCCATCTTCTCGTTCGAGTTGTCGTATTCTTCCAAAGTGCTATCGACTTTCTCCTTGGTCAGTGGTGCGCTGTCCGCAGGGTGTGTCAACCAAAATAATCGTTGCATCACAATGGTGAGATCGACGATATAGCCCATGAGGCAGCGAATAATGCCAGGCCTATATTGTGTCATCGTTTTCGTTTCGTAATGCGAAGAGGGTAGAACGTACGTGGCCCGGTAGATACCATAAACCCATTTGGCAAATACAACCCCAACTATCACAGGAGCAACGACTACCGCGGCTGGATGAGCAAAAGCTGCCACAGCGCCCATGGCTGCGGGGACCTTCGGAGCGACGGACATCCTGATGTCGATGAGTCAATTAGCAAACGTCTGCGGCAGAATTATCGACTCACAAAGCATCATTGGGGTTGGGTGTTTCCGGATCAGCAAGATCTTGCACAACTTTGGAGACGTTGCCCTTGAACACCGTGGTTTCAAGGTACTAAGAACCACAGCATGAGGTCGAATCGCCATGACATGGTGGAGCTTTCGTGGAACATTAAGGCTACTCACAGCTCCAACGTTGGAAAAGTTCCAGACCGCCACGATATCGCTATGGAGCGCCTGGAGACATGGCTCTAACGTCTTTCCGAGAAATTGCGCGCCGGAAGCCAAGCCCCTCCAATATTCTAGTGGATGGGATCAGCGAAACTGTGATTCAAGAGAGGAGAGCCGAACTTTTCCGTCCAACGCTGCGGCAGTGTGTCAGCTGAGGAAGTTGTAATCGACCAGGGCACATACTCAATCGAGGCTGTAATCTTCGAGTCTATGTCCACCCTCTGTGCAGCAGCCCCGACAATCAAAGCTTGGTTTAACGAGACGGAATCGTCTGAACTGGGCTCTTGCTCTTGGTTCGATCGGCGTTGAAACAGGCTACGGACATTGAAACGGTTTGGAGCCGGCGAAGAGTCGCCAAATTGCATTGACTTCAACGTGAGTTGGATTAGCGACTGCAGAGTCGACTCGTAGCCGAGTTTCACTGTCAACCAGTCGCCATTAGATACCCAAGGGAATCGACTTGAAGCGAGTAAGCTCACCTGAAACATGAGCGTGTGGGGGAATTCCTTTCCCTTTAAAGATGGTCTTGAGTTGTGGAACATACACGGTTTTATAAGTCTTCGCCGCTCGTTCTTTGGCTTTCTTGACGACGGCAGCACCATCCAACCTCACGGTACCTTTCATCAGCTCCCCTTCCTCCCATGCAATAAGTTCATCGTATTTAGTGAAGACAATGACCACAGGAACTGCGACGAGATGATATGACTGGGTTGTATGTGACTGGCGTGCCAAACAGCTCACCTGAATGCAGATCGAGATCAAATATCTTTTCGTCTCCTGTCTCGAAGACGCGACCTCCGGCGTAGGGTGTTGCGATGCAGAGCCTGCCCCCAGTGGTCAGTACACCAACTCGATATGAGGACAATGAGGACTCCGCTCACCAAATTGCGTGGAGTCGTTTCCCCACATCCGCTTCACTGGTTCGTTTTTCAATAAAATCTTTGAGTTTCGTGAAGTTATTGACCTCTCCTGGCTCATAGCCCTCAGAGTCATGCAGCACGAAGCGATCATTCTCGGGAGAGATGATTTCCTCGTCGATTGACGAAACTCCTCGATGAAATTCCGAAACCGCCTGGATGAAGCACGACAGGTTATATATCAGAGTTGGATGATGCAAGGGGATCTCAGCGAAGACTCACGGCCTGCTTGGTCCCAAATGCGACATTGATCAAACTTGATTTACCAACACCAGCCTGTATCTCGTTGGGCTCAGTTCATGCAAGCAACCATGATCGAGTACTCACCCGTCCAACGATTAGGACACGAAACCTGGTATGGATCAGCGACAAATTAGGCTCGGGTTCACACTTATTCGCACCTGGAACAGGCGTCCGTGACGACCTTCATGGTAGGCACTAATGGAGCATCTGACGCCACAGAAGACTCTGCCTTGCCGTCCTCAGCGGTGACTATCGTCGACATGTTGGTGGTGGAAAGGAAGATAGACACAAGCCGTACAGCAGTGGGCTCACGTACGTTCCTGGGCGCCAATCAGCGTATCATAGCGCCTATCGTCCATCGCCGAGCAAGTCGTGGCTGACTAGCGCTGACTCCTGACAGCCGGGAACTCAATTATTGTGCACTATATCCGCTCCGACTCATTGCTCGTCGTTCGCGAGGCGTTTAGGTCCCATGGCCGTCAACTGGCTGGTCGGTGCAAGGTCGGTGCCAACGGTGTCGATAACTGTCATACGATTCGAGGTAATGAGACGGATTATGAGAAACCTCTTCCAGTCCAAACAGCTTGCAGTAGAATGCCCATATGCATCTAGTGTATGGACCGATAAATTGGAGCTGCGAAAGATGCGAACGACGGTGAGCCCGAGGGGCCCGGCGCTCGGGTCCGGTGTCCCGGTGTCATGTCAGTGCTTGAAACGAAGTCCAGCTATCAGCCGGAGCGTGGCTGCAGCTGGCTCACTTTCTGAATCTCCTGCTGGTCTAGATAATTCATCGCTCAGTGATCCATGACCTCAAACCACTGGAACCGTGCAACTATCAATATCATAAACCTGTTGAGGAACTGGTTCAAACCATGCCCGCAGCCATTAATTTCAGTATCTCTTGGGAGGTGTCTGACCTTTTCTTAGACCTGTACCATATGGTACCAGCTGCAATAGTTCAATCGATTCGCTGGAAATGACTGTGGAGAAATATAACGTATCGTCGCCTTCACACCCCATTTCTTCTCTTTCCCCTGCTATCCTTGCCGGTGGTTTCCCTCTTCATCGTCAGCGGAAAGTCCAGTATCATCATGGGGGACATGCTAGAAGTCTCCAAGGGAGCGAACAGACAGACTCTCGCTGAGACGAGCAAGCCCTTTCCTGATTTGTACGAGGCGTCCATCAGTGAGCTTCAAGAAGGGTTAGATACAGGCAGGTTCACCAGTGTCGATCTCGTTAAGGTGGGTTTCATCCGTCAACATCGAATCATTGTCGAAACGGGGATTGACTACTAAGTTTTCAGGCATACTTGGCCAGGATAGACGAAGTCAATGTCAAAGGCCCACAGTTACGCGCCATCATAGAGACTAACCCAAGTGCTCTTGAGCAAGCT
>KL197721.1:391375-482408 GCA_000697665.1 Jaapia argillacea MUCL 33604
CGCAACTCTCCATAGCGAAGGTATGTCTCTATCTTTACAGCTTGATCGGGCATGAAAGACTTGAATTACTTCGCAGGAATGAACACTACTGCTGGTTCGCATGCCCTCCTCGGTTCAATCGTCCCGCGAGACGCAACAGTAGCAGCCAAGCTTCGCGCAGCAGGTGCCATATTCCTAGCTAAAGCAAACCTATCTGAATGGGCAAACTACCGTGGAATCGTCCCCTCCGGATTCAGTGGTCGAGGTGGCCAGTGTACCTCGGCTTACTACCCGAAAGCCAATCCTTCTGGTTCAAGCTCTGGTAGTGGTGTCCCTATGTCCATTGGTCTCGGTGCTGCGTCGTTAGGAAGTGAAACGCATGGAAGTATAGTCAGTCCCAGCAGCTTGGGGAATATTGTTGGGTTGAAACCCACCGTTGGATTAGCTTCGAGGGCTGGTGGTAGGTGGCCCATTTTCTGCTTCTCCACACACAGTACTAAAAGCCCACATTCACTTTGTGCTACAGTCATCCCAATATCATCTCATCAAGACACAGTGGGCCCTATGACCCGTTGTGTAGCCGACGCTGCCATCCTTCTGAATGCCATTGTAGGCCTTGACGCCAGAGACATCTACACTTTTGCCCAACCCTCCATCCTCCCCGACTATACCAAAGCCCTTGATCGCAACGCGCTCAAGGGCGCTCGCATTGGGATACCCCGCTGTTTCGAGCTTTTAGATGTAAACACTAAAGCCGCCTTCGACGAAGCTGTCGAGGTGATGAAAAATTTGGGCGCTGAGATTGTGGATCCTGCTGAGTTCTCAAATGCAAAGGAATTGAGAGAGAAGGAGTATGAGACGGTTGTCCTGACCAGTGACTTCAAGGTGAGTAATCGCGTGGATTCGTGTGCTCGATTGGAAATCCAACCAATATACGAAGGTTGATGTTGCAGCATACATCGCGGGGCTGGTGGAGGTGCCGACCGGTGTCAAGACTCTCGCGGACTTGATCGTTTTCAACAACGAGCACGCCGAGCTTGAACTCATACCTCCATACTGGAATGATCAATCCAGGTTCGTCTCCAGAGTTCATTTAAGTTCGTTAACGCTGATCCCCCTTCCAGATTTATCCAGTCAGAAACCACTGAACATGGGGACGAATATTATGAGGCTGTAGCCGCTGACTATGAGCTTGGAAGGACGAGAGGTATTGACGCTGTATTGACGCAATACAACTTGGATGCATATATCGTCGCTACTGATGGTTCGTGATCCCGTTTGGTCTTTCTGATTATGCGCTATGGCAAACGCTATCTCTTTTTCATCGTAACTAGGAATCGCCTCGACACCACCTGCAATCGCAGGCTATCCCGCTATCAATGGTAAGTCTCCTACATCAAACCCCTCCGGAACTTCATGATAAATCGACTATTCACCAGTGCCCCTCGGCTTCCAGCCGGACAGCGTTACACCCACAGCTGCGGAGCCAATTGTGAAGCTCGCCCCTGGCATGCCTTTTGGAATCTCATTCATCGGAACAGCTTGGAGCGAGTACAAGCTTATTGGATATGCATATGCGTATGAACAGGCCACACAAAATCGACTCAAGAGGTTGGCTTACGAAGCTGCCATTCCGAAGACACAGTTGGTCGACGTTATTGGGAAATGATGTGTTATTGCGGTTGTACGATCTTTGGATGCATGGAGGTGTCGATGCAGTTCGGAAACTATCGATACAAAAGGTTGCGATTCTAAGTTCGATTCAAGGATAGTGTGCCTCAGAAGATGAAATGCGAGTGGGAGCAACGAGTGATAACGATACAAGGCTACATGCTATTAGGTTAGACTGGGAGAAAAGGGATATATTGATACAGCACTGACAAGCAGCGATGCTAAACGATAGTCGGAAGCCCAAAACCCAAAAGAAAGGAAAGAAGCCGATCGGACCTCTATGGATGAGCTCTGCGACGGCGTGGTGCGCGGCGATAATGTACAGTTGGGTTTCTCTGCTCTGCTTCTGATCGTGCGATTATAGCAGCGATCCTAGGGTTGACGTCCGCTGGCTGGATGGGTTGAGCGGATATGCCGAGCACAAAGAAAGTCGCGAGGAGGATGAATGCGGGAACGCGAAGATGCATGATGACGGTCTGGTGAGTGTGCGAGGTGATTGGGTAGTGACGAAATGTGTGGGACAAGACTGTCTGTCTGGATCGTGCTAGGTTAGTTTCTCATAAAATGTGTTGTGAAGTTGGTGTGACGGACATACGGGATTGTAGAAGAAAAACGCCCAAGGTCGAAGGCAGGAAAGTAACGTCTGCCCGTATTATAATGTATCTGGCCTTCAAGACCGGCTTAAAGGTACTATTCCTCTTCCGAAAAAGGGGGGGAGGGTATGACGGGATGAGGGACAATTATGAGGGACTTGTCACTCGTTTTATAGCTAATCCTTCTCTGCTAGATGTCGACGCGGTACAGGTAATGGGCTCTAAGGTGAACCAGGCCCATCGCGGGATCACTTTTGGGTTGGTGAATAGTATTCTGGACGAAGAACAGGCTGCGGAAGAGGTCGATCACAACATTTTAGGAGATCGAGTGGAGAAATATATAGGAGAATGGGTCTAGTTCCAGGCAGAGAGTTTCATGTCCATGTTTCGATCCCGGACCAAGGGGAGGGGGCTGAGAATTTGGATTGTCGATACTCTCAATCATGGTGCCGGCAGTGGAGGGCCGTCTGAAGAGTGAACGCCACAACGGACTGCCCCAAACGGCGGTGCCGCGTGGCCAGGCTACCGATCAACTTGCCTCTCTCTCAACTTGCTCGACGAAATCCAAGAAACGGCAGACCTCAGGAGCCAAGATGACAAAACATAGCAAGAATAACACAGCGTCGTCCGTTTTCTCTTATGCTGAATACAAGAAACTAGATTATGGCACGAAACGAGTACGTCGACCTTGCAAGTTCTGTTTGACCTTGGAGCTTATTATCCAGTGATCTGTTCACAGCAACGTCTTGGGAACGAGTCCATGCGCAGGTTCGATGCGTGCGCACTCTGCTTACAACGAGCAAGAGAACCGTTGGCATGCCAAGAAGGTCATCTATTCTGCAAAGAATGCGTATATACCGATCTCCGTGGGTCTATCCGTCTTTCGCCCAACGATTCTGTGAGACTGAACGTCGAGGATGGAAGTGACACAGAAGAAGGATATCAAGAGGCAGAAAGAGCGATTAGAGGTTATGAAGCGGGAAGCCGAGGAAGAAAAGCGCAAGGCTATGGAGGCGGCGAGAGAACGAGTGCTACGGGATTTTGAGAAAGGTCAACTTGGGCTCGCAAAAAATCCGGCCGGACCATCTTCATCAGGAGAATCAAAAGATTCTGAAGAAAGTTGTACACCTCCTGTTTTCGTTCGCCACCCCGAAACTAACATACGTCACGATTTAGCCCGAGGGTTGAAACGCAAGTTCGCATTCGACTCCACAACAGTTGAAACCCTCACTCGAGAAGCCGAGGAGTCAGCTCTCCGGCAGATTGAACGAGAGCAAGCTGATGCACTTCGTGCTAAACTGCCCGATTTCTGGTTACCATCCCTGACTCCTACGTATGGTGGGAGCGGGCCCCCAAGTTCGCTGAAGGATATTAAAGTACAGACGACGTGCAGAGGTGGGAATCCGCCTCATTCAATCATGTAGGTTTTTATCCTTCTCGATATTGTTGACGTTGCTGATTAGGTTGTTCGTTAGATTGAAAAACCTGATCCCTGTGAAGTTCACTTTCTTACCTCCAAGTGGTGCATCTAGATCCGTTGCCTCCACGCCCTCGTCGACGGTCACGGATTCAAAATCGAAAGCGGAGGAAGACGACCCTATATGCCCTTCATGCAAGAAGACATTTTCGAACAGCATCAAAATGTTCTGTACGTGCCTTCGTCAGCTGCTCAGGGCGTTATCTCCCTCTGACTTCGCTTCTACCCCCAGTGATGAAATCCTGCGCCCATGTCGTCTGCAAAACGTGCACCGAATCGTTAGTGAGACCTGCGAAGCAATGCGTGGTATGTGACAAAGTGTTGGCTGAGAAGGACATCATTGCGCTGCAGCGCGAAGGTTCGTTCCTATCTTCGTTGTCCTTCGTTGTTCCTTTGTGACGCTCCTTTACTCAAAGGTACTGGATTTGCCGGAGGAGGACTCGCGGAGACAACGAAAACAGGATTATCATTCCAAGGCTGAACACCGTGTTTGTTCTATGGATCGTGTTTTTGTTGCCAACTTCGCTCAGGTTTCCGATCTCTCATGGGCTCTGGTGACAGTAGTTGGAGATACCATATGGGATTGCCATAGATCTACTGTGCTTCTTTGCTCGTCCTCGGTCGGTGCTGTTCTTGGACCGGTCTCCCGCTTAACACGACGGCTTCTAGCGGCGGGGAATGGTGCTCAACATTCTCGCCATATGCCCAGACCATTTACGATGCAACCAGCGGATCTTGCCCCGAGTAGCAACTCCGAAGTTTACTAGAGGAAGGATCTTCTCGGTTTTCGCTTTTGGTAATCTAAAGGGCCAGTGTGATCAATAAGCCAACCACTATACATAGGAGACTTGTCTCAGAATGCATTACAACGCACATCTATAGCTCGTCCTTCCTGGTGGGGACACCATACAATCCCTTCTTCGACCACTCTTGTGCCCGACTAATCCAACCTCCCGAAGTCCTCACCATACCCTCTATCTCCTGGTTCCAGCGATCTTTCACATATGAACCAAAATTGTCGTGCGAGATACGTTGCACCGCAGGTGTCGGAGCGGGGAGGGAAGACGGTGGGTCGAGGAGACGTTGAGAAAGAGTGTGGAGGCTGACCGACGGTACCTGTTAGTTGGGGCATGACTGGCCAGAGAAGTCGCTTACTCGGCCTGGTGAGCCTTCGTTCTGCACGACAACGTTGGGTATCAGGAGGCGTGGTGTGATGTAGAGTCCACTCACCTAGTTTGAATCAGGTTCGAAAAACCATAGTAAATCTAGGGAAAACCTTCGTTGGTTTATTCAAGGAGGACTCATTACGGTACTTACGCCGCCAGCAATAAGGGCTCCGGACAAAGTTCCTGTGAGGAACGACATCGACGGCGAGCGGAACGCGTGAAGTGGTTGCGGTGAGTAGCAGTTGGCCTGCACCAAAAAGGGAATTCGTGTCCCAGCCGGAAATTGATCCGAGTACTCCTTTTCTCCCAGTCATGCGCTTTGCAACAAAGCTTCAGCTGCGTTCTCTGCAAGCGTCATATCGCTTTCTTCCGACTCTCCTTACTTCAACGATTCGAAATATGGGTGTGAAATGTCTCAGATCAGCGGTTGGGTTGGTGCATTGGCGGCGATGCTCCCGAACGTCAGGTTAAGAAGCGGTAGCGAACCTGATGTGTATTGTACGTCCAGGCGATTTACTTCGATCGTGGCAAGACTACTGCACTCCATTCCTATGAAAGAGGTGGCTTTTGGACCCATAGATCGTCGTGGCGGCCGGGGACGTGGAACACACTACAGCCGCACGTTTTCTCCAGTGACAAAATCACCTTCTTAAAACCCATGCATGCTGCATTACCTTGCCGTACTGGAAGGACATGCCTCCCACAGCGTTGTTCTCGACGTCATTGGTACTGGACGATGGGCTTGTACGAAGACTGATTATATACAGCTGACTAGCTTCTCGTCCGTGGACGGTCTTCGCGATGTAGCTCCAATGGCCCTTCTCTCAATGTATCGGACCGTCCCAGTGCACATCTGACGATGATGCCGAGAGCCGTTACATGCTCTTGAGGAAGGGTAGACGGGTATAAAGCATCACCTCTGCAATCATTGTGGTCCAGTCTTGCATACTTTCCTACTCCGAAGATGCGAGGCCTCTTCCTCCTGTCATGGATACTGGCTTTTTCACCACCCTATAGCAGCGCGGGCACCGCATCTGATCCGTACTTTCAACCCAACTCCACAGGTATCAAGTTGCAGAATGGATTCGAACGCGTTTACATACAAGTTGAGTGCCTCTGCCTGTATTGTCGTGACGTTCCGCGTTGACGCTTCCATCAGCCATTCGGAATGCATGGTATTAGAGTACGCTCGAGTCTTATGAGAGATCCTACGGGCACCGAGTTATCAGCTCTCCTCGACCCACCATTGGAAGGCCCTGGAGGTAATCAAGGTCTGGCTTACGACCAAGCCATCCCATTTCAGGGAAATGCCACCCTTCGCAACGGCAACCTTGTAGCTGAAGTTTCATTGGGCGTTTTGTCCTTTTATCGTTACGAAACCAATGGCTCTCTGACGCTTCTGACTGGAGAATACACCGACACGAAGGCGTTGCAGGCAAGATACTACAGACAGGACTTCAGAGCTCGGAGTTTCTCAGCAGACTTCTCGTTTTCGAGTGATCCGGATGAACAGTTCTATGGCGTCGGGCAGCAAGCCTGTTGTCTTGACCACTCGGTGAACAAGAAAGGCCACGTCGTTGACCTCATTAACTTCAACTCGCAAGTTCCGATCCCGTTATACATGTCGAACAAAGTGAGTAAGGTCAGGGCCAGCCTGAGACTGTCCTTTTCGCTAACGAAGGGATCAGGGCTATCTCCAGTTCTTCAACATGGCAAGTCAAGGCCGACTTGGTAAACATCTCACCCTGACCATTGCGAAAACTATCTCATCATATAAACAGAATTTGGCCCTTACCGGACCCGCTTTGTGACCGATGAGGCTACCGTAGTGGACTACTATATGTATGTCTCGTTGGTGGCTTGATTACTTCTTCAGTTCACAATGCATGTAGCACCACAGCAACGCCGGGAGACTACGATTCCCTTCAGCAACAATATACTGGGGTCACAGGTACGCGGTCCCTCTTCCTTCACTCTTTCCATAGCTGAGTCTTCAATCCTCTCAGGCCGACAACCTATGCCGCCTGATTTCATTTTCGGATACCAGCAATCGAAATTGCGCTACTACAACCAAACACAGATACTAGACTTGGCTCAAATGTTCCATGATGAACAGATCAACGTCTCTATGATCGTTGTGGGTGAGCGCACACTATTAAGATCAGTATACGCGAGGAGCGGATAGCTAACTATTTCTCGACCAGACTTCTTCAACTGGCAATACCAAGGTGACTGGTGAGTGTATATGCGTTCTCCTGGTCTCGGGGATCGTTTTCCAACACCTTTGCAGGTCTTTCAACACCGAGTTCTGGCCAGACCCCGCATATATGGCTGCACAAGTCAAAGCTCTCACTGGTGCCGAGATGATGGTCTCTCTTTGGCCCAGCGTCGAAGACTTATCCGTGAATTATCTCACTATGCAAGAGAACGGCCTACTGGCGACTACCCGAGACGGTCCTGGGGTTCAAGACTCGTTCGCGGGTGTTTACACCCGACTAGTTGATAGCACAAATCCCGCTGCTCGGGAGTTCTTGTGTAAGTTTTAGCGTTGTTTTGATCTGTTCTAACGTTCCTACTGAGCTTCTTGTAGGGAAGCGACTGAATGAAAGTTACTATTCCAATGGTATCCACAACTTTTGGATCGACCAAGCCGACGGTGTGTAGAGATCCTCGTCGGAGATATATTCCTGACGCCGTTACTTTCAGGCGGAACTTTGGGCGAACCTTGGGAGAACAGTAGGTGCCAGGCTGCTCTCGTGGTTACAGTGAATCTCACGTTCCGCTACAGATGGTCAGAATCCCATCAATACATTACCATACGCGAGGTCCTTTGCCCAATACTTTGTCGGGACCCAAGAAGCTGCTGGTAAAGCGTATCCTTGGCTTCATCAACAGGCCATCGAGGAAGGCTTCCGCAACCTCACTGGAGCTGACCCGTCCACTGCGACAACTTCTTGTGAATATATGTCACTGACTCGAAGTACATTCGCCGGTGGCCAACGTTTCTGCTCCTATCTGTGGAGCGGTGATACCGACAGTCGCTTCGATGTCCTGGCTCAACAAATAACTGCTGGAGTTTCCGTCGCCGCGTCCGGCATCTCATCTTGGACTTTGGATATTGGGGGCTTTTCGGGGTTGGATGTCGACACGGAATATGTTCGTCGTTTACATCTGGCTCTCCTCCAGTGTTTCATATCCCATTTCAGGGCAGGCAGTTGTTTGTCCGGTGGCTGTCAATGGGCGTCTTCCTTCCATACGTACGTTATAGATCTGGCATCTCGTGACTTATCTAACTGGTTTTTCTTCGCAGATGCGAGTCCATGGGTAAGATGCAAATTTCCATACACCAGACAGGACTCTAAGTACAGTTGCAGAGATCGATCTTGCAGTATTCCACCCGACCCTCGCCAGTTTCTGGCCAACAACTGTCCCAATGAGGTTTGTCGTATAGTTCAAGTGAACGTACGCTCTGACCCCTCGTATCTAGCCTTGGTCCTACGGAGAGGAGAATTACCCCATCATCAAGGCGGTGAGTGGAGTTTGTTGTATTACTGTGTATTTCCTAAGCTTCGGCTCCAGTACATCGCGCTACGCTATCAGTTGGTTCCATACGTGAAGAGTCTATTCCAACTGTTGCACGAGACGGGACGTGCCATCATGCGACCGATGTACTATGACTTCTCGTTGTCGGACCCCGTTATTTTCAATGGCACAGCTGCCAACGACCCATCCATCGTGCATCAGTTTATGTTAGGTGAGATTAGTTCTTTGGTCCCCGTCAGGTAGGGAGCTCGTCTGAATGAATGCAGGCCCAAAAATCCTGGTATCTCCCGTCGTCATAGAAAATGCGACTTCGAAAGAGGTTTATCTGCCTCGCCTACCCGAAGCTTGGGTAGCTCAGAATCTTTCTTGGACTCATTGGTGAGTCCACTACTCTCCTTCTCCGGCCCCATTGTGATGGGTATGTTTGCAGGTGGAGCGAGGTGAACTTTGGCGTTGGCGGCAGTGTAGTCAACGTCAGCGCCCCCCTTGATCAAATCCCCGTCTTCTATCTTGGATCGAAGTCCGACATCTTTGCAGGAATCGTTAGCTGAATGGTGTTGTGGCAGACTCCATGCCAAGAAAAATGATCGGATCCATATATTATATGATACACTGAGAGACCATGTCGACGCAGAGGCACGAAGATGTATGGAACTAAGTAATGGCCCATCGGAAGATTGAGGTCAATAGATCGAAAATAGCGAAACCCAAAGCTACATGGATTTATATGAAGAACAAATCCCGCGTGTGGAAGCCGTGTGGGTGGAAAGGTGAATATCGGAGAAATGGGAATCCTGGTGGATAGGTGGAACTGGCTCAACATGGAGAACTATTCTACCTGACTTTCTGATGTAGGTGGCGCTAATAGCATCTCGAACATCTCGGACAGCTGCATCTCTACAGAGTCTTCTCTTGGCCATTCGCACCCGATAGATGCAACTATGGTATATTGACCTTGTAAGATCCTGATACGCGCAAGGAGGAAGCTTTCGGCACCATGACCGTACCAACGATGGGTTTCCTCACGGTCAAACACTGAACACGATAAAGTGTCCTCGGATGTTCCCTCGAGCGAAGCGGCTGGACCAACTGTGATGGTCACAGGATATGTAGTGTAATCGAGGTGGGCGACGAGTGATGAGAGAGGATCGCCGGAATACAGGGTCGCCATGAGATGGCGTATGCGAAAGGCATTCATACGCAAGTCAGATGTGGTCACAGTAGAGATGTAGTCCATCTCCCTCCTTGAGATTGGATCCAGTAAGCCCTCTACAACGACATCAGCTAAGGTGAATTATGGATAGGGTGATGCGCACTGCGACGAAGTTCCTGAGCCGCCTCGCAGCGGGTGCGGTGATCACCATTCTTCCAATCCTCGATTTGGCACTCCTTGGAGCAGTAATGCGCTTGAAGGCAGAGTTTGCATCGCTTGAAAACACGCTTTCCGTCTTGTTTGCGACACTGAAAATGAAGGCAATGAAGTATGAGTCGGATCTGGGAGATGTGCCATACCTTTGTGGAAGAGCAAGTGCGGGAAGATTCATTATGTCGCTGGTCAAGTTGGTCTCTGACAAGAAGTCGCTCTTTGGCAAGTTCTCTGAATATCTTCCATGCTTTCAACAACTCTCCAGAGGGCGTTAACAGTTGACCAAGATGAAGCCTGTCGACGATCTGGAAGGACCGCTCTACTGCAATGACAACCGGTCGATGCATCATGTACACCGCCAAAGACTTTGTCAACATTTCTACAACTGCCCCTTGGGAACTGGCCGGTAGCCCGGGCAACCAAGGCTCGACTCTGAGTAGAGTCGGGAGCAGCTGCTTGTTTAGCGCTTGGCAAACCCACTCGACTCCTTCAGTGGAAAGGAAAGCGCGTTTGAGAGCAATGCATAAGTAGAAGATGACATCGCGGATGCTGCTGGCTGTACTGGGCGAGTAGGGGTTCGATGTAGCGGAAGCCAATGTCTTCATGACGAGCGAAATACAGTCTTGATGCAGAAGAGCGGCACCAGTCTTCCTTGACTCCATGAGTTGGGACAAAACCGTGGAGTGAAGGACGAGGTTTTCGAAATGCGGAGGGGTCGTTCCAAGCGCGTGGCGGATATGGTTCAGGCAAGCAGTCGCAATGCGCTTGTCATCGCCAGATGCGTTAATAACGCATTCAACCCAGCCGGGACGATTGTTAGTTTGGGGCAATAGAAACAACGATAGTACAGCCGCAGATGTCAGGAATGCGTCGGGGCCTCGGGGATTATGAACCTCAGCTTCGTCAAGCCAGAGGTTTGTCAGGAGTTCCATGAATCCGGATGTACTGGCCATACGGATGCGGAGTTGCTCTTCTTCGCAGGCCAAAACGACGAGCAAGTCTGTGATGCACTGGAAGGTTAAGTTCCTTGTACCCACGCCGTATGCATCGGTTTGAAGAATACAAAGGCGAGCAATGGAGTTAGTCCACTTCCAGATAGAGGGCCATGCATCGCAGATGAGGGTGCGCAAATGCGGCTCAGTTCTCTTGAACTTCCAGCACCAGTATAATCCGCTCAGGGACTGAAGACCCAGGTTGATTTGATAATGGATCATGTTGTCGGTGGGATGTAGAGATTCTGGAGGGTCGCGATATTCGAGGTGGTTCGTGAAGACGGAAACCACGTCAGCGGAAGGGGGGTGGTCGCTATCGCTGATGATCCCATTCAATTTGATTAGGGATTGGAGGCAGCCTGTGGAGGCAAGGGGTACCAGCGTCTACAGGTTAGATGTGTGAGATGGCGTTCCATGTGCGTCTAATTTCGGTGGAACTGACCTCAGAAAACCTACTAGTGTCCATCGTATTAGTCGAAAACTGCTCAGTATGTTCAATATCCCGGCTGTTGAGGGGTGAGGGTATGTAGTATCTGAATGCCTATCGCGCCGTCACATGCACCTCTGACCCATGTCACCCCACACATATCAACTCGACGTTGGTGAACTAACAGCAAGCGTCAAAGTGCGATGAATTGGAGCAGAATTAGCATTTCATAACGAAGACTCGCCAGAGAGCCCATTTACGCCAAATTTTGATGGATTTTTTGGGTCCCGGGCCCTTGTTGTCAAGCAACAGGTGCGTCGAACGTCCACAAGAGACCATTCTGCACCACCTGGCCCCGCAGATGAGATAACTGAAGGACGGCATGAGCTCTGCTTGCTTGTGGCAGGCCTCGAGCAGATTTTTGTCTTTCCGCATATTTATGAAAAGCGCTATAACAAAGCCCCATTTAAAATATAAAGGCAAGACAAACAAGCGTAGATACAATGTCCAGGATATAACAGTAACAGCAGAGATAGCACAATTCACACTTATACAACTCGAAGTGACGGGGGATATCTCCAATACCACACCGATCATCTTCACAGCCTCCCTGACGCCCTCAAGGTGATGCGGGACCCAAGTTCCTCAAGATGTCACGCCCATTAGTGAGCACCATCGTGGTAAGGGTCGGAGTAGCTATAATCTTTCGATTGAGCTGGTGGGAAGGCATCCACTCGTGTCGTGTTTGGGATGGGCTTATACCCCACGTTTTTGCTACCCCGCATAGTGACGACGGCGAGGACGAGGATCAACAATATCACCGCGCCGAGCAGGCCAATGATAATGTATGAATTCCTCAAGAGCTCGGGACTAAGGCCGGATGATGTCGTAGATTCAGACACAGCAGCGTTGATGGGATCTAAATTGAACAAGAGGACAGGGCTGAGACAGATATTCGGAATAGATGTCTGATTTTTTGGACTTACCAGGTGCAGCGGATTTTCCTTTCTGAGAGGCTACGTATGCCTTGAGGCGAGCATCATTGAGTTGGTCGAATTCCGCCCATGCTTTGGCTGGGTCGGTCGTCTAATCCCCAAAAGGGAGGTTTAGCAAAAGGCGACACGATATGAAAAGCTGATTACGCACCGACAAAAGCTGGATGAAAGGATCGGTACTGGCAGGTGTAGCCCATTTGCCGAAGTCATACACTGCGTAGACGTTACGCAAGAATGAATCGCCGAGATTAGCGTCTACAAACAAAATGGTAATAAGTCCACCAAATATGGGAAAGGAGAGGAAGTCCGCACCAACTGGAGATCCAGCGGGTGGATCAACAGCACTGAAAGCACCGTAGCATATAGGTGCACCAGAATCATCGACATCCCCGGCATAAGTAGCATCCAATGGGTGGACGGGATATGTGACACCGCCAAAGACGAAGCTGACGTTGAGTTTGGTGCTGCAGGGTAGTTGCCAACCATCGTCAGTCAAATTGGCTCCTTTGATGCTTCCATAAATGGCGTTGGCATAATATGTTGGAACCTGTGCTGAAAGTGAAGTGGTTCAGGTCCAAATATGGGAGTGCTGTGGTGGTCCTTGAAACTCACAAAGCGAATTTCCAGTGTCAAGTAGAGTGAGAGTTTGACCGGAGCCAACAATCGGGCTCTTGCTATTAATGCAAAATCAACAAAATATTCTTGCCAGAGCATAATGTAAGGACTCACAAAATGGAGTGGCCGTTAAACGTCTTTCCGTTAACCACTACTCCGTCCATCGGGGTGGACCAGTATGGAGCATTATTCGAGACTTCCACAACTTTGAGGACAGGCGACTTGCTGACCGCTTCAAATCCAGTCCCGACTTCGCCTACGTGACCGTCAGCATCGTACATCCATGGTACCAACACGTGATCGACCGCACCGATAGTAAAAACGCCTCCGGATGTGACGCCCAAGTTAGGATCCCTCGACAGTTGGAAAGTAATGAAATTGGGCTCCGAGGGGTAAATCATGAACACCTAAAACGAGAGTAAGTTCAACCTTTCTGCGCAGGGAAATACAGGGATGGCCGACATTATCAAGGAAAGACGCTCCGTTGTAAGACGACTTTGCGGCACCCAAGGTCTTCCAAATACTCGAGAGGCCAGGACTATGAAGGTGTTCAAACAGGGAAGATGCGGTCGAAAAAATCACCACTCACGGTCCGACGCCAAGTAGACCTTTATCACCGGAAGTCGTAGCATTACTTTTGGGAGCGGAAACTATCCATTGAGTCTCAGAACACATAACCTTCATAATTCAAACCCATGTAAGACTCACTGAACGCCTGCTTGGGAACGGTGAAATTGCCAAATGATACTGGGCCAACCATAATTGGGCCTTGTGCAACACTCCCATCACTAACAAATGGAAAACATTTAGCTTTGCTCAAACAACAAATTCGCCAGGATTACCCGTATGTGAGAGATCCAGGAACCCCAGAATTGGCGAAGCCAGACAGATTCACTCCGTCCGTGTCCAGCCAGAGGTCTGAGCTACCAGTGTCGATTTGGACCTTCAGGCGCCAGCTGAGATTCAGACACATCCGGGACACTGGGGTATTACTTACTTCGAAAGCTTGCCCATCGGCGTAGATCGTACCAACGTAGATGTCCTGGACGTCAGCGACGTTAACGTTCGTGAAGTCAAAGGACGTAGAGTGAGGCGAGTCTCTGCGGAATGGCAGACGGTATGCAGACGATGCCGCAACCAGCGAGAGCATCAAAGATACATATGTCGATCGCATCCTTGTCGTCCTCACTACGAGAGGGGATGGGGGGTCCGAGGACGGTACTTGAAGTGAGGTTCAATGGATGATAACAGTGGCATTTTATAGTTTCATCGAGACACATGCCACAATACCCGACTGCCCCAATACGACCCCCGCGATGCGCGAGTCTAAGGATGAAGTCCAGTTGGCGCTGCAGCTGGCGATATGAAAAGTGACACGCCTCAACGGAATGGTCAATAGCCGGTCGGATCAGCCAATCAGGTTACTGCATATACATCCACCGTCACAGCCTCTCTGCTCACTTCTACATCCGTGAAGACCGAGGGCGGCATCAGCAAAGCTACAAATCACTTACACATTTTGTGAGTCTTGGATGGGTTGTCGACTTGCGCAAGTTGCTCGCCAGTCAGACCAAGTTCGCCATCACAGACCAAGTTCAGAAAGCGATGTTAAGCCCAAGTGTTCAAGTCAGTGTTGGTAGAGACGGCGTCAGCCTTCTCTGAGCCGTCTCTGCCAACACTCGGTTTGTAGGCTGACCGTGCGGTTTGATGTGAGCCGTGAAAGCCTGATGGCTATTTCCACATCCATGAATCCCACGACTCCCCAAATCAGGTCAATACACGTGACTTATTCTCATCGGGCCGATGCTTTGTTGTGTGTCGTTGTGAAACAAGCCACTGAACCAAATATGTATCAATCTCGTCACTTCCCCGCTCACGCCTCTCAGCCCCATTTCGGATCTCTGAAACTTGTCACAAAGTGGTTTAGCAAATGTCAAGAATGCCCCATTTCAAATTTAAAGGCAAAAGAAACAAGTGTAGATACAATGTCCAGTACACAACAATCGCAGCAGAGAGAAAGCACAATCCGCATTCATACAACTTGAAGTGACGGGGGATATCTCTAACACCACATCGATCATCTTCACAGCCTCCCTGACGCCCCCCAAAGTGAAACAAATTCCAAATTCCAAATTCCTCAAGATATTGCACCCATTAGTGAGCGCCGTCGTGGTAAGGGTCGGAGTAGCTATAATCTTTTGATTGAGCTGGTGGGAAGGCATCCACTCGTGTCGTGTTCGGGACGGGTTTATACCCCACGTTTTTGCTACCCCGCATAGTGACGACGGCGAGGACGAGGATCAACAATATCACTGCACCGAGCAGGCCAATGATAATGTATGAGTTCCTCAAGAGCTCTGGACTAAGGCCAGATGATGTTGTGGAATCAGACGCAGCGGCGTTGATGGGATCTAGTTTGAACAAGAGGGACAGGGCTGAGAACAGATATTCGGAATAGATTGCTGATTTTATGGACTTACCAGGTGCAGCGGATTTTCCGCCCTGAGAAGTTATGTATGCCTTAAGGCGAGCATTGTTGAGTTGGTCGAATTCTGCCCATGCTTTGGTTGGGTCGGTCGTCTGATCCCGAAATGGGAGGTTTAGCGAGAAGGCGACGCCAAATGAAAAGCTAATTACACACCGACAAAAGCTGGATGAAAGGATCGGAATCGGCAGGTGTAGCCCATTTGCCAAAGTCAAACACGGAGTAGACGTTACGCAAGAACGAATCGCCGAGAGCAACCTCTACAAGCAAATTGGTTTAAGTCCACCAAATATGGGAGAGAGGAGGGGGAATCCGCACCAAATACAGATCCAGCTGGTTGATCTTCGGGGCCGAAAGCACCGAAGCATACAGGTGCACCCGAATCATCAATACCCCCGACATAAGTAGCATCCAATGGATGGATGGGATATGTGACACCGCCAAAGACGAAGCTGATGTTGAGTTTGGTGCTGCAGGGTACTTGCCAACCATTGTCAGTCAACTTGGCTCCTTTGATGCTTCCATAAATGGCGTTGGCATAATATGTTGGAACCGATGCTGAGAGTGAAGTAGTTCAGATCAAAATGTGGGGGTGCTGTGGTGGTCATTGAAACTCACAAAGAGAATTTCCAGTGTCAAGTAGAGCGAGGGTTTGACCGGAGCTGACAATCGGGCTCTTGCTATCCAAAGTCCAAAATCAGCAAAAAGTTCCTTCAAGGGGACCATCGAAGGACTCACAAAATGGAGTGGCCGTTGAACGTCTTTCCGTTGACCACTACTCCGTCCATCGGGGTGGACCAGAACGGAACAGTATTTGAGACTTCCACAACTTTGAGGACAGGCGACTTGCTGACCGCTTCTAGTCCCGTCCCGACTTCGCCTTTGTGACAGTCAGCATCGCGATGTCCATGGTACCAACACATGATCGTCCGCACCGATGGTAAACACGCCTCCGGACGTGACGCCCAAGTTAGGATCCCTCGACAGTTGGAAAGTAATGAAATTGGGCTCCGAGGGGTAAATCATGAATACCTGAGACAAGATTAAATTCGACATGTCTGCGCGTGGAAACCCAGGGATGACTGACATTATCAAGAAAAGACGCTCCGTTGTAAGATGACTTTGCGGCGCCCAAGGTCTTCCAAACATTCGAGAGGCCAGGACTATCGAGGAGCTCAAACGGGGAAGATGCGGTCGAAAGATCACCACTCACGGTCCGACGCCAAGGAGACCTTTATCACCTGAAGTCGTAGCATTACTTTTGGGTGCGGAAACTATCAATTGGGTCTCAGCACACGTAACCCTCATAGTTCAAACTCATAAGACTCACTGAACGCCTGTTTGGCGACGGTAAAGTTGCCAAATGATACTGGACCAACCAAAATTGGGCCTTGTGCAACGGTCATATCACTAACGGGTGGTAAACGTTTAGCTTTGCTCAAACGACGAAGTCGCCAGAATTACCCGTATGTGATAGATCCAGGGACCCCAGTATTGGTGAAGCCGGAGAGATTCACTCCATCCGTGTCCAGCCAGAGGTCTGAGCTACCAGTGTCGAGCTGGACCTTCAGACGCCAGTTGAGATTCAGACACATCCAAGACACTGAGGTATTACTTACTTCGAAAGCTTCCCCATTGGCGTAGATCGTACCGACGTAGATGTCCTTGAAGTCAGCGGCGTTAACGTTCGTGAAGCCAAAGGATGTGGAATGAGGTGAGTCTCTGCGGAATGGCAGACGGTATGCAGACGACGCCGCAACCAGCGAGAGCATAAAAGATGCATATATCGATCGCATCGTTGTCGTCGTCACTACGAGAGGAGAGGGGAGGTTCGAGGACGGTAGCGGTGAGAATTGATGGATTATAATCATGGCATTTTATACTTCCGTTGAGGCACATTGCCACAAGACCAGATTGCCCCGATACGACCCCCGTGATGCGCGAGACTAAGGATGAAGGGAGATGAAGGGGTGAGTGTAAGTGCTTGATAAGGTTAGACTAATCAGGACCGCCCAGGAAGTCGATCAAGACAATACGACACAGCCACGATGCAGCAAAACACCCAATTGGCGCTGCAGCTGGCGATACGAAAGGCGACACGCCTCAACCGAATGGTCAATAGCCGATCGGATTAGCCAATCATGTCCCTGCTTGCACCTCCACCGTCACAGCCTCTCTGCTCGCTTCCACCTCCGACGGAGGGTATTCAGTTACAGCCCCCTGCCGTATGTCTACCAACACGTCTTGGCAGGCCCGAGGCATTAGGTTGACAGGAGTAAGCGCCCATCGCCATCGGGCGCTAAGGATGCGCCTCAGTCTGTGGAGCTCAATGCATCGGCCCAGACTAGAGGAGTCGAGAGATGGCGAGCAGAGTTTGATAAGTAGTCGAAATGCGAAATGGACGTCCGCTCACCCGCTTGGCTCTAAACACAATGTGGATTCTCGAAGGGCAGATTTGTCGTACTTTCCCTTCGCGTAATATCGACGATGAGCATCTTTCAAAGGTTCCGACTGGTTCCGCCCGTTAACGAAGGATGTCTCCTCATGGAGAGTGAGAAGACGGACGCAGAACTCACGATGGTGGAAACCATCATACAGCGACAAGCACGCATCATCTTGTCGTTCAGGTGCTTCCCATAGAACTACATCCGAGCCCGACACGGCGTCTCACGCATTTCGGTCGAGCGATTGCACCGCCCGATGCCCGAAATCGAAACACAATCGAGCTCCGAACACAATGCCAGGGTCGTCCCACAGAAATCCTGGCTATCTTCGCGTCGAAGATTAGAACACGATCCTTGCATATGACGGCAACACGACTCGTTGATGAGCAAGTGAAGATACAATTTCCAAGACTACGAACGTTAGCAAAAGGCACAGGGAGTCCGGGACTGTGACGTGAATACACAAGATAGGAGAAGTTACTCAAGTCCATCGTCCATCAACTCAAACACTGGATGTCCAAAAGAGTCACAGAAAAATACTCGTGTCTCCTAGATTCCGCAACATATTCTCGTACACACCACTTCAGCCGCCTTTTCCATAGATGGCAAGATACGCATTGATACGAACAGTGTTGAGAGAGTCAAACTCTGCCCAAGCTTTCGCCGGATCCGTTGTCTACAAGGGGAGATGTTTCAATAACAACACACAGGAGGTGGGAGTGAGGTGCGTACCGATAGAAGTTGTATGAAAGGAGCAGTACTTCCAGCTGTGACCCATTTTCCATAGTCATACAAAGAATAGACATTGCGCAGGAAGGAATCCCCAAGTGCGACATCTGGATACAAGAGGCGTGAGATGAGGGAATGACAGGATGAGAGAGATTCCCTACCGTTTGGAGAATCGGTTGTAACATCAGCGCCGCTGAATGCACCTACACACATTGCGTTGCCGTTGTCATCAGTGCCAGCAACATAAGCGACATCCAATGGATGGACTGGGAATGTTTGTCCGCCAAAGACAAAGCTAACGTTGACCTTGCCGCCACATGGCACTACCCAGGTTCCGTTAGTTAAATTCGCTCCTGGGATGCTACCGTACAGGGCGTTGGCGTAATATGTGGGTAGTGACCCTGAGAGAAGGGCGGTTAGTATTCAGAGACTGCCGCCGTTCACATATGCTTAGATACTTACCCAGAGAATTTCCTGTATCGAGCAACGCGAGAGTTTGACTGGAACCAACAAGGGAACTATTACTATGGGGTTCGATTCATCAGTCAAAGCGCTTCAACGCAAATCGAGGAAGAAGACCCACAATACCGAATGACCGGAGTAGTTCTTTCCATTCACAACCATCCCGTCCATGGGGGTGGTCCAGTACGGGATGGCGTTATTGACTTCGACAACCTTGAGCTCTGGAGCCTTTTGAACAGCCTTCAACCCGGAACCCACTTCGCCTACTTGCAGGTTAGCACTCCACTATCAGGCAAGTGAAACATCGAACAATGACATACCAATCGTGAACACTCCTCCCGAGGTGACAGCTAGTTCGGGATCCCTTGAAAGCTGGAACGTGATGAAGTTGGGTTCTTTGGGGTATGTCATGAATATCTATATCAAACTCAGTACGGCTCTAGAGCAACCGTGAGGAGACATACATTATCAATGAAGGAGGCCCCACTGTAGGACGAATTTTCCAATTCCAAGACAGTCAAAATATTCGAGAGAGCAGGACTAGTGGAGGTTTCCGTGATGAGATTCATTGACTTCAGATAATTGTCACTCACGGTCCCACTCCGAGTAGCCCTGTATCCCCGGAGGTCGTGGCGTTGCTCCCGGGAGCTGAGACTGCCAGACGGTTCAGCGGTATAGCAACAGTGTATATACCGGACAGGCTCACTGAATGCTTGTTTAGACACCGTAAAATTCCCAAAGTCGACCGATCCAACCAGGATTGGGCCGGTGGCAACGGTACCATCGCTAGACGAAGGTTACTTACGACGACTCCATAAAGATTGGAAAGACGTACCCGTATCCTATGTACCCGGTGACGGAAGTGTTGGTGAAACCAGATAGAGTCACTCCCTCTGTATCGAGCCACAGGTCTGAGCTCCCAGTGTCGAGTTGTACCTTTTAAAGCCGCGAATTGGTTACCCATACACGCACGAATCCCAGAGGCTGCTTACCTCGTATGGTTGGCCACCGACATAGATCGTACCGACATAAATGTCACGGTTATCAGCAGCATTCACATTCGTGAAATTGAACGATGTGGAATGGGATGAACCCCTACGAAAAGGGAGCCGGTAGGCTGAAGATACAGCAACGAGTGAGAGAATGAGGGATGCGAATGTCGATCGCATAGTAAACTGTTAACCAGGAGAGAGGAGAGGCGGAAGCAGCCTGAGGGTAGGAAAGGTTTCCGAACCAGCTTTTATGTTGCTGCAATTCATCGCCATCAATGACGACTTGCAAAACTTGTGATCTATGGGGATTCAGAAGCATTAAACGCAAGTGAGCTTCCATGTACTCACTGCAGCGCTTCACGGGGTTAGGCCGATCGCAACCGCCCAAGAAGTTGATGGCGTTGGGCAAAGGTGGGCACAGGCACATGATGAGGACAGGCTTTGCTCCGAGTCTGAGTGAGCATTTTGCGTGAAGGCCGCTCGGCGACCCAAATCAAGCAGCCAATTACCCCATCGAACCACCTACTTACCTCCATACAACAGCCTCGTCGCTCATTTCTGGGGTCCAGAAGAAACGCTAGGTGCAAAGGCTACAGCCATAGTGCCACCGTAATGCTCCTGAAGACTCCATAGCAAACAGCTAAAAATAGGGAGCAGAACACGACAAACTCTTTCTCCACCACGTTTTCGACAGCACTCTTGCAACGCACCAGAAACTATCAAATCCAGATTGATGAATTGGAAAGTATGAGGAAGCATCTTTGTTTGACTTCATATGGCCTGGGGAGAGTGGTCTGATGGTGTCGACGGTGACCGTGGAGAACATTATCCCCTGCGCCCTTGGATGGAATATCCAAGGGCGCATAAGGCGATGCGTACCGCAATGCAATGATTGCATTGAAGAAGCCGATCCTCGTCATACATGCCGCTTCGTTGATTCATGGGATCCAGAGGCTCCACCCACGTTGCAACATTGCGAGAGAACGAGATACCCGAGACTGGTAGGCGCCTGTGCTCTAAACCGATG
The DNA here is from genome assembly GCA_000697665.1 of Jaapia argillacea MUCL 33604. NCBI lineage: Eukaryota > Fungi > Basidiomycota > Agaricomycetes > Jaapiales > Jaapiaceae > Jaapia > Jaapia argillacea. The sequence continues at coordinate 412,339 of KL197721.1, forward strand.
GACGCATCGTTGAAGCTAATATTGAAGCTCGAAGCTTGAACTTCAATGAAGTAGCACTAGGATCAAGTTGGCTATTCTTAGATTCAGCAGCGAATCAGGAGGTTGTGGCTGCGGCCTTGCGACAAACATACGCCAGATCGCCAACAACCTCAGACAAGGTTTGATTCGAATAAATGGTGAACAAATCGTCACGGCCTGCAACGGGCGTCCAACGAGTACCAGTACAATCACAAAAATATAAAAACCAAGATAGTCCTTGCCTGATCATTGTCCATCAAAAGAAACGAGAAAGTCATCGAAAGACCCAAACACCACCATCATCACAGAGAAAAAATCGTCGATCATCGCCTCCCACTCTCCTCGTAAGGGTCATTATAAGTGTACTCTTTCCTCCCAGGGGGCAAAAATGCGTCTGAATCCTCACTAACCGCCCGAGGCACGTTCGGCACCGCCTTGTATCCAACGTTCTTCTTCCCTCTCAGAATCAACACACATAAGACGACGAGCATCACCAAAACGCCAGCCAACAACCCCATGATGACGTAGGAGTTGGTGAGTAGTTGTGCATTGTTTGACCCAGATGACGAAGACAATGGTGGAGGTGAAGGAGATGCCGAAGGGACAGTCGAATTGGCTAAATTGGTGTTTAGTCGTACACGCCCATCTTTCGCAGCTGATGTCGAACTCGGGTTTGTGACCATAGCGCTGTAGGCGGCTAGACGAGCGGCATTACTGCTGTCAAAACTCGCCCAGGCCTTGTTAGGGTCCGTAATCTGATTCGCACGGATCTAGTCAGCAGACTAAACCGCTGGGTTAACAATTGAAAAGACTCACGCTGAGGATTTGAATGAAAGGATCTGTACCTCCCGTAGTCGCCCAGGATCCGAAATCAAACAAGGAATAGACGTTTCTCAGGAACGCATCGCCCAGAAGGAAGTCTTTCCAATAGGATGAGCGCGTTACTTTCTAGAGCAGATCGATCTGACTCACCAGCCCCAATCTTATTCGGATCGCCACCAACGAAAGAGCCGAAGCAGTAGGTATTTCCGTACTGATCGACTTCACCCACGAAGGTGACATCAAGGGGGTCAATGGGGAACACCTCATTCCCAAATACAAACGTCAAGTTGAGTTTCGTGTCACATGGGACCCAGTAGTAGCCGTCGTTGGGTAGGTATTGGGCCCCAGGTAGGTTTTTGTAGATAGCATCTGCGAAAGCCGTAGGGACGAGTGCTATGGGAAAAAGGTTTAAAGGTAAGTGGGATGGTGGGTTGCAATGAGAGGAAGGAGCGTACTAAGAGAAGTTCCAGTGTCGAGCCATGCGAGGGTTTCGCCTGAGGGGAGGAAGGTGGTGTTGCTATTTAAGTGTCATAAGCAGCAGACAGATTGCAGCGAAAAAACGATGACATACTAAATCGAAGTTCCAGTATATTTCTGGCCGTTAATGGTCATGGCGTTCATCGGGATGGTCCACGTCGGGAAGTTAGGGATGGGGGCGACAACTTTCCGGACGGGCGTGTTGGAGATTGCAGAGTAATCATGATCAATGTCTCCAAGAGTGAAAGCTCCTCCTGAAGTGATGCCCATCACGGAATCCCTGGTTAATAAAAACGTCATGACGTTCGGTTCCTCAGGGTAGATCTTGAAGATCTGTTTGAGCAAACATACAGATTAGCTATTACTGGGACCACGGCCCATGCTAATACACATACATTATCCAAAAGCGAACTACCGTCATAAGCAGAGTTGTAATTCTTCAGATATTTCGCGACGTTCGACATTCCGGGACTGGGTCATTTCTTGTCAGCAGTGCTTCACAAGCTCAAGAACAAGGTAAGAAACTCACGCTCCCAGACCTAACAGGCCACCATCACCAGCCGTTGTGGCGTTACTGCCAGGGGCCGATACTGAAAGATAAGATTCTTGGTGAACTTGGGGGAACTGAGCAAGGAGAACGAACACTCACTGAAAGCTTGCTTGGCAACTGTGAAATCTCCAAACTGAACCGGGGCGAGGTAGATAGGTCCCTGAGCCACATCGCCATCACTAAGAGGTCGACATTAGTGGCGACATTTGAGAGTATATGGCTTGTTGTGACATACCCATAGGTGATACCCCCTTTGATCCCGGTATTGGTCAATCCAGAAAGGTCCGTATGTGTGGTGTCTATCCACAGATCAGAACTTCCGGTGTCTAGTTGTACCTGCGCGATTTGAGTAAAACAAGAGACGCGAGAGTACAATAAAGAAGTCACTTACAGTGTAAGGTACATTGTTAAGATAGATTGTCCCGACATAAATATCCCGATAATCCCCAGTATTGACGTTCGTAAAGTCGAAGGACGTAGAGTGGGCAGTTTGTCGGCGGAACGGAAGAGTAAAAGCTTGGGCTGTTCGGCTGAGTGTTAAGAGAAAGGACACGAAAAGCGTCACGCGCAACATCTTGAAGACGTGCGAAGGCTTAGAGGAATTAAAGTAGGTCGTAAGGAGGTGAGATGCTGGACTGTTGTGTCCAGGAGAACATCTTTATAGTAAGTAAAGGAACATCGCCCATCGAGGTCAAACAAGGTCCGCCTAAGCGTTGATAGAACCGCGTGAGGGCTGTTGGCAATTCGTAGGCTATGCCACCAACGACAAAGAGTAAGAACGACAATAATGGCCGAATCCAAGCCGAATCATCCCTGGATATGTCGTGAATGAACTGCCTCTCGTTCTCGACGAACGTTGGACATGGACAAAGGCTGGTAGCTGATAGAAACCAAGCCTAGAGTTGTTAAAAAGCCGAAGCTCGAAGCCGGAGCGGAACTGGCCGACAGCCGTTTGGAATAAGGCACAGCCACACATTACCGGATCAATGGCGTAGCCGCTCGGTAAATCGTCGTTTATCACAGCTGTATTCATAACTATACCCATGCAAAAAAACGCATACAGGCAGGATTCAGTTTCCGCTGTTAGCCGCCAACAAGCGGTCCTGGTAAGGCAGTTTTCATCAATTCCACGACAGCGTTGACACCGCTAACGGTCGGGCATCAATATTTCCTATGTCTGTTTTTTTCCGGGCGGTCTATCGATATGAAAACAGCTGCAAGCTGAACGTCACAGCCTGTTCCTGGACTCGAACTTCGACAAGGGATGCTGATGAATGTGTTGAAACAAGGTTGAAATCGTCCAGAACGTCAGGGCACCAGGTTGAATCTCAGAGGTTCTAAGAGCTTTCTCGTCAATAGAAGAGAGGTGTGACAACTTGAAGTCGGCAAACTATTTCCCGAATCAGATATCATGCCGATGGAGAGGCCTCAATGGAATCCAAAATTCAAGATAATGGTCTTTAAGATTAACCTTAGGCGAAAGCTGTGTGTTGATGAGGGCTGGGATGATGTCGCATGTGCGTGTAGGCGTCAAAGTACTGTAGCATCCATCATCTCGCTCCCTAGCCTCGACATCATATGAATCATATCTAATCTCAAGCGCGTCCCGTGGCGTTACATGGCCCTGTTCAATGAAAGGTAAGGAATCAATGATTACTGCGAGCGAATAACAACGAATGAACAAACCAGGAAGTCCCGTCTCGCTCACAACGTTCACGCAAACATAGCTTGGTGTTGTTCCAGCTGGAGGAGTGACGTCAAAGTCACCAAATACCATGTTCGGGCAAGGAGCGTTAGGGCTGCATTCGATGTCTGCAACTGCTCCAAAGGATTAATATTGTCGTTAGTAGCCATTCGATTCTCGCTTTAGCTTCAGCAAATAAGGCGAGACTTACGTTTGTTCGCCAAAGAAGTCCCAGTCCAATTGTAGAACGAGAGATTGCTGAACTGGAAGTATGAAGGTGTGTCGTTTCTTCGGAACGGTCAGCTGTCAGATGAGCCTCCAGACACAATAGCCAAACCACTTACGCATATCCACCGTTTGTTTGATACAAGTGCATGGGCACGTTCACCCTATCAACATACACATTCCGAGCGACGACGTCCTTCACATAGCCTAATGGCACTTAAAAATCGAGTCCAGACGTGCCAGGTATTGGGGAACTCACCAGTTCCTCCGCCTCCTCCTGTGGGTGGTGTCCCGTTTACTGTGGCAGTCCAAGACTTGAAGTAAACCTAAAAAAGACTACCATCAATTTCCCTCAAAAGGCCACATAAAAGTTTCACGAACTCCACTGCCCATGTTAGGCTGGATATTTGTTGGAAGTCGAAGAAGCTAGATCAAGGAGCTGGCTATTAGCATGATTTTCGCGGCTTTATGATTTTGGAACGAACCTGAAGGTTCTCCATGACGACATTCTCCACGTTATCGGGCTAACCGACAAGCAGCAATGAGAATTGGATAGAGAATGGAGGAAGAATATAGTGTAGAGTACCAAATCGACGTATTGGCCCAAAGAACCGAATGCGATTCCGTTCCCACCTCGGCATATCACGTTTTGAACGTATAGATTGGTTGTGTTCTGGGTAAGGGAGTATGATCAGTGGCCGCGGAGCATAGAAAATGTGGAGCGAGGGGGACATACACCCTTGATAGCGAGACAATCATCTCCACAAGTCACATCCCAATTAAGAAGCGACACGCTGTCGCTACGATACGTATCGATCCCTACACAAGTTTCAGACGGACATAAACGTTGACTTCTCAAAAAAACACACCGTCGGTATTGGGAACGATACTACCCGAACACTGGTCAACTCACATCGGAAAAGTCAAGGCCGAATACTTACTTTTGCCCAGCGTATGTCGTATCCGTATTCGTCGCATTACATACCATACCATCATACACCACATCCACCGAATCTGCCACTGTGTTACACCAAAACGGCGGCGAGTCGATATGGAAGTTGTTAACAACCCCGCGTTGCACGTGGGATAGGGTGAAAGCGATAGGTCGACCGTCACCGTCTAAACGAGGTTGTGCGCCTGTGGCATAGTATGACCACCAAGGCTGTGGAGGAGGAGAAATAAGTAAGACCAATTAGAAGCAAACTTAGGACGAATAGCCCCACCTGGCCATTGCCTTTGATCCCGCCTTGACCGTGCGCATCGATGATGAAATCGTTCCCGGTTACGACGAACCAAGAAGCTTGGTCCTAGAAATACACAAGATGTTAATCAGCCCTACCAGTATTTTGGGAGAACCCACCTGGATGAAGACGACTCTGTAGGTGCTGTTGTAGTTTAACCAGTATTGATAATCTGGAATAAACTAGAAGGTCGCGTTGATTGTCACCCAGTTTACTCAGGAGAGACGCGGAAGCTTCCACTCACACTGAGATATCCGTAGAGGTCGACTTGGGAAGAAACCAAATTCCAAGTCATTTTCCTGTTCGAAATCTGTGTCATTTGGAAAGTCTAGGGGTCTGGCGGAGTTGTTACAAACCTTGTGATGTTATAGTCTCCAGCACCAAAAATGACTTGTCCATATTGACCACATTCCGAGATGGCTGCCTCAACCTGGCAGACGTAATCAATATGGGCAAGACGAAAGGGTCGATGACTCTCGGCTTTACCTGGTCCGTGTCATCCAGTCCCGCTCCGAGAGGTTGAAGGGTACAAACTTTGGCATTAGTCTGGGCTACTGAGAAGAGAAATAGGCCCAACGAAAGCAAAATGCCCGCGATTGGAGTCATTGTGAGATGGAAATAGTCCTGGAAGGGTGACGGTTGAGGGCATGTTGTTGGGACGCTTGGGGAATATATATTCCATGTTCTATGACTTCGGAATGGAGTAGCACGATCCGACGGTGACGAGACCAAGTCATGGGATAGTGGTCACAGTTGAAAAGGAAGCGTTAGGAAGAGCTAAAGAAGGGTCGAAGAAGAATGAAGACAACGCACAATCTCGGGCCGAGCGGACCACATGTCCGCGACCTTTCTCTCGATGGCAGAACTCAAGCGGGCGGCTCACTGTGGGTCATTACAGAGGATTGTGTTCCTACAAGCCAAGGCGGCCGAATGCGATATCTCCTTCGTCAATTGAATAAGCGTGTGTCCATCATTGTCGGAGAGCACAAGAGGAACGCCCGAGACGTGTAGTTCGACTCGAGTTGACTAACGAGAAGCAAAGATCCCTCGACTCCTCGTCCATGTCCAACAGGGTTGTCAGAAATGTGTGACCCTGTTACACCCCCCTCACTCGTCCCTTCCTATCTGTCAGAAGGTAGAGCATCCTCCTGCTGTTCGAGAAGCCGATATCCACCGGATACGAGTGGGACGGCGGCGAATACAACGAAAATCTTCGGAGTCGTTGGCCTTAGCATCGGCACCAAAGGATAAGCGAGTAGGGAATGTGTTTACCTGGCAAATGTTGCTTGAAAATGACGTGATATGCCTGTCGATTTCGGGAATTGAGATCCAGTATGTGAATGGAAAGGGGATTACGATAAAGAAATGGACGAACGGTAGTGGTAGAAGCTCGTTCGCATGAGTGATGTTGCATGTTCGGCGGGGTCAAAGGGAGTCAAGGGAAGATACATTCACCAAATGTTGCAGAGAGGGAGTTTAACCTTGCCCGAGTAGCTGTGAGCGTTCCGTTGGTGACAAAGTCCATCAGCGTACCATGGATGTCGGGCCTCGTTGCCTGGAACGAGGGAGGTCTATCCGGAGAATTAACAACGTCCCTACACTCGGTGGTTTATGATGGTCGGGTAACTGAAGTCACTTCAACTTCAAATGTGCCCTGATTGTATCAAGCGAATCTGAGCTGATCAAAGTCCAGTAGTGCAATTCGGCTCAACAAGTACAATGGATCCCAGAACTCTCAACCCATTCCCAGAAAACCCCTCCAAACCATGCTGTGCCATCTATCATTCCTGTCACCTGTGCTCGTACGCAAGCGGAGTGTATTCCTGCGTTTCCACATGTCCCAAGTTGGGGGGAGGTTGGCCATACTCCTGACGCGGAGAGTGGAGTGGGACGTCAACACCCCATTGGTTGTGCGACACCGGTTCCTTTCCGAGTGACTCGATGCTGGCTGAGCGACTCCTGCGCTCTCCGACACGGCACGTCAAAAAGCGAACCCAAGCAAGATTCCAGAACCACCGAGGCAGTCGGGGGAGCAAGTACAGGAACGATATAAATGGCGGGACAGCAACTGAGACCGCCAGAATCTTGATGAGTGCGACGTTAGGGGTATGATTAGAGTGGTTATGGCACGATCAGAATGAAGGACGTACCTGGCCAAAAGTGGCTTGGGAATTGACACCATTGTCGATCTGAAGGTCTGCGCCGATCTCGAGGGTGACGATCCAGTAACTGAAGGGTAATACCACAACGGTGATGAAGTGGAGAAAGGGATAATTGTCACAAACAACTCGCCTGTTGATATGGGAACGTCAGGTTTGGCCTACTGATGACAAAATACCAATCGGTTTCTCACCATATCCGCCAGACAGGGAATATTCCGTTACCTGCCCATATCGCTTTTCGACGCAAGATTGTACAGGTGATCCAACTCACAATCAGAATGAACCATGGGATAAGGCCGATTAAGCCCCACTCCACTGAAAATACGAAGGGGACGACTGGGATTATGAACATAAAGATGAGGAGGTCTTGAGCCAAACCCTCCGAGTCGCAAGCAACTTGGCTCAAAGATCCGTGTTTGGTGGCGATGGATAGATAAACCAAGATCCCAATCCAACAGGGAATCATGAGAAGGACGAGGATGCGATTGATCCACCACCTTTCTCTCCCTTTGCCGTAAACCGCATGCATTCGTGTATCCTTTTGGAAGAGTGAACGAAGGGCGTAAATAGCCAATGTGATTGATAAAGGAGAACCAGCGGTTATGAGTGCGTAGGTTCCGTGGAGGCGAGTGAGGGAGTGATCGGCGATGGATATAAAGGTGGTGATGACGAGCGAGTAAACCGACAGGATTTGTGCGTAGAAGGTCGTCGCGACTTCGTCGGGTGAGTACAGAATTAAAAGTGCGAGGCAGACATTCGTCACATAAGCTGTTGCATGGGAGATCAACCCCAAGAGCCACCAAAAAAATGAGAAGTGTCTTACTTGATACGCGCACATACAAGCCGGCCACATCAGCATTTGGACAATAACCGAATTCGCAAGAGTCCTGAGGAGGGTTGAGGCAGTAATACTGATAATAGCTGTTCTGGGAGGAAATGTTGAAAAAAGTCAACATATCCATCGTGGCGGGGCATGGCTGGTTTGTAATATTCCAGCACGCAGGGAGAGGTGGGTAGCTATAGACTGCCTCGCCAGTAGTGTTGCTCATTGCAGTGGAATGTCAGACGGGGATGGGTGGATGTCGGGTGAGAGCCTCCTTAAGAGACTACTAACGGAGTCTTCTTGGGTTACGCAAATCAGCTCGCAGGATGGGCATGGCAACGTGATTGACTCGATGATGGAGCGCCCAGGGACAATGGGCCCGAGAAGGTCGGGGTTGCGTCGCTGACTTAACCATGTAACGAAGGGCGCCCCCAGGTGCGACTTCTGATGTCGATATCATATAGACACCGCCCCCAACAGTTCAGATGTTCCATTTCGATAACGATGTTTGTCTTAACTTGGAACGTGCAGCCTCGTGTAACCATAGCCCCCGTTGCGACTGAAGGGGCTGTCAGTTGGGTGCCAACAGAAGGAGCCAAGAAGGAACGGCAGGCCAATTGATCACCAGAAGATGGTGGGGAATAATACGTACCTCAACGGCAACAGGTGAAGTGATTACATCCACCCAACGTGCGCGTGGGTGCCGCGTCCGTGAAGGGGTGGACGAACTCATAACACAGAGACCAACCTTCCTGGGACCTTCGTGTCGGTCGGGTTTCAAGGACGTTGGTCAGGACATGACTGTCACATCAGCCATACCGGCCAGTGTGATGCGTAACGACTCCCGCTGGACTATCATCGGGCATTATTGCGGAGACCGGGTTATCGGCAATGCGTTGACCGGTTTGCTCACAGAGCCATGCCCGAGGTCACTGACCGAGTTCTGGTATTCATGGGCTATTCTCGCGCATAAAGCTGGCTTCGATATCGCTGTTGCTCGCGAGAGCGTCTCGTTCGAGTATCAAACTGGTCAATGTGGCTCCCCGGCGACGCCTTGCACAAATTCTCACTGAACTCAGACCTCCACCTCCTTCCGTGGGTACTCTGAAGCTAGGGGACACAATCTTCGAAGTTCCAGCATCTCAAGCTCCGTCGAGATTACCCCACACTAGAGATCTCCTGGAACTCGAGGATAATGTGAACTTGGATAACTTGCACTTCGTTCTCCAGAAGTACTTGCTTGGACAGGACGTCTTCTTGCTCTCGCAGCCCGGTTCATATGCTAGGCGATTGGCCATGTCATTTTGCCGGTATGAGAAGATACTATGTGCATATACCCTCTCATTCTGACACTATTCCCAGTTTGATCAACTCGGAATACGAATACGTCGCGCTGCATCGGGATGTCGGCGAAACCGAGCTGAAGCAAGGGAGGGAAATTCGCTCAGGAGGCAATCTCGTCTATGTGGATAGTGCAGCTGTTCGTGCAGTTAAACTGGGTCGTATTCTGATCATAGAAGGGGTGGAGAAAGCCGAGCGAGGAATCATGCCTGTATGGAGTTTTGTATCTTCTCCGTGTAGCTCCTGTATCTATCTAATGCAATATCCAGGTTTTAAACAATCTTCTGGAGAATCGGGAAATGTGTGTTTGCTTCGCTCGTCATCTTCCGCTATTTTCTGAGCGTTATGCTGATGTTCAGGAACCTGGACGACGGAACCCATATTATACACCCACATCGCTACGCCCTTCTAGAAGCCGCAGATTCTGAGGATTTGGCACCCGGAAAGATATTTATACCCGCCCACAAGAACTTCCGAGTCATCGCGATCGCTGCTCCCGTCCCTCCCAACCCTGGTGTCCCACTGGACCCTCCATTCCGGAGTCGCTTCCAAGCTCGTTTCGTCGACCCAGTCGGGTCGCTTCTGTCATTGAGCAAGCCTCTGATCGCGTCCAATCCATCAAAGTCCAATATCGCAGACAAGATCCGCGACATCATCCTGTCGACTCAATACGCGAGCGAAACCCGTAGTTCCTTGGAATCTGTCTCGAAATCGTCGTTACCGGCGTTCCCACAGACCGCTTTGGTAAAACTCTATGGTATCACCGGGAAGTTCCCTCCTCCCCAGGAACTCTCGCCCGGACATCTGGCAAGACTTTTCCTAACCATTCACCCTGGTCTCATCCATAGTCCCTTCTCCGCATGGGCTTTACTAAGCCGGCAGACCGAAGAAGCTGGGTTAGGTCCTCTTGGCAGTCCGTCTCCTGTGGAAGGAGAAGAACTTGGTTTACTTGGTTATCGAGTTTCCCGTGTCGATCGGATTAATGAACGCACGGCGAAAGTCAAATTTGACCTCCCCGACGGTACCTCTGTCTCGCACGACGTTTCTGCAGGACCAAGACCCCTTCGGTCCCTCCCATTCACGGGCGAACTCGACTTTTTGACGACGAGGCGGTTCATGGGCCTCCTTACCTGTTTCTTACAAGCTCACGCTCTTGGCTGGGATATGTCCTTCATACCTCCCGCGTCGCCCTCTACGGCCTCCTGCTCAACGTCTTTGCTTGTCAAAGTTTTTGGCGAGATTTTGGGTTATGAAGTTGAGGGGATTCATATGTATAAGGAGCTTGGGGGGAGAGAATTGGTGATGAGAAGGATGATTGCGGGTGATGGTTCAACCTCTTGGGCTCCCAGGTAGGTTTCGCCGGTCTCCTCTATAAATTGACCTCATCTTTTGTTGTTCTCCTTCAAGTCCGTTGATAGAAGGCGCTTGGAAAGGACGCCTCGTCCATTTGTCTGGCATTGATGTCATTGGATCAACAGCGGGCTCGTTGTCCAGACTCATCCAGGATCGCGAAATCGAACTTTGGGAAGCCAAGAGGATTGTTGCTGAAGCTTCCGAAGATGAAGTGAGATCTTTCTCGCCATTATTCTCCAGGTCCTTGCTCATAAATCCAAGATATCTTCGCAAGAGCTCTCCGTAGCTCACCCATCTTTCCGGATCATCTCGACAGCATCAAAATCGATCCCACTACGAGACTGGTTATTCCACGAACACGCCAATATGTTCTTCCCCATCCCAGCTCAGCCCATGGACCGTCAAGAGGAATCGGAAGTTCTCCTCCAAACGGGTTGTCCACTTCCAATCGTCAATAACCTCTTGGACTTTGCGTCAAAGTATCGAGAGAGCATGTCTATAGAGACCGTTCAGAAGAACAGGAAACTTGGCACGGCGTCTTTGGTCAGGATCGCTCATCGTGTAGCCAAATTTCCGGGAGAGTTGGATCTTCATTCGATGATTAGTCGCTCGATCCTCTCCGATTTCCTGCCAGTTGCTGAGAAGATGAGCTTGTCTGTGTTCTACGAGGATGCTGGCATTCGACTTCAGAACCCATCTGTAAGTCCATTTAGATTTAAATGTCATAAGTTCTGGTCACCAATGAGACTGCTTTCAGTTCAACCCTCCTCCATTAATCCAAGATAATTTTTTGGTATTCCCCGACGTCAATGATTCCACGCGGCCGACAAAGATTCCGCTTTTCAATGCCGCTGAAGATCCCGAAGGCGTTGCTTCCCATGTTCCCCATATGGATCATTTTTACGAGAACAACTTGCAAACAGGTCTTATGCGTGATGTCGCCATCGATCTTGAGGTGCTTGGGGAACATGTGGTCCTCCTAGGAAATCAGGTGAACTTGATTTCTTCTTCTTTCGCCCTTGTGCTGAATTCCAGTATGTTTGTAGGGCGTTGGTAAGAATAAGATTGTTGATCGGTTTGTGGTGCATCAAATTTGTTGTTAAGCCTTAACTTAATTTGCCATTTTTCAGACTCTGCCAGGTAAAGTTTTGAAAGTCGTTTCCCAGCCAGCTCACGCGGCCCTAATCCGGGAGGTTCCTCTAGCTACTTGGACGGCCACGCGAATACATCCAGTTGCACCGCGATACAACCGTCAACCAACTCATGTTCCAAACTTCCTTAGAAGGTGGCGTCATCAAGTACACCGATTCTCCGCTTCTCCGAGCCATCACCTATGGACGGGTCATTATTATTGACGAAGCAGACAAGGCACCGGAACATGTAATTGCTATCTTCCGCAGCCTTGCGGCCCATAGCGAAATGACCCTTGCTGATGGTCGGCGTGTCCGAGCCGTCCGTGAGCGTGAAGGAGATATCGTTGTCCATCCCAATTTCAGGCTTATACTGCTGGCCAACAGGCCCGGTTATCGTGCGCGCCTCTCTTGATATGTCTTCCCACATTCACACCGACTATTTGTGCAGCTTTCCTCGGAAACCATTTCCTCCAGGTCCTTGGAGATACCTTCAGCTGGTTCGTTGAGTTGCCTATATGCTCATCTTTGTTTTCACACCGCTTTCCAGCCATTCAGTCCCCAACCCTGATATAGATTCTGAGCGGAAACTGTTGATGCAGTTGGCCCCCGAGTTATCGGAAGATGTTTTACGACGCCTGGTACTGACGTTCCATGACCTTCGCAAGGGTTATGAAGACGGATCGCTTACATATCCCTACTCTTTGAGAGGTTTGTGTGACCTTGTGGATTGATTGTGTTCTAACGCGAACACCACTGCAGAACTGATCAACATCGTTCGTCACATGAGGGCATACCCTCAAGATACCCTAGAGAAGACGCTACGAAATATTTTTGACTTCGACGTGTACAAGCCGGAAACCATCGATAAATTAGCTGATATCCTAGAACACCATGGGTACGCCTTTCTTCAGCGCACTTCTAAATCTCCTTCTCATATCACCTTGTAGCTTGGCAGTAAAGAATCTTGGGTTAGATGCCGCTAGGGAAGCCGCGCGGAAGCAAGTTTTAGACCTCAAATTCGAGCCAAAAGGATCGACGGAATTAGACGCACCCAAGTTCGGCAAGGAAGATCCAAATAACCAACCCCACACCGGAGGGAATACGTGGGCGGGTGGTGTATGTGGTCTCTGACTTTGTTGGCCTGCAATACACTGACCTATTGATTCAGACGGGCGGGCGTGATACTGCTGGTCTTGGCGGTCGTGGGGGGTATATGCGCCTATACAAAGGGCACGATATCAACCAGGTCATATGAGGCTCTCATTCCGCTTTACATGTTTGCTCATAGGTCATTCTATAGATCTCGGATGAGCTGAAGAACGATGTTCCTGACCATATCAAGGAGAAGGCCCGGGCGATGGCTCGAGAGGAATTGGCACGTCGATTGGAAGAGTTGAATATGAGTGCTGGAGAAGCAAGAGGCTACGGGGCCATTTTGACTGCGGTGCAAGCCCACATCACCCAATTATATGATTTGCTCGAGAGTAAGGTCTCCCCGACTCGACGTGATTCATTGATCTCATGTCGTCCCCAGACCTTGCTGCGAAGGAAGAGGAGCGAGTGTGGGTCAAGCGACAGACTGACGGCGAGCTCGATGACAGTCGGTTGACCGAAGGTCTGACGGGAGAAACGACCGTTTATAAGAGACGTGGCATGGAGAAACCGGAGATGGGTCGACCTCAGATCAAGTGAGTTCTGGGTGGTGTGGCGACTGGCTTCTGGATGTAACATGGTTTCATTTTCCAGACCGAAGCGAATTAGGTTTGTCTTTGATGTTAGTGGATCAATGTGAGTGGCTCTTGGATGAACAGGTTCCCCACTTCTAACCCTCTTGAAGGTATCGTTTCCAATACGATGGACGTTTGGAGCGGAGTATGGAGACCGGTGAGTATGCGAAAAGAATATCAGCACTCGCGCTAACCTTGCACAGCCGCTATGTTGATGGAAACGTTTGATCGACTGACCCGGAAGGACAAATATGTTTGGGATGTATGTACTCCGTCCTCCTCCCTGGGCTTTGTGATATTGACCAAGCATCGCCGTAGATGTTCGGTCATGTAAGTTGCTGATCCATTGTATAATCCCCTGTCAGACTCAACAGGTCCTGGCTTAGTCTGGAGACTCGCCAGAAATCCCCTTGGTACAATCGGATAAGCCCCCAGTTGAAGTGCGCGACCGATGGAAAGTCGTCCAGAAAATGAACATGATCACCCAGTACGCTTTCGCCGGAGATTACACAGGTGTGTTGCCGTCAATTTTGGGCCGTCTCAACAACTTGCTCATGGACCATCACAGTGGAGGCCATCGAAAAGGCGGTTGTTGAGGTGGCGAAGTTTGATTCAGGTACCGTCTCAAGCTCTTGTGATTGGGTCGAGGGGCTTGGCTGACAATCTCCTCTTTTCTCCTTGTTTTAGATGAATCATTCGTTATTGCTGTTACTGATGCCAACTTCTCGCGGTACGGAATTACCGCTGAGGATTTGAAACGATGTATGAATCGCGATCCCAAAGTGAAGACTGCCTTGATATGCATTGGGGAAGGAGCTGAGAGTTCGTGGTGAGTGGCGATCTCCCCTCCAAGATTGTTGAATGTCATTGAGCCTTTATATCCAGGATTCCCAAGAATTTCCCTGGGCGTGCGTTCAGGGTGACGAACACAAATGACATCCCAAATGTGCTCAGGAGCATTCTATCTGCCATGGTGGAGGGGTGATTGTCCGCGACCACTGTGCGTGTGGTGCACAGTAAATGTCGTCGGGGGGTGGTTCAATGCATGTTTCTTGAAGTCTCGGAAAAGAATGTTACGGCGTGGGTCTGAAGAAGACCTCCAATAAAATACCGCCCTCCTGAAACTATTCTATATTAGCGCTAAGCAAGAGGGTCACGTCCTCCTTGCTGCGATTAAGACCGAACGTCGGCATTTGCCGACGCTGCATATCTCATTCCTTCTTGGACCTGGAGTTGACACTGTCACCGGCTGTAATATCTCAGGCTTGCCTCTACTCCCTCGACGCGTCTTGTTCTTTAGTTGGTTCGACTGCTAGTAACTAAACATGGCGGCCTACTTCTTTGCTACGCCAGTTGATATCGAGATCAAGCTGGAGGGGGAGGACTTGAGAAAGCAGGTAGAGATGAAACCAGAGAAAGAGAAAGAGCGAGGGATTTCGTGTCCGGTTTACTATGACGGAGACACTGTACAAGGACAGGTATGTCTCCCAATCCGTACCCTGCAAGCCTCAGAACTTCAATTACCCTCAGGTTGTCATACGTGTGCGAGATGGAAAGAAGTTGCAACACGACGGTATCAATGTGCAGTTTATTGGTAGCATTGGTGCGTCAAGCCCCAGGAAACAGCTTCCCGTGCTCAGCCGGTTGCTCTTCAGAACTCTTTTACGATCGTGGTCACCACCACGAATTCTTGTCCCTTTCCCAAGAACTCGCAGCTCCTGGAGAGATGCGCCAAGCACAAACATACGAGTTTTCCTTCAAGAACGTTGAGAAGCAGTACGAGAGCTACCAGGGAATTAATGTCAAACTCAGGTTCGTAATATTCGGTCTCCGCAGTAAAACTTCGATTGACTGGTGGGCGCAGATATTTTATTCGTGTCACCATTTCAAGAAGAATAGCAGACGTTACAAAGGAGAGAGATATCTGGGTCCATTCCTACCGCATGCCCCCAGATAGTAACAATTCTATCAAGATGGAAGTTGGTATTGAAGATTGTCTGCATATTGAATTTGAGTACAACAAGTCAAAGTGGGTACATTCCGCTTGCAAGATAATTTCCCACTGATCGTAGAACCTAGATACCACCTCAAGGATGTTATTGTTGGCAAGATTTACTTTTTGCTCGTCCGGATAAAGATCAAACATATGGAACTCTCCATCATCCGGAGGGAAACTACTGGCGCACCGCCAAACCAATATAATGAGAGCGAAACGATCACAAAGTTTGAGATCATGGATGGATCACCAGTGAGGGGTGGGTTTTCTCCCGGGTGACCTTCGTTCTTCAGTCTAAACCTGCATTTCCAGGAGAGACTGTTCCCATTCGGTTGTTCTTGGGTGGATTCGAGTTGACGCCAACTTTCCGTGACGTCAACAAGAAATTCAGTACACGATACTACCTCAATCTCGTCCTCATCGACGAGGAGAATCGGCGGTATTTCAAGCAGCAGGTTTGTAGCTTCGCTATTGTCCCTTGCGTTTATTCACCGACTTTCCGTCTCTAGGAAATCACGATTTTTAGAATACCCGAAGTGAGTTCTCTGCCATCCACAACCTTGCGATTCCCTAATAAATCTATCCCACAGAATTAGTTCTGGATTCTTCTACTTCTGTATCAGTATATCATTATCGGACGTTCATGCTTGTCTCACTTGAAGCCCTACACGTGTTTTCTAAACCTGGTGCCAAGCCTTCAACTTCCCCCATAGAAGCTCACTGAATTCAAACCGAACCCCGTATGCGAAAGGGGACTCATTCATCGTACTCGGTGATACGAGCATTCGTTGCAAGCCAACTTTTGCCAGGTGGTACAATAGTGGCGGACGTTTCGAAAACCAACAACGGTACAAATAATGTTGGCATCAAGAAATACAACACAAAATCAGGAGTCCAAGTCCTCGTCAACATCATCAGCTTCCTCACCATCCACCACCACCAAATGCTCAACCGTAACACTCGCATTCGTATTATGCCCACGCGTCGGAGTCGGAGTATTCCTCTCAGGAGCCATCCCAACGCTAACGACCCTCGTCGACCCAATTTTCTTCCACGCATCCTCTAAAACTTTCTCGTTCTCTTCATCCCCTGAAACCTCACCAGCACCAGCCCAAGGCATACGACCACCAAGAGTATGTGAACTCATCCCTTTCTCAACTCTACCCTCAGCATTCAACGAAGTTTGGGATCGTGAAGGAGTGGGCAGACCCGCTCGGTAGGCTTCTACATCTGCTGCAGTTGGTCCTGGAGCGTAAGCTGTCCCAGCGAGCCATTGGGCACTATCGATCGACCCTGCAAAATCTCGAGTTTTGGCTGATCGTTGATCGTCGTCGAGGAAGACCGCGGACATACCAACGGAAAAATCTGTGGATGAGTCTTTGGTTGGTCCCGAACCGTGCTCCGAACCTTCTCGTTCGTCCTCTGGTTGGGTGGCGTTATGATTTGGGGAGTCAGGGGTGGTGGAGAAACTACTCCTCGACGAAAGCGAGTGTGAAAACCCATATTCTTCCTGCATCACACCCAAAGTCGACCTCTTCTCAACTTTACTGGTCGTCTGAACAGACACCCCAGGGGATTTCGACACAAATTCGTCGAAATTTCTAGGACTGTGAGAGTCAACACTCCCGTCGGCAGCAAGAGGATAATTCGCCTGCATGTGCATCCTCCGAGGTGGAGGTGTCGGAGTCAACGAAGATCCAGACGAAATAGGGAAGAGGTGCGTCGGCGTCGGTCCTGAATTTCTCCTAAATTCGATGAAATTCGAAAATGGCGCGGGTGAAGGTGTAGGTAACGGGGTCCTCCAAGGCGCACTCGAAGCCTCCGACAACTGACTCCCACTCATCCCCGACCTCCCACTCTTCTCCGAACCAGACCTCACCAAACCTCTCCCCTCACCTCCTTCCATCTCCATCCGTTCCACAATCCCAGGTATAGCAGTCGGACTAGGGAAACTAACGCTCGATAACCTAATCTGGAGACTGGGTAGTTGGTCTGGTGTTAAGTGGATCGTTACGCGATCTGAAGGTCGGGGTGTTCGGCGGACTAGTGACAGGGGGTCTGGTTTGTTTTTGAGGGTTTGGGGGGTGGGGGAGGGGAGGAGGCTGCGGCGGTGGTTGTGGGCTTTGAGGGTTAGAGGTGTTGGTCTGTGTCGTGGGGGATGGGGTGCGGAGATTATGGACCATGAGATGTGGGAGTATCGGCGGGAGGTGGTTGGTGCTTGTGTCCTAGTTGGGGGTGCTAGTGAGGTTGGAGGTATCAGGGAGGTGGTTGGGGGAACGAAGTTGAGGTCTCCCGTTCCGAGATGTTGGAATGTGCTATGTCTGGGATTGGATATTAGGTGACGGAGGCCTGAACGTCTCTTTCGTTCCCTGATCTCTTCTTGAGTATCGAACAGATGAAAGTTCTCGGTTCTGTCCACCCTTCATACCCAACCTCATTAACACAACGTCCAAATTCCAAGGAAAGGAAAAGAGAGAGGCTCACCCCTTGATAACACCAAACACCAAACAAACCCTCCCTCCCAACCTCAAAACCCTCCTAACAACCGCAATTTCCCAACCATACGGCACGGCTCCCCGTACCCCGGCAAACCCAACCACACTCTCTACCGCACCGAACTTAATACCAGCTGCTACCCATCCAAACCCATTACCCTGTTGTACCACAATCTCGGTACGCGAGGTGGGGGTTGGAGGTTGGAGGGATGATTTGATTAGGTGGTAGGTCGTTATGCAGAAACATAGAGCTTGGTAGGATGTTAAGAGGGAGAGGGAGAGGGAGGAGAAGGTTGTCCAGAGAGTTTGGGAGGTGGGGGTTGGGAAACCGATGGTTATTGTGGGGTTTGGGACGGTGGGAATCAGTTCTGGGTTAAAAGGATGGTTAGTGGGGAGTGGGGAGGAGGGAGGGGAGGACGTACGGTATGAAATGCCGATGAAGGAAGCTATCAATTCCGTTGCTATTATAGCTGGGATCAACAACAGCAGAGTAGGTCGTACGATCCGTGCGATACGGTATGGGAGCGAAGGTATGACCTCCGTTCGGAGGAGGAGGAACAGGAAGAGTGTGTAAATAAACAACGGGATGAATGATAGTGCTCCTAATTAAATTCTGAGTTAGAATTTGTTCTCGCGTATAATAAGATGTGATAGGGGGACGTACCGATTGTGAGGTCGAGAGCGCGGAGTGTGGGGAGGTAAGTCCGCGCTGCGGGGAGGAAATGGGAGAGGAAGTCGAGGAGGGCTAGACAGTAGTATAGCCAGCCTTCTGCTGCTAGGAGTAAGTGTCTCCTATGTTGGGTGATTAGTTCAATGTGCTCGGGAATTTGAGAGGAAGAGGATGAATAGGTGGGAATGGAAAGTACTGAGATTGAAATGGCACGGTATTCAATCTCGCTCGATTCTCGGAGTCTCCGTAGATCGTCCGTTCTCAGGACTCGATCGAGGGGTGTCAAGCGATAGGACGAGGAGAAACCAAACGCGACGACGACGACCGCAAAGCCAATCCAATCAAACTCACCTCCCATTTCCCCACTTTACCAAAACTAGCGTGATAGAGAATAGTAGCTCGACGCTAGTGACGATGAGGAGAGCACCAGATTGAATAGTCGAGACATCCTGACAGCGAAGGATGGAAGGTAAAGATAAACAGATTTCGCCCATTTATTGCAGGGGTTGTGAAGCCAGTAGACGAGGGGGGAGGACAAAAAGTGTCAACGGGACGATGAGGGAAAAGTCAAAGTCAAAATAGAGCCAAGTGCATTTCAGAGAGAGATTTGACTGATTGATGGGATGAGGTGAATTCGACGACCTGCCAGAGACCGGAAGAAGAGCTTGGAGGGGGGTTGATAACGAGCGGAGAAAAGAGCGGATAGCAGACTCGTTGGAGTTGCTGCAAAGGGGACCGACCAGCGTCTAAGGGGTTGGAACGAAAAGTAGAGAGAGGTAAAGAGAAGCAGTCGTCGGGAGGGAGGTTCTTGGAAATGCATTGAGCGCGGTTGCTATACGACGTTGCCGTTTCGGGTCGGTGTTTTTCTTGCATCAGAGTCTCTCACCCGGGTGTACTCGTTGCCAGCGATGGTCGATGTCTCGACGCTGGTCCATTCTGGTTGAGAAGTTCGTGGGCGCCGGTGCACACGACGGACAGAGGGAGAGATAAACATTTCGTTTGATGAGGAGAACGTCCGCGAAGGTTTCAAGGTTCAGAGGTGTCAGTGGTCCCACGTGACAAATCTGCAATACCGCAAATGGCAGCTGAACTTTTTTGACTTTCGATTTACGCTGGATCTGTCTTTGTGCAGGATAGCTGGGATATCGGGTTGTAAACATATATCTGGACAGACTGCGAACCTTTCTGTGAACTAGTCTCAAAAACCCACTCAGCTGAAACAGCACCCAGGGCCCGAATCAGACCGGAGGAACACATATCAAAACCTCAATGGTGGTAAGTCCTCCGTCCACCCACCTTTCCCATAGCTCACCCACCCCCAGAAAATCTCAGTCCTCCAACACGCCCCCTCCACGCACCTCCCTCTCCGCCCTGGCGACCCAACTCCAACCTCCCGCAACCTCGACCCCCTCCTCCACCCCTTCGCCAGAGCCCGCGAACGCACCCGTGCCCTAAACGCCGCCAAACTCGAAAAACTCTTCGCAAAACCTTTTGTTAGCGCTTTGGAAGGACATGTTGATGCTGTTGAAGTTGTGGTGAGAAGACCGGCGAGTGTGGGGGTTGTTGCTAGTGGGAGTTGGTGTGGTGGTGAGTGTTCTTGTTTTTCATGATGCTGTGGGGGGCTTGGAGGAAGGATAGATGCTGATTGTGGTTGTAGATATCATTGTCCACGACCTTGCACAACGATCCCAACTACACCGCCTACCCAACGCACACAAAGGAAAAGTATCAGGCCTCTGCTGGGCTGACGAAGACCGGATACTAAGTTGTGGTGTTGATCGAAACGTCAAGTTATGGAACGTTGGGAGTTCCTCAATGGAAGATGGCAGTGATGCTGCATCAGAGGTCCGTTATTCATCACTTCATCTTGAAAATGTTAATCTGACATGCATTTTAGGGACCAAGACCACTGAGCGTCTTTCCCGGAAAGACGGCTTTCAAGTATTCGCACCTCCCTTCGTTGCGAAATCTTGAACTGATTCTTGCTTGGTAGTTCAATAGACCACCATCGAACAGATCCACTATTCGCCACTGCATCCAACATTGTACAAATATGGGATGAAACCAAGTCCGTTTCTTTCATCTCTTACATTTTTATCCTCTTACTGACCTATTCCGTGGGTAGATCAGCACCAATAACCAACCTCTCCTTCCCCACCTCAACCGAAACCATCACCAACGTCGCATTCAACCTCTCTGAATCAAGTATCTTAGCCAGTATCGGTTCAGATCGCACATTCACTCTCTACGATATCAGAACTGGCAAGGCTGAGAGGAGAGTGATCATGCAGGTCCGTCCCGCTTCCTCCCCTTTCCCACTCCATCTAAATAATAAACCATCACAACAAACCAGATGTCTCATAACTCACTAACGTGGTCACCAACCTACCCAACCGTCCTCCTCCTCGCTTCAGAAGACCACAACCTATACACATTCGACATCCGTTCCCTCTCCTCCCCAACCCAAATCTACAAGGGTCACGTAGCAGCAGTAATGACCTGTTCATGGTGTCCCACCGGCCGCTCATTCGTTTCCGGTTCCTGGGATCGTACCATACGCCTCTGGGAAGAAGGCAAAGGAAGGGGGGGTGAGGTATATCATGCGAAGAGGATGCAAAGGGTTTTGGCTACTACGTATACTGCTGATGCTAGGTTCGTGGTTTCGGGGAGTGATGATGGGAATGTTAGGGTTTGGAAAGCGAAGGCTGGGGAGAAGTTGGGGGTTGTTACTGCTAGGGAGAGAGCGGCTATTGAGTATAGGGATGCGTTGAAGGAGAGGTGGAGGCATGATAAAGAGGTTGGGAAAGTTTCTAGGTACGTTTCTGCGCTTTTGCTTTGTTTGATGTAGGTAGCTGATTTGATGGGGTGTTTGATGTAGGAGTCGTCATTTGCCTAAACCGGTTTATAAAGCTGCGGAGTTGAAGAGGACGATGTTAGAGTCGAGGAGGGTTAAGGAGGAGAGGAGGAGGGCGCATACGAGGGCTGGGGCGAGCTTGCCAAAGGCGGAGAAGAAGAAGGCTGTTGTTGCTGAGCAGACGTAGCGGTGGAGATGATTGACTATGTGTCCTGGTTTATTCGGTGATCTAGTTTTCACCCGTTGAACTTCAAGCTTCAAGGCTTGAAGTTCCTTTCTTACAACTATGTCGCGCCACCGGCAACCTTCGGCTGTCAGTTGCCATGCGTCCGAGCCTCTTTTATCGAAACAGCACCTTGGTGGCGGTTCGCAACCTCGAACACTGCAACGTTCTCACTCTCCCTTTCAATCTCCCTTTCATCCTTGAATCTTTTGCCACCTGGCAAGATCTTCACAAAATGTCAGACTCAGATTTTTCTGACGAATTACTCGAGTTGGCTGGTGCCACTGATAAACCAAGTGGTCATGGTGGCACAACGGCTGAGAAGAAACGAAAGAGACGTCAGCAATCTAGTTCTAGTAAACCGAAGAGGAGGAAGCCTGAGTGAGTGTTGTTTTGATTGGGTGTAAAGTGGTTGGGGTTGCTGACGTGGTGGGTGGTGTGTAGTGTCGAGTCGGATTCGGATGATAATGGGCCTGAGAGTGAGGAGGAAGATGAGTCGGGGAACGTGAATCCTTATCCTTTGGAGGGAAAGTATGTAGATGAAGCTGATCGCGCGAGGTACTTTTCTTCTCCCCCCTCCCCTCTCCTTCCTTTGCTCATAACTCATGATTAATGTGCAGGTTGAACCAAATGTCCGAGGTTGAACGTGAAGGAATCATCTCTCAGAGGTTGGAAGAGATGCAGCGGATACAAGATAAACGGAACCTTGATCAGATGCTCAAGGCTCAGAAGAGCGGTGGTGGCGGTGGCGGTGGCGGGGATGGTGGGGGTGGTGTGAGTAAGTCGGCGAAGAGGGCTCATCCCGTTAGGGGAGCTACGAAGGAGAAGACTAGGAAGTTGGATGAGTTGAGGGCGAAGAGGAAGGCTAAGGATGAGCGGAAACGTGTACGTCTTTCACTCCCTCTCTCACTCTTTGCCGTGACATTCAGTGTTGATTTCTTGGGGTTTTAGACGAAGGGCTCACCTAAAAACGGCCGTGACCGCTCCTCCTCCCCAATGGACATGGAAACTTCCGACGAAGAAGAAGAGGAAGGTATGATATCAAAACAAGACGAGGAAGAAGAACGTGAACGAAGGCTCTTGGCCAAGTATACTGGAACTGGGGCTAATAAAGGGGATGTTGATGATGAGGAAGGGAATGCGGTTGCTACGATTGAGGATTTGGAAAAGGTTAGGTTGAGTAGGGATTTGTTGGCGAAACATTATTTGGCGCCTTGGTTTGAGGATTATGTCAAAGGTCGGTTTCTGATTTTGGGTAGTGGTGGAATGGGGTGCTGATTGCGTTGTTATGGGTAGGTGCTTGGGTACGATACCTTATTGGACAAGATAAGGAGGGGAGACCGACTTATAGGATATGTGAAATTCAGAGTGAGTTTTCTTCTTTTATTTGTTGATGTCCTCTGTGTGGAGGAGTAAGATGCTGAATCTGTGGTTGGGTGTGAAGATTTGGCGGCAGATCTGGTGAAACCCTACAAGATTAATGACCAGACTGTTAACCAACACTTTGAGCTGAAGCATGGTGGTTCGGTGAAGGATTTCCCTATGGATAAGACTAGTAATGCCAAATTTGACCCAGTGAGTGATTTGATTTTGCCATCTCAGTCTTATTGCCGCGGCTTGGATTCCTTGTTTCATTCATTGCGTCCTTGATTCTGTGAACCAAGTGGAAATCCTAACGACGACATTTTGTAGAGGGAATATGATCGTATAGTCCGGGTGTATGAAGCTGAGAAGTTGAAGCTTCCTACAAAACGGCAGATAACGAAGAAGGTGGAATTGATGGCAAAGTTGGTTGCTCAGCCCATGACTGAGGTTCGTCATCGTACTTTTCCCTGACGTCCACTTCACCTATCCCTCTCTGATTATCCACCCATACTCAAACTCGACTCTCTTCGCCCTTCTCTTGCGCCCATCCAACCATCAACAGAGCGACATCACGGCAATGCTCGCCCGCAAATCCCTCCTCCAGTCCGGTTCATCGAAGCATTCGGGTTCCTCCCTCACAATGGAACGTTCACGCCTAACCCAAGCCCGTACCCTCGCCCTCCGTCGACAAGACTACAAAGAACTAGCAGCGCTCGATGCCCAACTAGCCGAACTAGCTCTCCAACAAACCATTTCCTCAGACGTTCCTCAATCGGACGAACGTTCAGATATATTGGCCAAGGTAAATGAGAGGAATAGGAAATCGAATTTGGAGAGTATTAGGAAGGCCGAGATTGCGGAGTCGGAGAGGAAGAGGAGGGAGAGGAAGCTGGCTGCTGCTGCTGGGAGTGGGACTGCTACTCCTATTCCTGTGGATCCAAGCGCGAGGTTGAAGATTATGCCGACTTTGTTTAGGCCTGCATCTAGGTTTGTATTTCGCTTGCTTTTTGACTTTTGGTTCAAGGGTGTTCACGCTCCTTCTTGTTCGTTGCGCTGCCCTATCCTGGTCCTCTCGCGGTTATCCCTTCTGGCGCCTTATCTCTTGCTTACTCTCTTTCCTTTGGCTTCTCACCATTCACTCTCGCAACAAATGCTCTGTGGATTTTCGGTCCAACCTATCTGATTCCGACTGGCCAAAACAGACCTGGAACACCCGCCATGAACGGTACACCTAAAGCTGCTACACCTCAAGGCACACCGCCTACATTACCGCCGTCTGCCTTGTCAAACCAGACACCAACTAAGAATACTGTTACTTCGGTGCTGGACAATGTGGAGATTGATTTGGGTGACTTTTAGATGGGAAAATGGGGTTTGGGAGGTGCTCGACGAGCTTGGTTTTGTTGATTGTAGTGTAGATTTTCGTAATATATCCTCTGGAGTTGGATACCTATCGGGATAGACTGATGTGATTGTCCGACTGGTGTCTCTGTCAGTGGCATTCTCGAGAGCGCTCGGAGCCGACATGTCAACCTGGACGTGAATTGCTTCCGAATCACGCTTTTCGCGCTAACTCCTCGCCCATAGTGCCCAAAGTTCAACCCCATCTTTGTGGACGGCTGGCAACACTCTGTTGTTCTACAGTATCTATCTCCTGTAGCCAACTCTTTATGCCGACCATCAACCCGAAGCTGTGTTTTCGTCGTGGGGCGCCTCGAGGCACTCCCATATGTGCACCGCTTATTGTATAATTGTATACGCTTGTTCGCCCTTTGTTCTCCAACTGGACTTGCATATACCCTCTCTGAACCTCCATCATGTCACCTCAATCAACGGATATCTACTTCGGATTCGATGAGCCCTTCGATGTATTGCGCAGTCTCAGTGGTTCGGATTACACCATCTGTGAGGACAACGCAAGCACAATCTCCAACTCCCCCGGACCAGGACGTACCCTAGGCAAGTGGATGTCGAATGCTGGAGTGCGTTTGGAGAGGTTTTTGAGTGTTGCTGCCGAGCGACTAGGGGGTGGTCCGAATCGTGCAGCAGATGATATCCTCGTCATTGCAGACCGTATCAATGCACGAGGTCAGCCCCGAAATTACAGAACTCGATCCCACCGATGTCTTCGGACCCCTCCAGAGTTTGCATCGGTCCTAAAGGACCTTATCAACTGGTATCCGACTCTCATAGACGTCGATGTTGCCCGTAATCCAAAATTCTATGGTTGCTGCCGCAAATTAGTTGGATTTCTTAGGTATGTTGTTAGAGCGACTTATAGGCTCTTCTCCAACTCATATTCCAATTCAGGGATGAGAATATCGGCAACCAATATCTCGCAATCGTCTACATCACTGCCCTTTTACTCACCACGCCCATCGCTCGGCGAATTTTTGGGCACTTGGGAGTTGAGGGCCTCATACAAGAGACAATTTTGCAGTCGTCATTCTTTCCCAACGGTCAAGGGCTCTTGCTTGCGCCCTCACAACGAGCACTTGCGATGCTCTCCGAGTCACCAGCTCTTCTCCGCATCGCAGAGTTCGATGAAGCCGTCGCACTGTGGCAATGTCCAGTCGACGTACGATACAAGCTCTTTTCAGATCTTCTACCTTACTCTACGTGCGTTATCCATGTAGTTGGAACTTAAACTCAATCCCTCTGACCGTCTCTGTTAGACTTCCCGAGTCCCAAGTCTTAGTCGTCAATCGCCTCAGCCGCATCTGGTTGCAATATGTGCCTTCTATGTATTCGAATGCTCAGTATCAACTACGGAGTGTGTTTTCGCCGAAGTTGCTGAGTGAATGGTTAGATGCTCTATTCGGGGCAGATCCCTTATGTGCAGCTGTCTTCGGAACGTCTTTTTCAAGGCTCCTCCGATTTCCTCCGGATCCTGATACCAACATTGACTTCATTTTGAAAATCTCTGCAGCCTTGTTGTGGAAGGGGCTCGATGGCAGATACGGTGAGTTCTTTCATTCATCTCCATTTGTTTGGGGCCTCACTATCATGGGTTTGAAGCTTCACATGTGGACTTCTGGTTGCGACAAGTTGACGCACGTTTCTTCGCCAACTATAAATACTGGGATGCACTTCCAACCAGCAAGAGCGCTGTCAAGGTGCTTGGCAAGGTGCTATCTCAGGACCTGTCGAACTTCTCCACTACACCGTCAATTATCCAAACCCTGAGGTACTGTGTATCACCGTGCCGTGAAATTTGGCAAAACTTTTGTCAATATTGGTACTTTCCTGGAAATTACGAATTCTGCGACCCTCGGCACAGAATCGCTCTCAGGGTCATTCCGCCACTGATCCAGACGGAGCTATGTCATCGTCTCGTTGATCATATACTCGGGTGAGCTCGTTCATTCGATAGATAGGTTCCATGATATTCACATTGACGCTCCAGCACTAAATGTTTGGCTCGTGATCACTTGCGAGTCGCAATTCAAGATGCTGATTGCCACGAAGAGATTTCGCGTATTCTCAGTGATCTTGCGACTACTGACAAGGCGACGGCCCTCTATGGTCCGAACGCGGTCACGCGCATCCACACCCTGCATTCCGAATTGGCCAATCTGTCGTCACCGCCTAGTATTTTCGATGAGGTAGGAGGGAATGCGGATGCATGGTGTACTGGGCTATATCAGACGAGGGATGTCCCCTTCTCAGCGAATAATGAGGATTTACCTCCTATCCATACGGTACAATCATTCTGTCCATTGTTTCTGCTGGTCACTCATTTCCCAAACCGCAGATAGCAGGTTGTCATGACATATACGCCGTCGATTATCCTGATCTCACGGGTGAGGTGCTACTGGCTCGACAGAGATCCCTTCGTTTGGTTCCCGCTTCCAACTTGTGGACTAACTGGGATCGCTACTCTCCCGTGTGTATGGGCAGTCGCAATGAGAAGGTTTTCATCCAGTGTCTGGCTCAGGAGCTTTCGGCGTTCTCGTGGGATATTGCGGACGATTTCAGAATTCGTGATTCCCCTCTCACGGATGATGTTTATGTCTTGGCAGTTAGAGCTCACGATGGTGGGGAAGCCTTCTGGTATAATTGGTGGGTGCTAGTTTTGGACCATGATTTTACTTCACATCTCGCTCATCATCGATCGTCAAATATTTTCAGTCAAACACGAAAATTGAGACATGCGATTTCAATGGAAACGCATGACCTTCCACAATGGCTTAGTCGAAGCTGGTGTTCTAAATCGCGCTGCTGGGAATGGTGGAAACCAATGACCGAAAAAACTGAAACTCAGGTTCTTGATAATAGGGAGAGGGAAGGATATGCAAAGTCTGGGGATGGAGGCAAAGTTAAACAGGAGGAAAAAAGCAGAGCTTGGTTTCGTTGGGTGGAGGGAGTCGTAGAGCCCGACCGCGAGGATGCTGTCTATGTTTCATAGGTCTGTTAACTGTTCTATGTTCGTCTTGTAATTCGTGAATTGCTGTATTTCTCGATCTGTGGCGTTCGTCTTGTCCCGGTTGCGTTGCTTGTCGACCTTGAGCTTACATCCTTGCGAGTCTCGCGATTTATCACTACCTTTGTCTTCCCGCTGTTCTGCCTTCCAAGACGACCACCGCAGTTGGCCACCTGCTCAGTATCAATTAGCTTCGCATAAGTACATCACAACTCATCATACAGACACGAAAAGCGCTTGGCGAGCATATGCATCCTTATTCTCAAATCCCATCGAGAGTTACGTACCATGCGCCCAACTGCCACCTTGGGGTTTACTCTTCCATTCTTTCTGTTCTCCCCGTTCTTCTTCCCCTTCAAGTTCTTAGTACCAGAATGAGGCGTTGACTCTGCAAGGCGTCATAGCAAGGTAGTGAACAAGCTCACGCTCTTGGTCTGCGTTGAACTAAGGTGAGCTTGATGTTTCCTACTTTATAGAATTATTCAATTTGTCTCGGTATATACGTTGTGGATGTTTGTGGTGAGTTTCTTGTGGATATGGTTGTGATTGCTTCTCTGACCGAACGCATTCATAGAAGTCACAGCCTGAGATACTCTCATCGTCCAGTACCGTGACAGCTCGTCCACTGAACGCTCCGAGCCCCAGTGGTTGTATTCGATACCTCATGTCAATCCAGCTCCGCAGACCCAACTCTCTCTAACTCCCAGTCTCGTGCCCATCCGGAGTAAATATCCTTATCACAAGCCTCCTCTGCACCGCCCGCATTCATCAACTTCTCAAACTCTATCAACATCTTCCCCAACCTCCAGTAATACGCTCGACAAGCTGGCACATGAAATCCTGGGCACTGAAAGATGACCTATGCCGTCTCCAGGATAGATGGCACTTCGGCGTTATGAACCTCCTTTGGATATTTGAGTGCTTCTTTGGCGTCTAACGGTTTGGATATAGACCTCAGTGAAGAAAACCACATACTGTATCCCCATCTCGAGAGTTCGTCTGTGTTCTTCGCAGTGTCCAATATGTCTCAAAGCAAGCAGCTCGTTTGGTTGATCACTGGTACCTCGTAAGAATCTCTTCCCTTATCCATGGCTTTCTTTCTTCACGTTCCACTCGGAATCTCATCGCTGACGGTACTTATGGCAATGCAGGTCTGGGATGGGCCGAAACCTCTCTCTTGCCGCTCTTGCCAGAGGAGACAAAGTCATCGCTACAGCGCGCCACAACTCTCTAGCGAAACTCGACGATATCAAAGCCGAGGGAGCAGAGAGTATTGGCCTAGATGTTACTGCCTCTTTGGATGAGTTGAAGGAAACGGCCAAAGCGGCTGTGGAGATCTATGGCAGGGTGGATGTGCTTGTCAACAATGCCGGTGAGTTCGATCTGTTGGCTTTCCATGCTTGTTTGGATGTGAAGAAGTATGGTACGATAACTATGCCTTGATAGGCTACATGCTCGTTGGGGCCCTCGAAGAGAACACCCCTGAGGAGACATTGAACCAGTTCAAGTGAGTAGATCTGTATGCTTATCCTTGGTTCCTGAATACTAAGGTCATATTCGTTGTGGGCTTAAGCACAAATGTGTTTGGAGCGCTCAATGTCGCTCGGGCTTTCCTTCCTTATATGAGAGAGAGGAAGAGCGGGACTATTGTTTGGTTGGGGTCTGTTGGGGGTTGGCAGTACGCTCAAACCGTCTCCCACAAAATATGTCACTGACACGTCCATTCTCTCTTCTAACGCCAAAGAGGAAACCCGAGTTTTGGGGTATACTGTGCTTCTAAACACGCCGTTAGAGGTATGTCTATCGTCTCATAGCTCAACTTACAAAGCCTCCGAGGCTGACGATATAGCGCTACTTAGCTCTCTCCCAGACTCTGAATGTGGAGATATCTCCACTCGGTCTCCGTAGCATATGTGTGGAACTAGGCGCCTTCCGCACCGCGTTCCTCTCCGCCGGCAGCCGCTCTAGTTACACGCCACGTATCGATGACTACAAGCAGATTACAACTCGCTCTACGGCTGGTGTCGAAGGTTTGTCTTCCCTTCTGGTCTTCCTCATACCATCGTGCTATCGCATCATTGCCCTGAGTCTTCTCCAGTCTTAATTATCACTGACACTTCGAATTTTCATCTTAGCCTTCAATCAGAAACAACCAGGTGACCCAAAGAAAGGCGTTCAGGTTATCATCGATCTTGTCCGAGGTGAAGGAGTTGCGGAAGGGAAGGGTAAGGACGAGATACCAGGTGTAATCAACTTGGGATCGGATTGTTACGAGACTGTTAAGGGCGTCTGCGAGGGAAATTTGAAGAGGTTGGAAGCGTGGAAGGATGTCTCGAAGAGTACCGATTTTTGATCCGAAATAGGTATGTCCGCTTGTTTCATTGTCTGGCCGCACACGCAGTGATGGTGCCTTGCGAGATTGTTTATCCTTACACCTATTTCCCAGTCTATCACCAGTAATCAACAGAAATCTATTCATTTACGACTGATAGGGCTCTCCCGCTCGAGGCCACAGAAGGATTGCAAATCATCTCGTCGGGGAGGCGGAGCGATGCCTCCCGCCCTGTGTGACAACTTGTGTGTGAGATATATGTGGCCTTTACGTGTGCCTTGTGCATGACGGCATTATTTCTGAGTGAACCCAGCGATCTCTGGCACCTTTACTCGTCCTCGATCTCGTACCCTGGAGGTGCCATATCGTGTGGACAGGGTTTTCGTCCGATAATGCTTTCTGTCATTATGCCGCTTGACCTGCGGGACGATCATTGTGAGTGCCTGTAGCATTGCAATTCATTTAGCTACTCACGATCTGTGTTCACACTCCAACGTTATCATACCTTGCGGTAAAAATAGCCGCCAGCATTTACACTTATAAGTAGTTTTATTTCAATGTGCAACCCTCCGACATGCACTCCCATGGATGACACAGGTCTGAGTCTCACTGAGCTCGAAACCCTGGTTTCCGACATTCGTATCGTCAATTATGCCAACGGTAAGTTCTTTACCCGCTCAGTACGGAGTAATACCGATGGGATTTTACCTCGATTGAAGTGGCCTCCTTGGCTTGGTTGACTTACGATGTTATTTTGACCTTTGGGGAGGAGGTGAGCCCGCCGTTGTCTTGCCTAGGCCTCTATCTTAAGAAGAATGTGGGCTACTGTAGTCATCGACAATTTGGAGGTGAGTTCTGGTGGTTCAATTTTCGTCCCTTCACATCGATGGGAAATCGATATCCCCCAAGGTCAAAATTTTCCATTCCCAAGGTACTATACCTGCTGCTGAGATACGTGGTGCTCATCACACTATCGTGAGTTCCAGTCTTTATGCACGAACAGCTGTCCTCTGAGCGTTGCATGCTGTCCCAGACTTAACTTGGCAGGTCAGTTATCAGAGATGTGTAATTGGAACCGATTGTTTGACCCACTCGCGATAGTTAATACCAGTGAAAATCTCAGTCCTGAGGTATGATCCAGTTCGTTGGATGATATTGGATACCACCACTGACCCTGTTTCAGTTGTAAATGTCATTTTTTTTCTCAACGAATTCTATATTCAAATATCATCACCTAGCTGTGGGCCATGGATGAGGTTTCAGGGCCTGTGAGTTAGAATTCCGTTCACGGCTTCCTTCCACTAACTCCGCGGGTCTGCAGCGATAGCGTCGCTATTGCTTCGTGGTTGGGCGAGGCCCTTTTGATGCTTCGAGTTTGGGCGCTTTACGAGCGAAGTCGGAAAGGTACATTTCTCGTTCGGTGTAGCGCAAACAAACTCAGATCAAGCAAACAGTTTTAATATTCAGCTTGTTTTTGTACCTTGGTAAGTGATTCTGGCTTTGATTATCCCCCCACGGACTTATGACATCCACTTTAAAGTGGATATGGCGGTGCGTCACGTGAAGAGAACTTTTCTTCATCACTCACAAGACATATAGTCGGGATTGATGGCTGCATTCGTGACCTATCATAGTGAAAGTCAGGTTCCACCAATCCCTGGCTTGTCTGTTCCTGGATGCTACCTCTCACTGAGCGCTCCAACTGCCATATGGTCCACTTACGTCGGCTGGTATGGTTGCCCCTCGATTATCGGGATGCATCCTACTCACCTTCCCATTCAGGCTGGTCCATGCCTTTGTCAACAGTAAGGATGTGTAAATTTTGGCCACCACAGCTCATCCAACATCTGTTGATAGCGGTGTACTTTGCTCTCACAATGCATAAGTTTGTCAAAGGTATTCGATGGAGCGACTACAATCTGAGGCAATTCGAGCAGTTCGCGCCGCTCTTGAGTCTCTTCGTCAGGGACGGCACTTTCTACTTTTTCATGTGAGCGCTCTTGTGAGATGTCTTGACTTTCACTCACAGCGATCATTGTTTTTAGCATCCTTGGTAGGTCGTCTTTAGAAGCGCCGGAGGACGGATCTGACCTATCATGTAGTTTGTACCCTTTACAACTTGATAATCATGTTTTTTCTCTTCCATAGGCCTGTTTTCGTCGTTGGGATGTCGTAAGTCCATATAGACCACCCTCCCAGCGCAGCCACCCCACTGATCGTTTCACCCAATAGGATCATGGCTGCCACCTACGCCGTTACTGTACGCCTCGTGTTATCCTCTAAAGTTTTCTTGGCAACTGATACACGCCCTTCGTTTTCTCTTAATAGTCCTCACGGGTAGTCCTTGATCTTCGAAGCTCTATAACACCGTACGAGTTTGATACGCAGAATGATCTGGAATTAGTTGCTCACAGGGCCCGTCTCTCGGGAGGCCCAGTGGAGTTCGCTTCGAGGAGCCGTATGACGGACTATTCCGAGGGGCAGGGACCTTGATATATCTAGGGATGTGGGGGCTGTACTGCCAATGCCGGCTATGTCTAAACTCATGAAACACGATATTGGCATGTTCCATCTACCGAAACCTCTGACAAGTGATAGATCCAGAGTCAGTTGGCGACCTACACCATGCCTGTGGCGTCCCCATTGACAGTGCACATTCTTCGCTTTCGAAGTACGCACATACCCAGTCGTGACGATTTGACCTTCAAGCTCCATTTATCGGTGACGATGGATACGGTCAGGAAGCGCAATTGGTATAGTGGGTTACCTCAAAAGGTCGTGCTCACGCCAGTGTCATTGACGACTGTTCTTCGCCAATGGGATGATGAGGTGTAACGATGAACGGACTTCGGTGGTCATATGTATATAGTCGGGAGCTTCCAGCCTCCCTGCTTTGTGCGGTGGCGAAGCAGATGATTCCACTCTTGCCCTCAACTCCTCTGGTAAGCAGGTCTCTGGCAACAGAGGAGTCCGAAAGAGCCCCCTCTGTTCAATAGGCCGGGCACCGTAAGTACTTGTGCTACGACGATCACGCAATTGGAGGAGGTGGTGGTGTGTATCATACCGACATAGTTGCAATATTGGACTGCCGAGTTGCCCTGTGAGCCCTAAAATTGGCACCGTAGTCGTACGTGCTCCCAGACGGCCAGAGAGAGCCAATCGGATGGTCATCTCGTCCGTACAGGTGTGGGTCTCCGAGCACCGTGTATATATTCTCGAAGACGACAGGTTGCCCAGATGCTAATGCCGCAGAGAAGGGGTGCACTTAGTATGACTCAGTATAAGTATGAATCCTTTCGACGCTGAGGGGGCTTACCATTCGCGTATATGTATGCCCTACACGAAGGCTGAGGCTGAAGGCTTGAAGCTGAAGGCCTGAGGCCCTTCCATCGGAAGGAAAAACTCAGGTTTGGTTCCTGACGAATAAGTCAAGGGTTCAACTAAATCGTTCTGGCGGTGCAAAAACCTGCTCTCACCAGAGACTGACTATTAAACGTTCAGGACTCTCAATGATTGAGACTTGGAGTCAATGCCTCTCGTGGTTGCCAGTATCGCCATCACGCGGAGGGTCATGGTGACATGATTTCCATCAGACTTCCTGAAAATTGGGACGGGTATAGCGCAAATAAGTATTTCAGGCGGCCGCAACGCCATCCCGCAGCAACCAAGGATTATTTTGAGCAAGGCTAAGCTCAAGAACGCAGAGAAACATGAAAGAATGGGGAATAACATATTCGTGGCCGGTCTGGAAGCGGCGGCATGGATTCCATAACAACAAACAAGGAAGATTTGGTAAAGGTTCTTGAACTTGTTCGTTGCCCACTTCGACGACAGGCATTCCTTTCTTTCGCCCACATCGCAGGCCGGCCCTGTCTCCCAGATCATCCTCTTCCTCTGCGCAGGTCGTTCTTTTCACTGACACTCCCTATTTACACCCAACAATATGGCCACCTTCGGCTTGAAACGGTCCTCGGGACTCGATTTTCGCGACAGGGCTAATACTCAGCTGGATCAACACCCAGATCTATCTAATTCCTACTCTAATGGAGCCACTCAGCCTGGTCATCTGCAGCGCAACAAGACCGAGCGTAGACGGTTGCAGGGACTCCAGAGGATCAATAGCAATGACGGTGTGAGACCTGCCACACCCTTCGAACCGGTTACCTGGAAGGAAAAGTGGGATGCTTGGATGATCAACGAAGGAGGCAAACGACTCTTCTTCTTCGTTTATATCTTCTTGCACATCTTGGTCGCCGCCTTTGGCTTTATGAACTATCAGTTGAGGGACAACTCGGTTACCGCAAGGGCGATCTTTGGTATTACTTTCCGTGAGTTTCTCCCTCTTGGCTAGTCTCCTTGACACATCTGACACTTATGCCCTTCCAGCCATCGCTCGTACTGCAGCCCTCGTCCTCCACGTCGACGTGATTTTCATTCTCCTACCCGTCTGCCGCAACTTCATCTCGATGCTTCGTCGCACCCCCCTCAACGACATCATCCCCTTCGACAAAAACATCACCTTCCACAAAGCTGTCGGCTGGTCCATCTTCTGGTGGTCCAATGTCCACACCGCAGCCCACATGGTCAACTTCACCAAATTGGCTCTCGTGGACCCATCTGCCGTCGGTGCGGGCCAGAAAATAGTTGCCTTTTTGGAGGCCAACTTTCTTACCGGCCCTGGTGCCACAGGTTGGGTCATGATGGTAGCCTTGTATGTGATGGTTTGGTACGCGATGGAGAAGAGGAGACGCGCGAACTTCGAGAGGTTTTGGTATTCGCATCATTTGTTCGTTGTATTCTTCGTTTTGTGGCAGTTCCATGGCATGTTCTGCATGATCAAGCCCGACAGGCCACCCTATTGCTCATACAACAATATTGGTGTTTTCTGGGTGCGTCCCTCTTGAATCTTGTTCATGCTCGTGTCAGCTAATTTCATTGAACCTTTAGCGCTACTGGCTTGTTGGAGGTGTTATCTGGATTTATGAGCGCATCCTACGCGAAATTCGCTCCCGCCACCGAACTTACATTTCCAAGGTCATCCAACACCCCTCCAAAGTCATGGAACTCCAAATCAAGAAGGAGAAAACCACAACCCGCGCAGGCCAATACGTCTTCCTCTGCTGCCCCGAAGTCTCCTACTTCCAATGGCACCCGTTCACCCTCACCAGCGCACCAGAGGAAGATTACATCTCCTTGCACGTTAGGATCGTCGGTGATTTTACTGAAGCTCTTGCCAAAGCTGTTGGTTGCGACTTCGATGGGGCTTCGGAGAAAGGAGAGAAGGACTTGGGTGGCAAGGTTGTGCCGCCCCCCATTAATAGGGTGTTACCCAGGGTCATGGTTGATGGACCGTTCGGAAGCGCGAGCGAGGATTTCTTGAATTATGAGACTGTGCTTTTGGTTGGAGCGGGTATTGGTGTCACGCCTTTTGCTTCGTGAGTCCTTTCGCCTTCCGACCGCCTCACCACGTCGTTAATCTGTGATGTGATGTAGGATCCTCAAGTCAATCTGGTACCGCATGAACAACTTCAACCATTCCAAACCTACCCGTCTCTCCAAAGTCTACTTCACTTGGGTCATCCGTGACTTTGGGGCAGCCGAATGGTTCCACTCTCTCTTGCATGCAATCGAAGAACAGGATACGCAGAATAGGATCGAGATCAACATCTATCTTACTGCGAAGATCAAGGATGATGATATGAACAACATCATTGTCAGTCGCTTTCTTTCACCCATCGTCCCATGTAGTTGGAGGCTAATTTTTTGTTATTTAGGTCCAAGACGTTGGTGCCGAGAAGGATGCGATCACTTCCCTACGTGCACCTACTCACTTTGGGAGGCCCAATTGGGATCGGGTGTTCAGTTCAATCTCTGAGAAACATCCTGAGACGGATGTTGGTGTGGTATGTTGTTTTTCACCATCTTGTGGTGTTCGGGTGCTGACGCTTTGTGTAATGTAGTTCTTCTGCGGTCCCTCTGTGCTCTCCAAGCAACTCCACCAGACATCCAACAAGTACTCTCACCCCAAGGGGACGAGGTTCTTCTTTGGCAAGGAGAACTTCTAGACGATTTTTTGTTGGTCGGCGTGATTTCGAGTTTGTGTCTTGTGTATGATGGATTTGATCGATGATTGGGTTATCCTTTTGTGCTTTGTACGCTCGTTATGATTTTTGAGTCACTTTCGTTGAGGTGTTATATTAGATTGACCAGGAATGCAGTGCTTTCCTGTCGACCATCCTCTGGGTGCATTAGCCTGTTGAGATGCTAGATCTCCGTTGAGCTCCCCATACACTTGACTCGGATGGGTGCATGGCACTCGTTGTCTCGGCATCCAGTTTTTTTTTTGACTTCGTCGTTGGCTGAGACTTGGCGAGGGTACGGAGCGTCGGGTCGTATTCCACTTGCCTCAAGGCCCTCAACCTGCGATTCTCATGGTCCTGCTTTGCTGGTATCTCATGAACGAGCAGGTTTGATCGATTTTGATCACTGTCGCGTTAAACATCCACAAACTAGGCCTACAGGGTAAAATTCTGCGAAATGACGGATTACGCTACGAATAAAATGAGGATACTGAAAGAATAATACTGAGATACATCGAACCCGTAGAGGCGGAGGAAATAGAATATACAAAAGTCTGATCAATCAGGGTCCGTCAACCAATTGGACAACGTTCATCTTTGTCGCCTGAGCAGTTGTCCCAGACATGTGAGAAGACTTGTCAAAATTACTGGCAGATGGCAATTGACGAGGTGTTTGTGTGAATAAAGCGCCAGGGCTTGAACTCCGGTTGTTCCCATTGACACTGGGCAGGTGTCCATCAACGGTGCCCACTCGAGATGATGGGGTGGCGGTTCGTCCTGGCCCGTGAAGGGGTGTGTTAGGTCCATTAGGACCACCCGAAGGTACCAGTTTACCTGACATCAGAGGCGATCCTGATCGTGATGGTCGAAGACTTGGACTGATAGTGGAAGCCCCCGGGTGTGAGGTCGCAGACTGACCCGGGGGAGGCTGTGGAGCATTCGAGCGAGTCGGGGATCTCATTAGCGGGCCAGGGAAGCTCACTGGCATTGACGATGGACTGGGAGGGGGGATAGCCTTGCTGCTCCTGGGAGACGAGACAAGCAGAGAAGACGGTCGTGAGGAGAGTGGTGGTGGGCCTCGGCCCAAAAGCCCAGGAGAACTTCGACCAGCCATCGAGCCCGAAAGCCCGATGGATGTAGAGGTAGGCCTTCTGAAAGAGTCATCATTCCACAGTGCTCGAGGTGATGGAGCCACGGAAGGTGGGGCGGACGGTGGCCCCGCACTCGAATGACTATGTTGCATAGCTTGGCTCGGAGTCATATGGAAAGTAGGCATGACTCGTTCGTCATGAATCCCCGACGGCGGTCTACCTCGATCGCGGTCTCGAGGGAACTCAGAATCCTCTCCCTTCCAATAGGAATTGGCAGGTGAGTGCATCTGCTTTGACGAGTTGGACGAAAGGTTGATAATCTCAGTAGTAGGGGGACCAGAGTGTGGGCGTGGAGGATCAAAATCTCTGGGATTGGCCGCCATCCGGGGACTGTGTAGCCCGGGAGGCATATTCGAAGGACCGCTGAGAGGAGGTAACGAAGAGGAGTGGCCGGGGCCTTGGGGGTGGTGGTGATGGAGAACGTGATGGTGATGATGGTGATGATGTGGTGGTCCCAAGGAATGGGGAGGCCCTTGAGCTGGAGGGGGGTGAGGATGGGGGTGTGGGTGAGGGTGTCGTTGCTGCTGCAACTGCATCTGGAATCGTTCCCTATCCATCTCCCTTTCGCGATCGCGATCTCGTTCCATCTCCCTCTCCCGTTGATCCCTCTCCCTATCTCTCGCTCTCTCACCCCGCTCTCTCAACTTCTCGCGCTCCCTCTCCCTCTCCCTCTCGCGTTCTCTGTCGACAATCTCATCCTTCATTCCCCCACTGACTCTCCTACTCTCCTTAACCCACTGATCAACACTAGCGTGTTTTGCTCTCTCCCTATCTCTCAAACTCCCCCCACCCCCACCAACCCACCCATTCGTCCCGCCGCCACTACCCATAACATGGACAGGCGACAAAGACCTTCTCAACCCCCCAACACCCGGCGGCAGACCAAACATCCCAGGCCCCGGTCCGGGCCCCGACCTCGGACCTACCATCGCCATCTCAGCCTCGATACTCATGGGAGACGGATGATGCAAAAGAGGAGGGCCAGCGAGGTGGTGCTGCACTCTCGTAGGGCCGTTCACTCCGGGTATCACTTGTTGCTGTTGTTGGAAACCTGGTGGCGGCATACGACTGGGTCCAGGTCCATTATACAGACCACCTTCCATCATCCCAACATTGCCGTTGCTGAGATATGGTGGCTCATACGGGAGGCCTTGGGGTATAGGAGGAGGTCGATGATGTTGTTCCACAAATTGTCTACGACTGTGAAATAAGATCTCGAAATCTTGCGAGACTTCAGTGTTTGACAGGGGCGCGAGTGTCGGATAAATAAGTGGTCGTGAGTTTGCACTTGAGCTCTGTTCGTCGTGCTTTCGATTGTGGCGAGGGTGAATGGAATTTGAGTTCGAGAAAGGCGATGATTTGACGATTTCGAGTAGGGTAGGGGGAAGTGGGACGGTCAGGGGCGGTTCGGGTATACGTCGAACTGTTGGTGCGATGACATTATGAGATACAGGAGCAAAACAAGCAATCAAAGAGGGATAACCGCCGAACGGTGCGTGTGTGGACAAAATGTCAGAGGAGAAACTTACTAGGCTGAGGTCTTTCCAGTCCCCTTCGTTCTCTCTCCACTTTCCTCCTCTTTCTACTCGTCTCGGAAATCATATCCGTCTGTAATTCATCTCTCGAAAACTATTCGAAAGCCAACAAAGGCAACACACCAGTCATTCATCAGATGAAATCCAACCAAAGTTGATTCAAGTCAGACCAAAGCTCACCTTCCACCAACTCCAAACGGCATCATCGTCCGCTTTTCTCTTCTTGGTTACAATCGCCACGTCGTAACCCCTCCGTCTGGCAGCGATTTCGAGCCGTTTATCACGACGTTTCGAGAGTTCAGCTTGGAGATGTATGAGTTCCGGATGGGTATCTATCACCGAATCCAAGTCAGCACAACTTGCATTCGTCACCACTCCAATCCATGGAGGGTCCAGAGAAAGTAGTAGGACGAAACGACACACCTTCGACAATCAAAGCTTCTTCCCAAGCCAACCCCTCCATCTTCTCGACATACAGTCTTTCCCTCAACAAAGCGAACTTCAACTCGATCGCAGCCAACCTATCCAACGCATCGGCCCTCAAGGCCGGTTGAAGGTCAACATCCAGCTCCAAGTCCAACACATCTAGTTCTGCGTCTGGTGAGTGAGTGTCTTCTTCTTGATCGGCTTCGGCTTCGGGAGCCGGAGGTTGGACTGAGAGGGTAGAGTTGTTCGGAGGTTTGGAGATTGTGGGTGAGAGCGCTGTAGAGGCTTGTTTCGCTTCGGGGTTCTTGTCCTTGTCCGGATTCGACGTAGTGGTGGTTGAATTGTTGGGTGCAAGGACGGACTGGGAGTTCTGAGTGGGCTTCTTCTTGCGTTTATCTTTAGGGCTGAGCTCCTCCGCGAGGGGGGAAGCGGAGCGAGACGAGGCGGGAGAAGGAGACCTCGATGACCTGGAAGACGACGTCGAGGGTGAAGGCGAGGGAGGAGTCTCCAATACACTCGAACCAGCCATAATAGACGAAGCGGCAGCTTTTTCAGCTATGGGAGCAACACTCGTTGGGTTGGGAGCTGTAACGTCGACCTCAACGTCAACATCGGGATCTAC
Organism: Jaapia argillacea MUCL 33604; assembly: GCA_000697665.1. Lineage (NCBI taxonomy): Eukaryota > Fungi > Basidiomycota > Agaricomycetes > Jaapiales > Jaapiaceae > Jaapia > Jaapia argillacea. The sequence goes on from KL197721.1 coordinate 452,067, forward strand.
GTCCATAAGATTAGATGACGCGGGGACATTGGTGTCCTCGGCATCTGGTATTGGCTCGGAGATGCTGGTATGGGGGTGGGTGAGAGGATTTGGGGGTTGCTCGTCCTCGGATTCGATTTGTTCGTCAGCTTCTTCGTCCGTCTCGACGTCTTCATCTTCACCTTGGAGCTCAGATGGAGGAGGAGGGGGGAGGAGGGGGTGACGTTGTGGTTGCTGCTGTGGTGGCGGTGGTTGATCGCGGTTGGGCAATGGACCTTCCGCTTCGTCTTCACCCTCATGTTCGTGCTCATCTTCGGTGAGGTCAGGGGAGGGCTCTTTGCCTGGTGGTTGAACAGGCTTAGAAACTGGGTGGTCGAGATCGGCTTCAGACTCGCCGTCCTCATCATCATCGACGTCAGCGTCGTGATCGTGATTATTACGAGCTTGAGCCTCTTCATCGCTCGACTCTTCTTCGTCTGCCACAGCACCGGCGGCGACGTCGTTATCGGGAGGCAATGGAGGTGTCGCCGCCACTCGGCCTTGAGGCTGAACAGCGGGAGAAGGATGATCGTTGGTTTGGAGAGCCGGAACATGGGAAGATGCAGCAGGGCCTTGGATTTCCTCCTCGTCCTCCTCTTCCTCCATCGCCCTGGCCTTACTCTTCGTATTCTCACCCTCATCTTCCTCCTCCTCCTCCTCTTCTTCGGCCATACTAGTCTTGGAATCCTCGCTCTTCTTGGTCTTGTATGCCCAATCCCACATCGGGGCGGGAACTAACGACCCACGTTTCTTCTTCCTGCCAGGTCTACGCGGTGTCCTCCTCCGGTCCTGGTCCTCCCCTCCACGACGCGATTTCCCACTGGTGCTACTAGCAGTACTGGCACTATGGCTATTGCCTGTACCCGTACCCGTACTCGCAACTTCCGTTTCGTGACCTTCTTCTTGATCCTGGTCTTGTTGCAATTGTTGTTCGTCGTCTGTGAGTTCAGACAGCTCTGAACCACTATCCAGGCCTGCTCCTTGATGGGCTGCGGGTGCCGGGGACGGCGATAGCGATGGTGAGCTGAGTGAGCCGAAAGATGTGATGGATTTTGGCATCGTTGACGACGGCGGCGGCGACGACAACGAGCGGTGAGCTCTGGCAAAAGAAAAGGGAATTTGAAGTTTATCGGGGCTGGCAATGACGCCGTGACGTTTACATGGCTGTCACAGATCTGTCACACCTGTCGCGTGGTGCCAAAACCTTGATCGCGTCTCGGGGTCCTCCTGTGGCGTCTGCCCTCTCGCCCTCATCATCCCTCGACTTTTTTCTAAGTCTCGATTTGGTCAAGGATCCTACGAACATTAAAATGGTGTCGGCGGATAATTTGAATCTGGACGTTTTGGAGCTTATATTTGCCTATTTGTCTGGTAATGATCTCGTCTCCGTTTCCCTGGTCAGCAAGTCGTTTCTTGCGGGAGTTATTCCGCGTCTCTATCAGACGTTGGGATTTCGCATGAACCAGGCAAAGAAATACCCAAAGGTGCGCGTAGCTCGTCTCTACAGCTGTGATATGACGCTGACAATTGTGGGTGTTTGGTAGACTTGGTCCCCATTCGCCGCAATCGTCGCACACCCCCACCTGGCAGTCCACGTCCACACGATCGGTACTTCCATTCTCCATGCCTCACCTTCCGTCTAATGATTATTCCAACCAGATATCAGAGCAGTCCCAATTTCGGGATCTCAATACCATTCCCAATTCATACGCGACGCAACCTCTGCCCTAATTCTTTCTCAAAACCTCTCCTCCTTCACCCTAACAGTCGACACCCTTCCCTCATTCCTCATCTCTCTTCAAAACAAACCAAGATTGGAGGAACTCAGGGTTCATGCCAACTTGAATCGATGTCAGATGGAGTTATTGACGCAGATCAAGGGGTTGAGGAGTTTGGATTTGGATTATGCGAGTTGGAACGTCGTCGATGGGTTATCAGGTTGGTGTCAAAATAACCTCAGCGCCACCTTGACTACGTTGACGCTATACGTGAGTCCACCTACTCTTGTCGTGAGAAACGAACGCTAAACGTTCTTGCGCGGTAGATGGCACACGACTTGAACGATCAGGTCCTAGCCTCAACCCTCGAAAACCTTCCAAACCTAACCAGCCTTCACGTCGTAGGCTGTCCAAAAGCAGACCACGTGACCGTCCTCCAATTAGCAGGCCTCTACACCCCTCACCTCGAAAGTCTCTCCCTAACCACCTGGGTACGTTGTCTGGCCCCCGCTCCCCACCTCACCTTCCAAAGTCACTCACTTCTTTCACATCATCTAGGAATCGCCCCGCACCCTTCCGCCACTCCCTCCACTCCTCCACCTAACCCGCCTCTCAATAGATACCCACTGCACTCTCTCCCCTCCATCCATCCCCCCTCTCTACACCGCTCTCTTCGCCCTCTTCTCTCCTTCCCCTTTAAGCCACCTAACCCTAAAACTCTCCGACAAACTTATCTTAGCAGATAGCTTTATTGATGGGTTAGTAGAAAGACATGGAATGAGGTTGAAGACCTTGAGTCTTGTAGGGTGTGTAGTTGGGACTGAAAGTGTTATGAGGATTATGAGGGGATGTCGGGGGTTGGATGTGTTGGGGATTACGGTGCCTGTGAAGGAAATGGTGGGTGCTTTGATTGGTCTTTTCTTGAGTCTGGCGGATCAATCGTGTCGACTTCATAATGTAGTTTCCGTTCACGCTTGCACTCTCCCACTCAAAATCCGTCCACACCCTAATCGACATGGGCGAGAAACACGAGAATCACGGACCTCGATTATCACTATCAAAAGATTCGATAAGAACATTAATGGAGAGCGTCAAGAGTCTGAGGGTGGTTGTCTGCGATAACCGTCGATGGGTTGTACGTATTCTCCCTCTGCTCTACGCTATCTCCCCTACGATTTCTCTTTTCACTTTCATCATTTGAGGGATAAGGTGCTGATGCGATACCAATTATTTTTTCTTTGGCCAGGCAACACGCGAGAGGTCAAAGTTAAAGATATCGTTGGAGAGACGAAAACGACATGCTGCGCAGCATTGGTTCATGGCTCCTTGACGAGTGGAGCGTGTCGTAGTGTAGTCCTCGTGTCCTCGCTGTTCTGATACTGTACAGTCGCGCCAAATATTGTACTTGATAAGCTGAGGTACTTACACGTGCAATTTGAACGCAGCGCGAGCTCGGCTGTGAAAACCCGTACTATATTGTCGATATTGAATGCAGGCGCAGGAATCCCTACATGAAAGTTACTACTTTGCTATTCGGGTGCCATCAAACCTGTTGAACGTCCGGATGCCTCCCGTGACGATTCACGAAGGGAGTGGGGAACTGAAATCCCAAGGTAGAGTCGTGCAGATTGGATGTGGTCGAAAATAGCATCTCGAAGTGCTTAAGGGGCGACAGAGCTGCTTGAGACCGGTAGAGCGACAGTTCACCCGGCATTGAAACCCACCCAGACGATAAGATCCGCAAAAGGTGCTTCGTCCAACGACTCGGCCGCCAAACTTCTCCAAGCTGCGGGCAGGCTACCAAGTGGGATAACCGTCAAGATGGCCCTGATGCGTTCCAAACATTCCAATGCTTTTGGTGAATTTGGCGGATTGATCAAATTTCTTCGGGTCAAGGAACAGAGACAAGACGTCGCAACGCAGAAGCGAATATGGTGAAGTCAAGAGGCCAAAGTCATTGCGAGGCCGCATTCGTAGAGCCCATGGGGACGGATTTTGTACGGGAATAGAAGCCGACCTCTTGGACAACGCTGTCGGTCCGCGGCACCGACGACGGGATAAACTGCTGATCAGTGAATCGTAGGTATCGGTAGTCCGACCATGCAAGTGTTCTAGGATCATATGATGATTATATACACAGTGTGGCGATAATGCAGCGAGAAGGCCCACCTTATCAGGTGGTTCAGCCGGACAGGACAAAGACCCGTCACCCTGAGAGCGAATGGGAGATACCTAGGACACCAATGCCACAGCCTACCGGCGGGCTCACTCAGCGTCGGGGCTAATTTTGAGGGAGGGGCCTGAGGGGGAATAGTATGCGACCTGATTGGCCCTAGTGTGGATAGGATAAGATATTGTCAAGCTTGTAAGCCGGACTCGCTGTGAGAGTCAAAGTGGGTCGAGGTTTGGCGTCGCGGGGCGTGGGATCGGAAGTTGCCGATGTGGTTACTTGGTTCAAGTTCTTCATCGTCTGAAACAAGTCTGAAGGCAACAACAATCTAAGGAGCCTCATTGCTGATCTTGCTGGTTTCTTACGCACAAAGTCTCTCGGAATCCTGACTCTGATCCGTTGATCTCGACGGAGTGATAATTCGCGACTTTAGTCTCTGCCCATCACGAGGCGGCGTATCATTGGACCGATTGTTGGTCCCTACTAATCTGGGGCTGAGAATGTCCACTCTTCGGCCTCACCTCCTTCACGTGTACGGTCCGTGTCCAGTGGTGCTCACCATTATATGAACAGCATGAGTATGGCTCTCTGATCGGTGCTTCTGGTGCACCGACTGCGCCCTTATTCCACGAGGGTACCTGCACTCTCTTAAAAACCCTCCGCTCGCTCTTAAGACTCCCTTGCCTACTTGGAATCTCTTATCCGACTACTATCAGCAGCACACACTTGCCTCTTCGAGATGACTCACCCTCATTCACAAAGTGCTGGTTCACGACGGGAACCCGACGTCCTACCCCAATATGGTTTTGGGACGGAGCTTTCCTTCGATAAAATCGTTGAGAACAACCCATTCCTCTTCCGAGTGTACACCCCTCGTCCGTTATCTCCCTTCTTCGATAGCACAGATCCATTCTTCGTAGGCCAATCGTTCAGGGAGAAAACAGACGTACGCCCTTCGACGGTCACATATGATGATGCCGTGCGACATCTGGACTGGACGACCAGGTCGACATCACCATTTATCTCAGCTTCCTACAGTTTTGCATGGGCTATATGGGAGGCCGTGCGCCGATATAAAATCAACGTCAAGCACGACGTCGAGATTGCCATCATCGATGCTAAAGCTGTAGCTGGTCGTGCTGTCACCGCTCTTGAGGTTCTGAGTAATTGCGAGCCTGACGAGTCAGTACTCAATTCTACCTACGTTTCGCCCTAATAATGATGCTCATAATCCTCCTAGACGACATGAAAATCACTGGAAGTTCTACCGCTTTGCCCACGAAGCCCAAGACGTGCTCGTCTTTGGTTATATCCCAGGGACAGCAGTTCTCGCATCTATCCCTCTCCTCTCCATCCTCCCATCCCTCCCCTCCTACTTCCTTCGCAATCCCATAACTCCCGATCTAGCATCATCTAATCTCCCCCACCCACTCAAACCTCTCCGTCCCCATCTCCCCCATTCCCGTTCCTCCTCCCTCTCATCGACATCCACAATCTCCTCCGACCCCTTCTCCGAACTCCTATGGGATACTACACAGCGAAAATACAGCTACCGTCAATTCTGCCGTGACGCCTCTGATAAATTCCATCGTGGATCATCGGAGCGCCGATTAGCAGACACTACAGCAGGTTCTGTCCGTCTGGCAGTATGCCTAATGAGACCGTGGTTCCATGAGAAATCGATGGACGATATGGAGTGGGGTACCGAGATGCTTTATAGGCTGGCCTTATTGATCGCTTCGTGGCCTGGACGGTGGTGGATTAGGGATCATGTCGAAGTACCGGAGATTTTGAGGGATATGGTCGATCTGATCGGGGAGGAGATTAGGGAAGCGAGGAGGGCGGCAGTGAGCAAGGAGGTCGATAGGTTGCAGGGGATCGTGGAGGATTTGGGTTGGTTGTTGAAGCAGAAGAGCGATAGTAGTGAGAGGAGCGAGATGAATGCAGAAGGTTCTGATGCGCCGGCTTCGGACCATGACGAGGAGGATACATTGAAAGATTCGGATGATGAGGCATCGGTTTTGGGTCATCATGATCAGAAGAAACAAGTTGTATTCGAGAAATCAGTGCGGTTTGCTCCGTTACCTTCCCATGGAACCGATGAGAAGTCGATTCAGGTTACACCTGGACCCGAAGACTCGTCATCATCGCATCCCCACATGCCTTCCTTCGACAAGTCCATTCAAGTGTCCTCTTTGGACGATCCAGTCGAAATTCCGTCGGTGGAGAAGTCCGTTCAGACCGTACCTGTTGAAGAGTCGTCGCGGTCATCAGGTTCTGCCGTTTCCCGTGAAGTGCAACCCAAATCGAGTCCTCATCACGCATGGACCGAGTCGCTCGAAGAATCCGATGGATTCTCGTTGTCATCAGCTGCACAGTCAGCCATCACAGGCTTCCTCGTTGGCACTTTCGCGGCTCTCTGTATTTTGGCGCCCCACAGGAGAGAGATCATGACTCACATCACCTAATTTTCGTCGCTCCATGTTCTGTTTTCGTCTTTTCGACCTTTTCGTCGCTTTTTTGGTTAGGGGTGACGCGGTTGAATCGCGTGCGCCCTGAGTAGGGTTGTTGTATCGACGTATCTTTTCGTTAACTTATTCTATGTTGTACTGTACACTAACCTCGTTCCCTAACTAAGGGAAGGGGTACTATCCCGTAGTTGTATCTCTCGTCGTGTATCTTGGTCTGTTCGTCATGTATCATCGACTACCAAAATAGACTCTCACCCAGTGTAAATTCCGTGAGTACAATGAATGTCATCAGAAAGTCGAGGCAGAAGTGAGCTCAGAGTGACTCCTCCCATCGAAAATTGACAGGGCGGAGTGCGCATGGTAATGAGTACGTAAGTCGAGGTGTGTTGGAGCACGAGGAGCGTGAAGAATGAGGGTTCATTTTGGTACGAGATCTAGACGAAGCGATGTGGATGAGGGCGGAGAATGTCGCGTGGTTGATAAGGGTAACGGGGAGCGGGGGTGGAAAATGGGGCGAGGAGCTGCTGCGGAAATGAAGGGGAGTACGTGAAAGGCAAGGTGACGTCCCAGAGGGGAACTGTCGAGGGAGCTGTCGACCCAAGAGTTCTTTGGTTAATGATATGGAATGAAACCTTGTCGGAGACTTCACGTCCGCTTGAATAATTTGGGTGACCTCTGCTTTCCCGGGAACCATCTTAATGATCAAGGGTGTCGATCCGTATCTGACATTGGTCCCGGAGGTGCAGAAATGAGACGCGAGCTGGCAGAGCACATGGTGGGAGGAGTTCGAAAGCTGAATAACATCCAGATCGACTGGGGGGCCGTTGAAGACAAAAGGACCTCCGACCTGAGCGGAACACAGAGATGAATAGCTTCTCCGCGGCTCCAGCAGCGTCTCGAACCAAACTTGAAAGTCCCTGGATAGCCTGACCTCGAGGATTTTGGCGCGACGAAGGGGGAAGAACAGGTTAAGCTCGCCTCTCCAAACATCGGGAAGGCATATGAGGGAGAGAAGCCGGAAGCTAGGTTGAACCTCGGTCGTGGAGACATCCCATGATCACCATCGAACAGCCCAGAAGAGCGAGGGAGGTCGACGAAGCATGAGGTGCAGCCCAAGGAATAATGGGTGCGCATGGACTCCAGAAAAAGCATTCCCTTCGAATTGCGCTGATCGCGATCACAAAGTCTTGGCGGGAGTTTGCAGGAATAGAGCGCATCGGGGTGATATAGGAAGGTAACCGGTCATCGCAACGAGGCTACCGACCGTGGAGAGATGGCCACTTTACGCGATCAGACTTATATAAATAGAAAGATGGCCGGTGCGAAGTTGAAGGTCACTTTCCTCGACCTTCCCATAATAGTTCAGTAGCCAGGCCGCAGTGAATCCCATAAAAAATGCCTTGAGAAAGAATCGAGAATGCAAGGTGAACAGTTGGGAAAGTTTACTTGATGGGGGTCACGAGCCAACGGCTGTATGGTCATCTCCGCTGCGGTCCTGTGCCGGATATTCAACAGGGGAGTAACAGGCGGCCGTAGACGAGACTGTGCGGCTCGCTGAGCGATCTTTGTCCATCAAGAGAAAGCGAGAATCGCGGTTACAGGTCATGCCACGGAACAAGCGACCATGTCAAATTGGAAGGAACAAGAAGCTGTGACGCGTGATGTTTTGTCACTCCACGGTTGCGTTTGGTAGCCTCGCCACTTTGCAGCGATTACCTGCCCTGTAACTCCTATTTGCTGGATGGCATCGAGGATTCAATGAGCTGGACACGTTCGCGGAGATCCATTGTCTCGTGGCACTGAGTTTCCCATACCCCTCCGCCCCGTACTACCTCCTCAATCAATGCACTCTGGCTTGCGCCCCAGGACGAACTTCGAAGCTGGACGATGCAACCCGATCTCTCACGATCTTCTTGTCACCACCGGGATCATATGTACGACTTCCTGGCATCAAGAGATTCTCACCCAATCCTCGTGCATATCTCTGTGAGAATTGTGCGCATCACGGACTGTTGCAGCTACGATCCCAAGGTTACTTCGAGGTGTCTACCTGCTGGCCCCTCGTGCTTTCCCCACTAGGGCATTTACGATGGAAGTCTTATCACATGTTTGAGGCTTCCGACTGAAACATGCGTGGTTCTCATCCTCTGGTCAATGGTCGCGTCCACCTCTGTGTGCCTAAAGCATGGGCCTCGTTTCGGTTTCCTGGAGGCGTATAAAGACAAGGGTAGAGCACAATTGCCAGCAGTCTCAAGCCACAGTTCACCCAGAGCACCTTACACATGAAGTTTCGAGCTGCCTCTATCGCGTTTGCCGTCGCTTCCGGCGCTGTTGCTAGGACGTTCACGGTCTACAACGGTTGCCCTTTCACCATCTGGTAGGGTCCTCTTCTGATCTCTAATTTTGGTCTGGTGACCGATGTCATAATTTTAGGCCTGCTGTAAGGACAATCCTCGGTACCTCCTTGCTCTCCTTGTTAATGCTGCGATGTGTAGATGTTCACCGACTTGAACGTGGGTAGTGCTGTCCCGGACTACCAAACTGGGTTCGTGACACGTATCAGAAATGTGAATTACCCATTCAGAATGTTATCGTAGATGGGAAGCTGCTGCTTATACGCACGTCACCTTTTCCGTTCCCAATAATTGGGCTGCTGGTCGCATCTGGGCAAGCCAATCTAATCAGCGACATAGACGGGTGACTAACTCCAATCACAGGCTCGCCGCGATTGTAACTTTAGCTCCAATCCTGGCCCTAACTCCTGCCTTGATGGTGGCTGCAACGGCGGCCTTGAATGTGACCCACACACCGGCACTGTATGTGATACTTGTATTCAATCCCCTCATTTCCTATCTGAACACGGGATAGGGAGTACCTCCTGCCTCGCTTGCCGAGTTCACACTTTCAGCAGGCGATGGGCCGGACTATTACGACGGTTAGTGGCCGCTCCGTTCAGCTTCAAATTCTCGCTGACTCTTTTCTATAGTCTCCCTTGTTGACGGCTACAATCTTCCTGTGCGTATTGACAATGACAAAGGATGCGGCGTTGCTAGCTGCCCCGTGGATCTCGGGCCGAACTGTATGTACCTTACTGCTTCGTCTAGAATATCATCTTAATCTGAGATGCGTAGGTCCGTCCGCGCTCAAGGGCCCATTAGATTCCACTGGCTTCCCTGTTGGTTGCAAGAGTGCCTGTGATGCGAACATAGGCGGGAATTCCGGTATGCTTCACACGTATCTTCTCTATCTGGTCTCGCCCTTAATTCAATTCAGCCGATTCTCCCAATTGCTGCAGTGGTAGCCACAACACTCCTGCCACCTGCCCACCCTCTGGCGTAGCCTACTATTCTTACTTCAGTGAGATCTCTCGTCGTTGTCCTCGGAATAGAGCTGATCGTCCTTCTCAGAATCTAACTGCCCCAACTCTTATGTGTACGCTTATGACGAAAGTAGCGGCACTGCTCTTTGTATGCCCCTTCTTTATCATTTGACGCCTTTTCTGATTTCTTTCTTTGCTTTCCAGGGACTTGTGAGTTTCCCGGTTGTCTTGAAAACTCGAGGTGCGTATAACGGCTGATGGACTTTGAAATCACAGGTTCCGGCTCCCTCGAAGCCGACTATACAATCACTTTCTGCCCTCCGTCTTGAATGCTTCCTTGCAAGTTGTGAACCCGACGAGATTAAGTGTCAGTTTGCCACCCATTGGGATGTTTTGCCTCTCGGATATCCCTCCGGCAAATTTGAAACAGAGAATTGTTATTGTGTTTTTATTGGCTCAGATACATTCCTTTGCATGTTCGTATTTGATGCGATATTTATTATTCGTCCTTGGGAATACATGTTGTGGTTCTTTGTTGTGACACCTGTGACTTTCTGACTTTAACTCTCACCAAATCCCATCAAATTCGTCCCTAATCTCATCTCGAGCACTCTCATCGAGGAATACACACGAAGCTTCAGGTTCTAACCATCTGATCGACGGGGTGCGAGGTTGTTCGATGGGGTGATGATGAAGGGCACTTCTTCCGACGGGTTTTCTCGCAAGCTTATTGCGATAGCCACATGCGCCCAGTCTCCCGGATCCCGCGGTTCTAACTTTACTCCCTGACAGTCTCGTAGCCTCGTTGCTTCGTCGCCGAATCGTCGAAGTACCTTTCATCCTGGCCAGAGCTTCGGTCATTGCTTCTGGTCTAGCTGTAGTTTGGCTGCTCGGCCAATCGACCGTGCTTCAAGCTCCGTTGCCTTGAACTTCGGATACCATGATGGCCTTCAGCATCTGACTGTCTCGTTCAAGGGTGCTTCGTATCACCCACTTGAAGGAAAGACGCTGTTTTCTCGGTTCTAGAGAAATCCCATACGGCCATCGCATATTATGCATTATGGCTGACGTCCCTGTGCGAGATTATGGGTGCACATCGTGATCTCGTCTGCCTTTGTCGTCTTGCTGAGTTGATGGAGGGCCGAGTATCCAGGGAACGAAAAGCCCATCCTTCTCATCATCACATGGACGAGATCAGCGGATGGGGACATCGTTGGTTCGCACCCTTCCATCGCTCGATGTTTCTGTGAGCATATGCTCACTGCGACTCTGCCGAACCGGCGGCCCTCTAACAGCAGTATAAAATGACCAGCAAATACTGAGGTGGTCTGCAGTGAATCTGACAGATTTTATCTCCTACATCTCTACAATGAAGGCTTTCACTGCATCTGCTGCTCTCGCTTTCGTGTCCGGCGCCGCCGCCAGGACTTTTACTGTGTACAATGGCTGTCCTTTCACTATCTGGTGAGCCTATTGCGCTAATTCTCTTGATCTCCGCTCTAACTGTCCGCCTCTCCCCAGGCCTGCTGTGAGGACTATCATCAACCGCATCCTCATTTTCATGCTGATTCGTCCATAGATGTTCACCGACTTGAACGTTGGCAGCGCCGTTCCTTCCTATCAGACTGGGTTAGTAGTCGATGACAAGCTACTCATCAACTCTGCCTAACTTGTGTGATATTTCAGATGGGAGGCCGGTGCATACACCGCCGTCAGCTTCTACGTGCCTGATAACTGGACCGCAGGCCGTATTTGGGTGCGACATCTCGTTCCAATGCCTCTGGAATATTCCCTGACCCAGTCTGTAGGCTCGCCGCGACTGTGACTTCACCACTAACCCGGGTCCCAACTCGTGTCTCGATGGTGGCTGCAATGGTGGCCTCGAGTGCGACCCCAACACCGGAACGGTCTGTTTATGCCTCTTTGAAATCTATTTTGGTTCTTATTTCCGCTCGTCCCGCAGGGTGTCCCCCCCGCTTCCCTCGCCGAATTCACCCTTTCAGCGAGCGATGGCCTCGATTATTATGACGGTGGGTTTTCAGATCTCACCCTGACTTAGCCCCGTGTTTATGAAGTTGTTATCGACAGTTTCTCTCGTCGATGGGTACAACTTGCCTGTTAGGATCGACAATACAGCAGGATGTGGCATCGCTAGCTGCCCCGTCGACCTAGGACCCGGCTGTGAGTCGATTACAATTTCTCTTTGGGCTTGACTTTCTGATATGGTTCTTGCAGGCCCTGCTGCCCTCCAGGGGCCTTATGACTCCACTGGTTTCCCCGTCGGTTGCAAGAGCGCTTGCGATGCCAATCTCAGCGGAGACCCCAGTGAGAATATATCCCGATTCTTTCACTAATCCCTGAATCTGACATTCTCCCAAAGGCAACTCCCCCAACTGCTGCAGCGGCAACTACGATACCCCGGCCACCTGCCCTTCTTCTGGCGTTGCCTACTATTCTTATTTCAGTAAGATAGCGTTCATTAATTCCTGCTTGGACACGGATGCTGACGCTTGATTTGATACAGAATCCAACTGCCCCAACTCTTATGTCTACGCTTATGACGAAAGCAGCGGCACCGCTCTTTGTACGTCCCATTTTTTTGTTGAACGTCTCGTTCTGACTTTTTCCTCCTTTTTTAGGGACTTGTAAGTTTTCCTATTGTCATGAACGATTTGAAGTCCGTGTACTGACTGACGGGGTCCGAATTCGCAGGCCCCAGCTCCTCTGCGGCCGACTATACCGTCACTTTCTGCCCTCCGTCTTAAATCCTACCCCGAAAATTGTGAACCTGAAGAAGACAAAGTATCGGTTTGCCGCTCAATTTGGGATCTTTTTGGCCTCTGGGATCCCTCTTGCAAACAAAATTTTTCTTGTGTCTTTATTGGCTCAGATACCATCCTGTCCATTTTCGTATTTGTTGCCCTCGTTGTTCATTCTTCAAGTTGGGAATATATGATGTGCTTTTGTTGGTGATACTGTGACTTCTTGAATTTAACCCCCATCAAAGTCACACCTCGTCCAGAACGCTGACATCGATGAATACGTGCGAACCTTCAAGATCGGACCGTCTGTTCCATGACATGGGTGTAAAGTTGTTGGACGAGATGATGATGCAAGGAGCTTTTTTCCGACGGTTTTTTTCGCAAGCATATTACCACAGTGGGCGTGTATCGGATGGCTCTCCCCGAGGTTCTATCTTTGCATCCTGCGCCGTCTCATAGCCTCGTTGAACAGCAGGGAGCGCCTTCGCTGTCATTCGTTTGCTGGTCTTGGACTTATGAAAGCGGGAGTTGAAAGAAATCATATTGATATGATTCGGTGACATGATTAGATTGTACTGCGATCTAATAACTTATCATCGATCCACAAGCTCCAAGGATCAGAACATAAGGGTTCCAGCAGAACCAGGAGTCTCTCCCAGAGGATCGCCCACACCGATCTCTTTCACAACATAGTAGCTGAAGAAGAGGTATTTGAAGGAGAGGGCGAGGCCAGCATGTAGTAATGCGATAACGATGACAATGAGACGGGTTGCTTTGGCTTCCGCCTGAACACCGAGAACGATGAGTTTTCGTGGGTTAAGAAGAGAGGTTGAATGACGTACCGAGGCCAAGATGGGATATACATTGGCAACGAGGAAGTAGCCAGAAAGACCAAAGGCGATGCCAACCAAAATCCAGCGCAAGAGTGGGACAGGTATTACGCAGAGGATCTACGAAGTCGAGATGAAGGCCAGTTCCACATTTGCCGTAAATAGAAATCTCGTCGAGAGCACTCACCGCAACAGGGATCCAAACAAATTGCCCATATCCCCACACCGCGACAGCTTCTACCATACTCCACTCCCCAACCCCAAGCCACCTCAACGCCAACCAAAGTAAGATCGGAAGTGCGAGGCCATACGTGTACACGAGCGTTACCGCTATTGATAGCAAGCCAAAGTCATACATGACTGGTGCCCCTGGATCCGAGAGGTACGATGATATTGAGGAAGCGAGGGAGGAGGAGAGGAAGAGTGCGAATATGAGGGTTGTTAGGGTCCAGAAGGGCCCGTAGAGATCGGCGGAGGGTGTGAGGTGGGTTGAGAGGTATGAGGATGAGGTGGGGAGGAGGGTGGTGTAACATCTTGTTAGGACCTATTAGTCGCACATTAGGGAACGGGGTATCGGCGTAGTCAAAGGAATCGCTCACGGTTTTGGTGTCCACATCGAAGAAGGGTTGGTAGTATTCGACTGTCCAGAATCCGCCCGTACCTGGCGCCCGTCGTGTCTGCTGAGGGATTGATTCTGGTGCAGGGGCTGCGTTTCCCGACTCGTTTCCCAGAAAAGCTGTCCTATGGTTCAATAATGTTGGCCGCCTGCCTGAAGCTGCCGTCGCTCACATTTGAACTGGAGACCGCCCTCCTCCAGTCGCTGGAGGGGAGTTTAAGAGTCGATTCTTTGCAAAAAGAAACGAATACTTACGTCGTCCGCGTCTACGGATACATAAGCCATGGAAGTCGTTGAAGTCGAGGTGAGGTGGCGCAGTGACTCCGCCTGTTGGGTCAATAACCGTCCAACTTAGGAAATTCCCGAACTTTGATTGTGGCTCGCTTTCTTCAAATTCAAGTCACCTTCGTCAAAGACTTCAGTGTCCTTCCCATCCGTCGAAGAGGCAGGTTGGACGCGTCACGACGCGTAATCTGCGGCCCTTTTCAACCTTGAACTTTTCTCCGCCTTCGGTAACTCTTCTTCAAGCTTGAAGGGGTTTGTTTGGCCCTTGAAAGGCTTTTGTGATTGTGCCACGCACCCATCGCATTTAAAAGGGCAAGCGACAATGTTAGACCCCGTCGAAAGATCCCATCCTCTCCAAGACTCCCCTCGCAAGAGATCGAGGACTTCCAAAAGTATGGAACCGCCAGAGTCACCTACAAACTCTTGGATCGCCATCGAGCCTCCAGCTTCTGGCCCGCGCCCACCACAGGCCCAAGACCCTTATAGTATGTGTGTAGACTAGACGTATCGATCAAAGCCTAACACATTCTTTAACTCATTCAGCTCCGCCCCCGACTAATCCACCCCCAAGTCTCTACCCCCCTACATTCGGCGAAGCCCAGTTCGACATCGTTCTCCGCAGACAACGCACTCGTCCGATCGGAGGTGGTGGGCTCAAACTAACCGCAATACCTTCTCGCTTTCTAAATCTCTCCAACGACTTCGAGTTTTCCGGCTGGGGAACTGTGTCTCATCTTGATTTGGCTCCTGATGATCTTGGCAGAGGAGAGGAGACCCTGCAAGGTATCAGGAGGTCCAGAGTGTTGGGACAGTTCATGGCTAGTGCGTTGGCAGGGAATGATATCCTTGGAGGAGTGTTCTATACGCTGCCAGCTGTTGTCGGGGTAGCCAGTGTTTAGTGTGTTGAATTCGGTGCTTTTAGAAGTTCATATAGTGACACCGATCCTTATTATTCCAGCTCGCCCATATCTTTGCTCGTTGCCGCCTTGACCCTCTTCCTATGGCGTCCAGTGATGGAAGAGCTTGGTTCTGCACTGCCGATCAGCGGTGCACCGTATACTTACCTGTGCGCATCCCTTTCTGCCCTTTTATTCCTTTCGTCGACTAAATCCCTTGCAGCCTTAACGTGTCCTCAAAGTCCCTGGCACTTGTCGGTGCAGCTCTTCTCCTTCTTGATTTCGCAGCCACAGCTGTAGTATCAGCCGCCACTGCAGCAACGTATCTGGCAGGCGAAGTTTCACTCCCCTTCCCTCCTTTCGTAGGGGCCATTCTAGTGTTGGTAATCTTCACGCTCATCAGTTTAAGTGGGTTGAAAGAGAGTGCGAGGATTGCATTTGCTGTTTTGGCCCTTCATGTGAGATAACACCAAATCATTTCTGGGAAGCGATTGATTGGTGTACAGGGCGTGACGATGATGGTATTATTGACAGCTTCGGCTGTCCATTGGGGTCGGCATGGAAATTCTCGGCTCAAGGACAACTGGATAGCGGGTCAAGCGTCGTCTGCACCACGGATCGCCACCCAGATCTTCTATGGGGTCTGTATTGGTATGCTTGGGCTGACCGGTTTTGAATGTATGTACCCCACCCTTCATACCTTCTTCTGTCTGTCATTTAGTGACCTACTTGTATATCAGGCACTCCTGCCTACACTGCTAGCATCAAGCAGGGTCGATACCCCCTCGTCCTTCGCAACCTACATCTGTCAGCGATGTTCCTCAATGTTATCACCATGTTGTTCGTTTTTGCTGTTTTGCCTCTGGATGTTATTGTGAATGGAGCGAATCTTCTGAGCGTCCTGGCTGAAGTGGTACGTTTGTTGCATTCGAGTATATGACTTCTTTTTGAACCTCCCTTTATTTGTGTGGATAGGCTGCGGGGAGGTGGCTGCGTACTTGGGCGGTGGTGGACGCCGTTGTCGTTCTGTGTGGTGGGGTTTTGACAGGTATATCCCTCGTCGACTTGGTGATCTTGGGTTTACCTCTCCTTCAGGAATTTTAAGTGCTTGCGAATTACTGGAACGCCTGGCACATGATAGAGTCCTCCCGGCGGCGTTCCTCAAATCACTGCCTCTAACTGGCTCTCCTCATGTTGCCATCATTTCCTTTGTCGTCTTCAGCGGCGTTCTATACGCCAGCTCCGGTGCCAGCCTCGCTATCATGTCAAAGATGTGAGTATCTCTACGCTGTAAGCCTCGATCTTCTAAGAAATGAGTTCTGAGCCCGACGTCTATAGGTTTTCGTTGGTGTGGCTCACCGTGATGATGTTGTTCCCGCTTTCCGCCCTGTTGCTCAAGTTCAACCGTGGTCGGTTGCCGAGAACATCTGTCACGTCCCTGTCCGTCATATTCTTCACGATTGCAGTTGCCTTGGCCATTTCCGTCGGTAACATCGTCATCGACCCCACCACTGTTGGGTGTGTATCATCTCCTGCTCCCCAAATCCACCTGACAACCACTGACCTTGCTTCCAGGTATTTTGCAATTTACTTCATAGCAATCATCATACTTTTCTCTGCATGTCAAAACAAGGGCCTTTTCGTTCGCTTGTTCTATTGGGCGTACGACCAAAGTCCTGTGATGCAAACTTGGTCGTGGACACGTCCTTGGAGTGAGAGGTTGGCCAAGTTGATGAGGAGGATGAGGAGGCAACCTGTTTGTATTCTTTGTAAGACTGATGAGGTGAGTGCGAGTTGATATGGTTTTGTCTGGTATGATTGTGCTGATGGTGGTGGGATAGATCAACCATTTGTTCCAGATGGTGCTATATGTCCGACAGAATGAGGAGACTGCGTGTTTGAAGTTGGTTCACTTTTATGACGAAGATGAGGGCCTTCCGTCTGAAATGGAGGCGAATTGGAAGAGTAAGTCCACTTCCTTGTTCTACTGGGAATATCTGCCTTACGATACGTTGATATGTAGTTCTCGACGAAGCCTTCCCCGAGATGACCGTTGACCTGGTCTGTCCTTTCTGTCTATTCGCCTTCGATAAACCACTGACCTTTTCTCCTTAGATCCTAGTGAAGTCCACATTCAGCCCTGTCAATGTCGCTGCTCTTGCCCATCGCCTTCAAATTCCTCGTTCTCTGATGTTCATGAGCTGTCCCGGCCCAAATTTCCTCCATTCCGTCGCCGACTTTGGCACTAGGATTATTTGTCTTTAGGTCCTTGGCTCACTAGAAACCTGTATAATTTGTACTTCATATCTCGCTGTAATTCCTTTAGTTCACACTTTTTGTAGGTTATTCGAGGGCTGTAGCCTGTAGGCTGCAATAGGTTAGGGTTGTGTGACCGTGATGTCATTTATGTCACATTTTTTTTCATGTCCGTGACCTCCGTGACTTTATCTCGTGCTGGAAATGAACGCTGTCGATATTCGTTCACACAAAACGCAGCTTGTCCTGACTGCTCTGTCGGCGTCTCTGGCAACTGTTGGCCTCATCTCCGCGTACAATACTTACCGAAAGCGAAAAGTCCGAAGAGCCCTTGACGAGGATGTGCGCAGGTCCATCGCTGCGCTTGACGAGCTCGGAAAGGTAAACGAGATTCCCAGACCTGGAGGATTGTATCGTCCACCTTCGCCTCAGTCATACCAGGAGATTGAATTGAATGGGGATGAAGGATATGATGAAGAGTTGATTCGAGAGCAGTTGGCGAGGAATTATGCTTTCTTTGGGGATGAGGGGATGGCGAAGGTTAGGGCCGGAAAGGTAGTCATCGTTGGGTGTGGAGGTGTCGGGAGCTGGGCGGCTATCATGCTTGCCAGATCGTATGTTTTGCATCTTTT
Organism: Jaapia argillacea MUCL 33604; assembly: GCA_000697665.1. Taxonomy (NCBI): domain Eukaryota; kingdom Fungi; phylum Basidiomycota; class Agaricomycetes; order Jaapiales; family Jaapiaceae; genus Jaapia; species Jaapia argillacea. The sequence goes on from KL197721.1 coordinate 470,040, forward strand.
CTTGCCTTCCTTGAAGGAGATGTCGATGATTTTTCTACCAGTGGGGTTTCTCACATTCGATTGGTGGACTTTGACTACGTCACATTGTCGTCGCTTAACCGACATGCCACCGCTACCCTTGCGGATGTTGGTATGCCCAAGGTGAAGTGTATAGAGAGGACGCTGAAACAAATATGTAAATGGGTTCGGGTGGAGGCTTGTGTGGATATCTGGCGGAAGGAGGAAGGGGGACTGTTACTCGATGACGCGGATTGGGTCATAGGTGCGCGCTCCATGGGATCGTTTGAGTGCTTTATGAACCTATGTTCTCTTGCAGATGCCATTGATAATATCACCACTAAAGTTGATTTACTGAAATACTGCTACGATCACAAAATCAAGGTCAATTCCCTCCTCCCGTTCGTCTTGCTCTTGATTCACACCCCCTTACCAGGTCTTCTCCTCAATGGGCGCAGGTGCAAAATCCGACCCCACCCGCATCCAAATCAGCGATATATCGTATACGGTGTACGACCCCCTAGCGCGGTCGGTGAGGCGACGCCTCCGAGCCGTAGGTATCTCAACAGGCATCCCTGTCGTGTATTCGACCGAAGTACCCGGAGAGGTGAAACTGCTACCCCTCCCCGACGAGGAGTTCCAGAAGGGGAATATAAAGGAGTTGAATGTATTTGATGATTTTCGAGTTAGGATATTGCCTGTCATTGGTGAGATCTCCCGGGTTTCCTAGTTGTCCTATGTTCCTGATTTTGTCTCTTATTCTTGCTTTCGGTGTGTCTAGGTCCGCTACCCTCGTTATTCGGCCTGCATATCGCCACTTATATCATTTGCGACTTGGCTGGCAAACCCGTCGCTAACCCACTTCCGATCAAGAATCGTAGGAAGTTGTATGAGAGGCTCTTACGGGACCTCCAGACGAGGGAGAGCAGGATGTTGGGTGAAGTGATCAAGTACGCCCGCTTCCTTTTGAGTCTTCCCCTCGCACATCCGACTGGTTTTTGTCCAATTTTCCAGTAAGCTTCCGATAGACGAAGATGACGTGTGCCTGATCTTCGAAGACATCTACCTAGGTCGATCCGTAATCCCTCCTCACTCCGTACCTACTCGCCCAGTCCTTGTTCGCTGGGACGTTAACCTACCCCTTACACCTGATAACGTAGTCGTTATGGAGGCTACCGACGCCGATAAACATCTGGATAAGTGTGCCGCGACCAGGTTGACGAGTGGAGCTGGAGGGAAGACATTTGAGGGGAGTGATGTCGAGGAGATTTGGGGGGAGGAGACTGTTGGATATGTCCGGAGGAAGGCGGAAGAGATTATTCGGGTCAGGGAGGTCTTTTTCTAATCCTAGGATCCTACCGAGGGACTCGGATGTACATCAGGAAAAAGGTTTTTGTCAGATAGCTCCATGAGGTGCCCAGTAGCACTTTGTAGTCCCAGTTGTGCCTTGTAGCTGCAAATGTGAGTCCGGGAGCCTGTGGTAGACACTGTAGCTCCTGGTTTGTCTCTGTATTGCAAGGTAGTATGCCTTCTCGAGACATAGAACAACACTGCGCAGTGCCATTACGACGTTGGCTACTTTGCGTGAACCCCGCAAACATAGCACAACTCGGAAGTGGTTGTTGCAGACACTCTGAAGCACCCAGCAGTGACGAGCACGGACGAGAACAATCACAAGAATGCATGATGAGCACTTAACACCATTCATATTAGAAAACTTAACTACAAGGACGGAAATCTGGGTTACAAAATGACACTAAACGACATGATTTTTGTCATGTCCAAAGAGGGGTCAGTGGTTCCACTCAAGTGCCCATAAGGTGGCAGTTTCGAATGATTCGAAACGTTGAGGAGAGAAGGTGAACATGCCAGTATCCAGGTTGGGTTAACGGAAGCAACCCGAGATACAGAAGTACGCGGGGAAATGAGCTGAACTGCAGCCTGTGTGCCACAACTCTGAAACCGGAAAAGAAGTCATCACCAAAAAAGTTGGGCAAAATCGGTTGAAGGGCTTACCTTCCCAGTAAACTCTGCAACTTCATGGATGTCGCAGTGAAAAAAGAATGACCCTGGGTGACCACGAGCAGGTGGTGCCACTGTTGGCCGTTTGTGTTCGACTCGGATGTCCTTGCTGGCATCCCAGTTCGCAGCACAGTCCATTTGTTTCGGCTAAAGGACGCCAGATTCAGGAAGATGGTCGCGAAGGATTGTAGTGATAATCCGGTGGTGAGCGGACGCATTACAACAACGACGGACCCAAACCGCTGAAGCTGGAGGTGCGCGTCGTGCGTCATGTGGCGGTCAACAAACCGTGTTTTCAAGCGGAGTTTCAACTTTCTCGTTGAAACGCCTTCGCGTTTCCTCCTGACAAACTCTGCATCCCTTGTTTCTTCTATTGCCGAGCTTCGTCGCCATTAATTCTTGAACTTGGTCTTCCACCCAAACCTCCCTACCACTCAAGGGCGTCCTACAAGATTTCTCGCACCCGTTGAGCCCGCAAACTTCCGCGATGGTGTTACAGCTTCAAATTGAGCCGCGACACTTCGTGGGCTTCCGGAGTCGATTTGCAAGTGTTGGCTTGTTGACTGGCCCCTTGCTTTAAAAATTATATGCCCCTCGTATCCTTCTGCTCCCTTGGGCAGTCTGTCACTCGCTGCCACTCCCACCATCTGGACCCAAACCCTCACTTCGTCCTCGTCTAGAACACCATCATCATCTGCGTGCATGCTCAAGTGCCTCTGGGGTGGAGCAAGAATATCCGATAACCCTCCCTCCCTTCTGTCGAGAGCTCCTTCCATCCCCTGACGTTGCTTTTACGGAGAGACTCGACGCATTCGACAGAGTGCTCCCCTATGGTTGTCATCGCCGGTTCCGACCCCTACCCGTCGTCGCTCTTGCTCATGTGTTGCCTCTCTGCTGCCCATGCCCTCGGAACTCAGGTCGGAAGAAGATCATCAAGAGCGTGGGGCTCCGCAACATGCACAACAAGCTGCCTTCCAACCTCAAGCCCCGCTGTCTGTTCCATGCTGATCTCAGGAAGTATGATGATGAATCGATGGAATGGGACAGTGGTGCAGAGGGGTGATAAGCCCTAGGTTTCGGACGTTGTGGGCAGGAATCGTGTACCCTTCCTCACCTGTAACTCTCTCTGGTTCCTTGACCAATGCATGATCTATCTGTTTTCTGTTGCTTTTGATCTGGTTCGATGCAAGTCTGAGGATATCCACACAGAGGAGAATACCTACTAGGGTGGCTATATGTCACTACAGAGGATACATAGGGCTACGATGCTACCTGGCTACTGATGTACATTGTTTTTATCTGCAACTACTGAGAGGTATTGGGAGCTACATAGTCCATATCTGGAGCTACGGTAAACTATATAATCGGGGGTATACCACCTGGGTATACAAGCTACTAGAGCTATCTTGGGCTACCTTGCAAAGCCGTTTTTTGCTGATGTAGTGTGGTAATTTATACGAATGCGTACTTGCTATGGAATCACTTTGCGAAGAGGTGAGTCTAATCGTATGTGAGACCGTTCTATCCAAGGCAACCAGAAAGTCCATGTCTATAGGTGAACAAATCGCAGATGGGTTTGAGGAATGGTACGAGGGACTTACCACGCATGTCCAGAGTTCTCGATAACGAAAAGGTCTGCTGGAGTCCCTTCCCTCCCCTTCCTGAACAATCTCGTTTCATTCTAAGGCCAAATCGTTGCAGATTTTCTTGTTGGTAGATGAAGAGACCATCCGACAATACAAATCCAAACCAGCAGTCGAGATCGAGCCTCGAATCCACGAGTTGATATCTCGAGCTGAGAAGGGTATCAAAGGTCTTCATAAACGCCTGCAAGCCAAAGTACTTTCCTTTCTTCCCCCCCTCCGACCCCTTTCTCCTTCTCACACGTCAATTTCTTATCCACCCCTCACCCTCGCCCCATCAGGTCGATGTCAGCAACAAACAACAACCAGGGATGTGACTGGCAGCAGCGCTGGATGAAGAGTGCGAGTAGCGATCAAGGAGTAATGAGGTCAACCGATAACACACAGGAGTGGCTGGTTTGGAATAGACCAGCTCAAGACTGGGGTTTGCATTAAGATGGTACAAGCTTATATACTACATGACGAGCTAAGAATAGTCTGATGGTGCAATAAGGCGTCATACTGAGATCTTAACGCTACTGGTCAGAATGCCAACGAATGTTCTATAGGTCAGGTGATCAAAGGTAAAAAGAACGTGACATTACCCCCCTCTCAAGGTCCATGTCCTCATGGATCATCGTTACAGTCCAAGACATCAATAGGCAACATCCAAACCTGCAAGGAACGCAGTATCAACCGTTTGGGCGGTCTGTAGGCCGGATGTTCTCGATGGAACTTCTTCATCAAATCCTCTCTCTGCTCTTTCACAAACTTCCAATCCATCCATTGATTATCCCCAGAAGGTTGACCCTTCCATTTTACCATATATTGGATACTACCGTTGTGTTCCCAGTATTGGGTAAGGGCTTCGATTTCTTGCTCGGAACTGTCACCAACAACAGTGGGAGGAGGTGGGGGTTGTTTCTGGTTTTTGAATTCACCTTTTTTATATGGACGGAAGTAAGCTTCGTTAAAGACAGGGTGGATATGTCGTTTCTTCCATTTGGTAGGAAGGGCGAGTTCGTAAGCGGATCCATGTTGTTTTATAATTTTAAAGGGGCCGTATCGTTTGTTGTCCAATTTCTTCATTGGGCAATCTGTCGTAATATTCGTAGCTTCCAACCAGACCATGTCACCAATCTTGAATTGGTGCGAGTCAGACTTCTTTTGATCGTAGTACAGCTTCATTTGTTCTTGTGCCTTGGCCATTGCGGCTTTGGCATCGTCCCAAGTTCTACGCATGCGATCGTGGAAGTCCTGAACAGACTCGTTGTTCGCCTTTCGGCGATAGTTGACTCCGGTCCAAGGATGTCAGCTGTATAATAAATAGAAAGGAGAGTATCCCATAGTGGAGTGTGGTTTGTTGTTGTATGCGAATTCGGCCTGGGAGATCCAATTGTACCAATCATCCTGCAAGTGATTGATGAATATGCGGAGGTAGAGTTCGACCTCTTGATTTGCATGTTTGGTTTGTCCGTTTGTCTGCGGGTGATAAGTGGTCGATGGGTTCATACTGATTCCCATAAGGCTGTGGAGCTCCTTCATGAAGTTCGACACGAATTGAGTTCCTCGATCACTGACGACTTTTCGGGGATATCTGAATTCACACCACCATCTGTCACGAAAAAGTCGAGCTACTCCAGGCGCAGATAATTCCGTGGTGATGGGAAGGAGTCGTATATTTTTGGCTAGGTGATCGGTGATGACGAGAAGAGCATCACATCCCTTGGAAACAGGTAATGGACCAATGATATCAATCCCGATTATTTCTCCAGGTGAATCCGGTATTTGGTTTGGGTGCAAAGGAGCGTTTGCAGCACCTCGATGAGGTTTCGCGCATTGACAGTTGACACAGCCTTCAACATACTTCTTGACATCATATTGAATTGTAGGCCACCAATAATCTCGAGTGATCAATTGATGTGTTTTGGCGGCGCCGGGATGTCCTGCTTCGGGTACGTCATGGTGGTGTCGAATAATTTCTTCGCGGATCGTCGGGTCTTTCGGTACATATATCCGGTCCTTCCATTCTATTATTCCGTCATGCTCCTCGAAGCCTGGCTTCTTTGTTTGAAGAGCAATCTCCACCGATTTATCTGTTTTCCTTCTAGTGTGCTTTATCATTCCCAGGATGGCAGTGTCACTTCCCTCGAACACGATCTCGTTTGATCTCATCCAATGTTGGAACCAATGCGGCTTCAGCATCGTAATATCCTTGTTATCGTCTTCCCTTCCATCGTCATGATCGATACGACGGGACAGCAAGTCGGCTTTTGTATTCTCCTTGCCGGCCTTATGTTGAAGGGTAAAAATGATATTCGGCTAATTCCGTGTACCAACGTGCTTGTCTTTGGTTGAGTTTCTGCGGAGATCGGAAATACGTGAGGTTTTGATGATCGGTGAGAACCTTGAATTCTTGTTCTGCACCGAGAAGGTAGTGACGCCATTCCCTGAGAGCTTTCATTATCGCGAGCATTTCTTTGTCGTAAATTTCGTAATTTCGTTCAGCATCGTTCATGGATTTGGACATGAAAGCGATCGGAACCCATTTTCCTTCTTGATGCTGAGAGAGTACAGCTCCCACGGCATAGTTGGAAGCATCCGTTTCTACACAATATTTGTCGGTGTTGGTCAGATGATGAAGGACGGGTGTTGATGTGATCGCCGTTTTAAGCTTCTCAAAAGCTTGCTGTTGACTATCTGTCCAGCGAAAGTCAGTTTTGCCGGTGAGATCATTTAGGGGTCGTGCGATCTCACTAAACCCCTTGATGAACCGTCGGTAGAAGTTACAAAATCCGAGGAAGGATTGAACATCCCGTTTGGACCTCGGCAACGGCCATCTGAGTACTCCCTGAACTTTGACTGGGTCGAGAGAGATTTGTCCTGTGGACACGATGTGTCCCAAGTATTCCACGGTTTCCTTCTCAAATTCGCATTTCTCCGGCTTGAGGTATAATTTATGTTGTCGTAGTATTTCCAGAACCTGTCTGGTGACTCGACGATTTTCTTCCAGTGTTTTGGTGAATATCAATATATCGTCCATGTAGACGATGACATGACCATCATTGATTAGTTCACAGAATATTTCGTTCATCATGGTTTGAAACGTGGCAGGGGAATTGGTTAACCCGAAGAACATAACTAGAGGTTCGAACAACCCTCAGTTTGTCCTAAAGGCGGCCTTCCATTTGTCTCCTTCCTTGATGCGGATATTGTTATATCCCCAGTGAACATCAAGCTTCGTGAAGTATTTGGCGTCTTTTAGTTTATCGAACAATTCTCCAATGAGTGGAAGTGGATAACGATTCTTGATCGTCATCTCGTTGAGTTTTTGGTAGTCCTGTACCGGTCTAAGTCATCCATCCTTTTTCTTGACAAAGAAGAAAGGGGATGCCATAGGCGATTTGGAAGGTCTAATACGTCCAGTTTTTAGATTTTCCTCCAGGAATTCATCAAGTTCCTTTTGTTCACTTGGTGATAGTGGGTATAGTTTGCAGTCCGTAGGTGTCAAACCTGGTTTCAATTCTATAGCGTGATCCCAGATCCGTGAATCAGGAGTATTTTCAAAGTCCTCCTTGGTGAAGACGTCTACGAAGTCATGAAATTGTGGAGATACAATCTCTGTCCAATGCTTCTTTTCACGTTTTGCTTCTGTGTCAATAGCCAATTGTGTTGACAATGTACTAGTGGCCCATGTGAAATTAGGTCAAAAGTGAGTAACAAAGACTCTATCTCCCCTCCTAAGGTGAGATTCCAGATCACCACCGTCGTCGTCAGGGAAATCAACCAAATCCAGTCCTAGACTGTGGCCTACGTCCGCACGACGAAGAAGGGCGGGTACCAACCCACAAACAGAGGGACAGCGATTAAAGACGAGCATATTGTCAACCCAGTTGATGTCAGGATTATGTTTGGCAAGCCAGTCGTATCCTATGAAGATATTATGACACGCCAGCGTCGTTACACACAGAGAGATCAACTCCGTGTGACCAAACATTTCCAACTCGACTTGACAATAGCGAGTAATCGAAGTCGAATTACGGGTGCTGTCGGTATTATAAACGGCCGCTGGCCTAGCAAATTTGATAGTGTCCAGACCAAGTTTATCAACGTACTTAGCGTCGATTGCTGAGAATGTACAACCCGAATCGATCAGGGCCTTCTCAGAATGAACTTCCTGAGTCTCAAGGTTCTTGATTCGTACGCCAACATCCAATTCGAATCCTTGATTCTTGGTGGTTTTACGAATCCAGCAATATTTACGAGGTTCTCGCAGCTTGGCCACAGCCCCCACAGGATCGGATGAGGCCAACAACTCCTTGACGATCTGTGGTGATGCGACCTCAGAACGTCTAGCTCTAGGGGTCCATCTTCGAAGCATAGCAAGTTGATCTTTTTGGTTATGCTCCTTCATAGAAGACCAGAACTGTTCAGCAGTCTGGGTGTGTAATTGCTTTAGTGAGTTTTTATCGAGTCCGATGCCTGTGGGAGAGTTCGGGACTAAATTCACCATGGTACCAGTATCTAATTCTATAGTACGGTCCATATCCAATGCGTTATTATAATTTAATGGTGAATATCTAGAACCTGAAAGAAGAATGTCCTGTCGATAATCGGCATCATTAACTATCGACTGTTGTAAAAAGACTGAGGCATAGAAGAAGGGTCATCGGGAATAGAAATGTTTGGGTCATCTTCTGCTTCTACATATTCTCCTGCTACTTCGTCCGTTTGCTCCTGTATTTGTGTGTTTTCCCAGTCTATATCCTCCACACTCATTGTTCCTTGCTGATGCATAGCGTTCAGCAAGCTGCAGATTTCCGCGAGTTCTTCTGGAGTGTGACTCAGGACGAGTTCTTGTGACATTTCTCTACGGGGCTGTCGCTTCGGTTCTTTACAGTCCCTAGCAAAGTGGCCTTTCTGCATGCAGTTGTAACAAACTGCAGAAGCACGTGCATGACTCAAGTCCATTGGCTGACCACTGCCGCCAAACGTCGTACCGGTGCCAGTTCTCTGGTTTTGTGTATTCTGGCCAGATCCAGATTGTGATGGTGGGGGTCCAGGTGGTGGTCGGTACTATTGTTGAGGGACAAAGGGGTGGGGAGGTTGGTTACGTTGTACGAATACCGTTTGATGAGGAACAAAGGGGCGAGCCTGAGCCGACAGTTGGTGATTGTGCATGGTATTGAACTGTTACATTGCTTTGTCGATTCGTTGGATCCAATCGCTGTACTGGATGAAATCCGTCGGGGGTCTAGAGATTCCGGTTTCAATCTTCCGAATAGTCTCTGTTTGGACATTCCTTTTGAAATTGTCAATGTGGAATGCGTCCGGCAGGTCCATCTTGGCGTCGATCATCAGGTGGTTGTAATCGGTGAGGTATTCGTCGGCGGAACGTGTCCCTTGCTTCATCTCCATAATTCGTATGTGGGCCTTTTCCTCTTTGTTTACTTCTCCAAATCGTACATCCATGTCGTTTAGGAAGCGATCCCATGTCAACATCCCTTCCAGTCGGGATACCTCTCCTTGATCCAGAGGGGTCTTTGCTTTTTCCAACGCAAGTTTCATGGTGAATTGGGTCCACTGCCCTCGCATGTGTTTTCTCCATGAAGATGCGATGCCCCGAAGTAATGAGGTGACATAGAGGAACTTCACCTTATCGTCTGTATAGGCCTTGGTATTAGCCTCGAGATAGGCTATGACGTTATCACACCAATCGTCATATTCCTTTTTATCTCCATCAAAGTGACCAGGGGCAGCGATCTTCTCAACCTTTGTCGACGATCCCTTCAGGTGGTCGATAAGTTGTTGAAACTGGACATTGGTCATTTGCACGGCCGACATGATGGGTGGTAATTGTAGGGGTGCGATCGAGGTGAGAGGTACTGTTACGGTTTGAGGTGCTAAAGTGAGGGTCTCGACTAATGGGAGTGGGGTGTTTGGTAAAGGGATTCGAGTTGGTGTTGTTGGTGACAGTGGTGTGACTGCTCCTTCCAGTGGCGCTCATTTGGGGATTTCCGGTGAGTCCTCCTGAATCTGATGTGGCTCTCTTGGTCTCCTAAGTTCCCAAAAGAGATGTTCTGGTGTGACTGGTCGAAAACCGTATTCTCCTTCTATCGAGTAATCGTAATTGTCAGTCCCGGTATAGGTATATCGATTTGGACAAGGGGTGTTTTTGCACTCCTTGGAGTTGTCGTTGTTGTCGGGTGGGAAGGTGTGATCGGTTTCAGTGGTCTGATAATAATTATGGAGACGACTGAAACAAGGGAGTCCCGGATTTGGATTCAAGGTGGCGGTTCAGAATGTTTTTTGTAATTTGAACTACTTTCGCCTCCTAATCACAAGAGTACAAAGGGATCCTTTTCCGTACCACTTCCTTTTACGACCGTGTCATTGTCCTCTGTCAGATCAATAACCTCTATGTATGGGGGTGGGAGTATGGTGGGATTCAGGGTGTGATTTTCCTCCTCGAATTGTGGTGGTTGGGGGTCAGGGAAGATGGCGTTGGGGATGACGTTACCGGTGATATCTTCGTCAGGGGCGAAGCAGGGATCGTTGTCTCTGTAACGATTATACCTGACTTCTAATTCTTGTTCTGCTACTTCATGTCTCCACTCTCCCTGGCATAATGCTCTCCTTACTTCTCGACGATAGTGGTCAAACTCTTCTATCAGCTCTCTCAGCCGTTCACGTCCTTCTTCTGTTACCAAAGGCTCTATTTCCCTGAGATGGATACTAATCTCCATGAGTACTCCCAACAAACAACAAACCCAAAAGATCAGGTGTTCGTTGAAGTCGACTGGGGCGAAGCGGTGTAGATTAATGGGCATCTACTCGGAGGGTTCAGCAGTCTCGTAATTCTCGTAGTCAGGGGTATTACCACGAGTGTCTGGGTAGTCGAGGGTGTTGTTAAGGATGTTTAGGCAGTGACGGAGTACGTCGAGAGGATCGAGTTCTGGTCGTCGTTGTCGGAGTTCGGTGAGGCGACGAAGAAACTCCTGTTCACGAGGACTAGGAGGTGATGGTGAACGAGGTGGTGTGGTAGCAAAGTCGGGTGTTCCGACTGAAGGTGTTGCTGGTGGTGGAGGAGTGGGTGCTGTGTTCCAAGGACGTTTGAAATCCTCCTCGTTATATAGGTCTCCAAGGAAGCTGCTGACATAACCGTTCTTGTCAAACTGGAAATGAACAGCTGGAACAGCAATTGGTCTATATGTAGCGTGTGTGGTAGTAATAACCAATTGGAGTAATTGGTTGTGAACGTGGATGAGGGTTCCACGAACGTGGGAGCAGATTGCGATGCCGAGGTGAATGCTGGTGAGGCAGATGAGAAGGATGCGACAAATAAAGTTGATAACGATATCGCTATCTCGTGGTGGCATGTGAAACAGGGTGGGTTCTCATGTGAACGAGGGTATGTGAAATTCGGAATCCGGGCTGAGTGAATTCTGGGAAAATCCCTAGGGTCTGCTGTAAATGTCGGAATGGACTTATGCCACTAGACAAGTTCTGGAAGAACCTACTTTTACGTGGGTGTTGCAAGCTTTCGCTTCTTCGCAGTGTCAGGGTCTAGTCAACACTCTACTAGCACCATGACTTCTATACTGCAGCCTTAGGTTATTTTTGTATTTTTATATAATACGTAGACGACGATGGGTGGGAAACCTTCCAACTGTACTCGCTTGAAGTCCTGCGAGTGCGATAGGGGTATGACGGCCCACTATTCAAACACAAGCTTATTCCGGACCTGATCACTGGTGAAGATGATCAACACAAACTGGGGAACCCGAGAGTGCGCAAGTGGGAGTAATCAGAAGAACAGCTTTTGTATTCTAGGGGGGACTTTTCCACGCAATTGGGTTTTCAGGGACTGGTGTGGTACCTGCAGGAATAATTCCGGCAGAAGGACCAGTGTTCGAAGGCGTGTCGAAGTCGAAGCCCACGAACGGCGTCGGCGTATGAATAGGCTGGGTCGTGAGGGTAACTGCAACGGTATTTGCTGGTATAAATCATACTAGTCATATGCTGAAGTCGAAACTAGTCTCGATTGTCTTGACGTGGTATAGGTCGGTGTCGACGTCGGATACTCCTGCACTGCCGTATGCGAGCAACAAGGGCAGTTGGTAACGAGAAAGTCTTGAGCTAATGTCAGCAACAAACAACAACCAGGGATGTGACTGGCAGCAGCGCTGGATGAAGAGTGCGAGTAGCGATCAAGGAGTAATGAGGTCGACCGATAACACACAGGAGTGGCTGGTTTGGAATAGACCAGCTCAAGACTGGGGTTTGCATTAAGATGGTACAAGCTTATATACTACATGACGAGCTAAGAATAGTCTGATGGTGCAATAAGGCGTCATACTGAGATCTTAACGCTACTGGTCAGAATGCCAACGAATGTTCTATAGGTCAGGTGATCAAAGGTAAAAAGAACGTGACAGTCGAACAAGCCCAATCCCGCCCCACTTCCCACCCCTCCTCAACAAACGGCACAATAACAACAACCGCAACCGAATAAACTCCAAAGACGTCATCTCCAAATGTTAAACAAACAACGTGAACGACTCGAAGCTGAATCGCGTGGTTTACGAGTGGATGTTGATGACCTCGTGAGTCTTCCATCGAATAGAAATGGGAATGCGAGGAGGAAACTGACATTTTGGATGAAGGAACTGAAACTGACGAATACGAGATTATAAGAGACCCAAAAACACTATTCTTACACCGCTTT
>KL197721.1:482906-528836 GCA_000697665.1 Jaapia argillacea MUCL 33604
CCCCCAAATGCATGTACACCACTTTGTACCACCATGTATCCCAACCCTAATACATCAATATCCGCCCAAAAACAACAGCCTCTGCTAACTCTCCTTTCTCCAACTTCTCCTTTCTTCGCCTATCCCCCCCCTACATAAGAGGGAAAAGAGGAAAAAAAGAGGAAAGAAGATGAAAATCCGTACTTGAACCCCAACCCGGGCAAGATGTCATTCTAGAGATACAAGGAGAGGAGGGCGTGAGTACTAGAGAGGGCGCTCATGCTCGCCAAGCTCTACAATATTTTTATTTCCAAAAAATCCAAGGGAAATGTTCAGGAGCACATACCCAATGCTACCAATCCTCAAGACGTCTGTAAACGGTATTCGACTTCTGTGAAAGTCAAGGTAGAGAGATTCTGAAACGCACTGTAAACGGTCGCCTACATATCTTCCAAAAAGTGTATGTTTGACATTTAACTCATTGGCACGGTCTTGGGGCTATTCATTAGAAATTCTTCTCAGGTATTAGTCAGTTTGGACTCGCCCAGTGTGATAAAGAACTGCGAATCATTCGAGGTCTTCTCCCCATTGTTAGCGCATGCAACCAATCCTCGATGCGAGGACCGGAGTCGAGGATGAAGCCCATCCTCGAATGGCTCTAAAAAGCGACGGGCACGAGAAGTACTTGTCGTGAGATCAGAAATCTGCTAAGGAATGGATAGAGGTACATACCTCCATAGAATGATTCACCTTCACCGCCTGTTCCTGTCCGATGACTAGTTTGGACAAGGAATTTGGGAACAACTCTGACGCTCTTTGATCTTACCGCTGATAGGCGATGCGTACCGGTGTAAAATTACACCATCGTCGTAGCCTGCACGAGGACACCACAAGACAGGATCGATGACTTTGAAACGGAAGGTGAGGACCAGACATACCCTCCATTGCCAAAGTGAGAAAGTTCCGACATGCTTTCGGTGCTTCCTGGACGGCGAAGTTGGGCAGGACACTGCATATCGTTTTTTTGAGACAAAACTCGCCCTCGACTAGAGCTCAATGTCGACCTCTCCGATAGTTGTATCGAAAATAACGCGTCGAGTCGGGAGAACCATGTGAGATTCTGAACAAGCAAACCGATGGCGTCTGCATGAACTAGTCACGGGCCAGTCGCATTGCCGTATATTGCCGCATATTGCCGCGTGACGGAGATGAACACCACAAGCTTGCCACAAGCAGTTGGATTGCGGTATCTGATACGAACCAACCGTGTGTTTGCCCCTCACCTGCTATGTTTACTTTTCTCTTAATAGTCCAAGCTAGATGTGTGCTCCTGGTTGACTCGTATACCACCCTCCTCCACGGCCATATTCTTGGCGCGGAGTCGAGGTTTTCCAGTTATTCACCCGCAAAATTAATCGCCCTCTAGCTGATTCCACTTCGCGACCTTTTCGTGAAAATATGACAGGATCTCCATCTCCATCTCCGGACATCACAGAGGCCTCTGGCTACCCAAATTCCAGCTCTCCTCCCGAGAAGAAGGGGATTGACGACAATATGCCCTCCGATAAATCAAGAGACGATGCTGAGGGCGAGCTGACGTATCCGGAGGGCGGATGGAAGGCCTATTCCGTCGTATTGGGATCGTTCCTGTCGATTGCGGCTTGTTTTGGGATGACGAACTCACTGGGAGCGTTGGAGGCACAACTCGCCGCAGCTGCCTTGAAGGATTATTCTCGGGATCACATAGGATGGATCTTTGGTGTATACGCTTTCATCAGTTTCTTTGGTGGTATTCAGATAGGTGAGTGAGCTGGCTTCCCCTATATCGTTAACACCTAACGAGTGATATGGATGTTCAGGACCTATGTTCGATGCGTACGGGCCGAGATGGCTGATGGTTAGTGGTAGCGTAACGCTCATTTCTGGTGTCATACTCTTCAGCGTCTCAACAAGTCTGTTCTATATCCTCCACGATCCGTTTTGTCCACTTCTCTCAACCGTCGATGTTTACAGAATACTGGCATTTCATGTTGACGCTCGGCATCCTCTGCGGTGTTGGGACCTCTTTGCTCTTCACACCTTCGGTGGCAGCGATCGGACACTGGTCCCTACGGAGGCGAGGCGAGCTCACTGGAATCGCTGCTACAGGTGGCTCCATCGGCGGGATTGTGTTCCCGTTATTGATCCAGCACACCGCACCAAAAATGGGATTTGGTTGGTCCCTTCGAATCGTTGGATTTGTGATGATTCCCCTGTGTGCCGGAGGGATATTACTCGTACGGGGCCGAACAGAAATCTTTCATTCACTGACTCCACGAGTTCCACTCTCAGAGGCTTCTCCGATATCCGAAAAATCGTCTGCAAGCTCGCAGACAGAGGTCAACCCCCGGCCTGAGCGGCGCAAAGCCTTTGGTGGTGCAAAAATCGACCTTACTGCCTTCAAAGACCCGCGGTTCGCTTTGACTACGATTGGCGTCTTCATGATTGAATGGGGTATCTTTATACCTCTCACCTACCTTACATCCCACGCCATCTCCATCGGTATCTCTCAAACCCTTTCATACCAGCTCCTCGCGATTCTGAACGCAGGATCCGTATTTGGCCGGTGGTTTCCGGGTTTATTGGCTGATCGAATGGGGAGATTCAACACGATGATCCTTACGACTCTCTTCTGTTCGCTCACAGTATTTGGATTCTGGTTATCCAGCGGGTACGCCGAGAGTCATGAGGCACGCAAGGCATTGCTCATCGTCTTTGCACTCTGCTACGGGTTTGGGTCCGGAACCGGGATCGGCTTGACCCCAGTATGTGTTGGTCAAATTTGCTCAACGCAGGACTATGGGAAGCGGTACGGGACATGTTATTTCATCGTCAGCTTCGGGTGAGTCCTCGCGGCCCATCATTCAGGCTTCACAGTTACCAATCATTTCTACCACTTCAGTGCACTCACAGGTATCCCGATCGCTGGTGCGATCCTCTCAGTAGATAACGGCCAATATTTTGGATTGATAATGTTCTGCGGTGCCACATATATCGCTGCGCTGGGATTCTTTGTGGCTGCTCGAATTGTCGGTGCCGGCTGGAGACTAAAAACCATATACTGATTGATATCTCTTTAAACCGAGATCTGGGCTATGGGTGTGTATGGTAGTTTGCGCACAGCCTCATGCATCATCTGGTCCATCGAATCGGGCAAAGATTACGCCAGGCACAGCACCAAGGTACGGATTATTGCCCTGAGTAGGCCCGAAATGGCCGTGTTGGGCGACTCACGCTGAGGCTCGCGGAGTTCGGGTTGCCTGGTCGAGCCATCCCGTCGGCGCTTAAGATAAAAGATGGATTGGTTGCGTTTTGACCGTCAGGCTTTGGTTGCTCCTTCACCCTCCCTCGCCATCCAGCGTCGTCGTCAAGACTTTTCTTCTTATTTTCCCCGAAGAAAACCTCGTCCGCTTGATCAGGATGAAGCTCACTTTCGCCCTCACGGCTTTGGCTTGTGCTGCCGCTTCCGTGCATGCCTCTGTTGCTGGTACCAATGCGGAACGTTTGGCGCGTGGGTTGCCCCCCGCACCTCCCGTTAAGCGCTATAACCCGACGCGCGTCGACAGTACGTACCTGCATCCTTTTTTGCTTCGCAGTAGCCTTGCATTTCCTTTGTTGACGCGCTGATGGTCCGACAGCCGCGAAAAGGACGAACCCATCTAATGCGAACTCTTGCACCCTGAGTACCAATGGACACGCTGGTGAACTCAAGTGCTGTGTTTCACATGCAAACGTGGGCCAAGGCGATAACGTTCTCAACCAAATCCTTGGTCTGCTTGGTCTCCATAACCTCGCCAATAACTTGGAAATCGGCCTTACCTGCTCGTCGTTGACGCAAACTGGTCTTGCTGCCGGGTCGTGGTACGATCTCCTCCTTGCATCCCACTCTTACTGCTCTCAGTCCTTTATTTCTTTTTCTCTAGCCACAAGGAACCCCTTTGCTGCGAGGACAACGATTACTCTCCCCTTATCTCTATCGGATGCGCCCCAGGTATGCTTACCATATACCCCACCAGCTCATAACTAACTCGTCGCGTTAGCTTGAACTGAAAATGTTGACGACCAACAATGAGACACAGAGGCCATGGACTATTTTTTTACTCATCGTGGTTAGACACTTTGCATTCCGACACAGCACCTAGACCCCAGAGATTTTGAGACAACTGACCGATCCTTTGGTTACGTTCTTGGTTTCGTTCCCCTCCCCCGCCGCGCCGTGTTGTAGGCAACCGCTCAGTACTATTTCTTGGATACTCCCTTGTTACGTTGCGCTGGACTTTTCGGACTGATCGTAGTCAATAGACTGCTCACAAGTTAACTACCATAAGTACTATCCTTCTTTACACTTTCTTTGTCAAATACCATCTTCAACTGATTTTCTTATCTTCAATCCCCAGCCAACCCATTGTCCAAATAGAGAACTTCGAAGTGGAGAAGCAGCTGATCAGCTTCTTTCATTCTCAGAGCTTCGCAACCAGATCTGGGGAAGGACCAAAAGTTTACTTGCTGTGACCGGGAACGACAGCCATACTTAGAGGCAATGTTGCGTCGAACGAGGTTGTGATGACACCCCAACTCCACGCGTTGAAGCCAAACACTGGTACTCTTCGTCCACATCTTTTCGATCTATTTTTGTCATGACTTGATTGCTGTTGTAAGTTGCGAGATTCTGAATATCTGATCCATGCAACCCATTTTCACCCCCGGGTTCACGCACCCTGGAAAACAGCAAGCCAAGAACTGACACCGTGCCATCAGATTGCCCAGAAAGGCAATTTGGCGCTGGAATCGCCGACCATCTCCTTCCATGCTCCCTCGTGTTCTGCAGAGTGATCATCGACCACTGAAGAGCCACCGGAGCTGTTCTGCTCCGTACTAATTCGCTTCCGAACTTAAAGACATCCCCTTATAAACAAACATGCCCACCCATCACCCCCAAGCTCAACCTTTGTCTCTCCCACCATGCCGTCTCTCGTTATCAATGCCACTGGTAGATTGACTTCCTCCGTCTTCTCTGGTATCTCGACGGTGTTTCTGTACTCAGGCGTGTTCACTTGGGACTTTATCCTTGCGGTTCTCAATCTCTTTACGTTCAATAAGAAGAAAGGGAAGGTAGTCCCAAAAGGATGTCCAGGGGAAGGTGGAGTCTGGCCGGCGTTTGTGCCTCCAAAGAAAGGAGATAGCAGGAGCGCGTGCCCTGCGCTGAACGTTATGGCCAATCACGGTAAGTAGTAACACGTTCCTTTCCATTAAAGTCGCGTTCTAAACCTTGTTGTTACTCAGGCATCCTTCCACATGATGGACGTAATATCACGTTCAGAAATTTGAGCACCTTGGTTCGCCAAACATACAACTTTGGGCCATCATTTTGTTTCTTCGTCCCATGGTTCAGCGCTCAGCTGCTTGGGCGCGATTATTGGTCAGACACTTTTGACCTCAGCGACCTGAGCGTGCATAATGGTATCGAGCACGATGCAAGCTTAGTCCGTACGTCCGCTGTTACCTGTAGAGATAGTGAATTGCCGTTGATCTATCTACCAGGTGAGGATACGAATTTCCAGCCAGATCAGGGTATTCCCGCCACGGACCTCATTCACGAGCTCTTATCTCACGCAACCGGAAAGCCCAACAAAGATTTCCCCGACTCTCCAATTCTCACTGCTGCGGACCTGTCCCTGTTCTCTGGCAAGCGACGTGCTGAAGCAAGGAAGAGGAATGGGCAGTTCACATTGAGCACTTTCCACAAAATGTTTGGCAGCGCCAAGTGAGTTCTTTAATCTATTCCATTTATTTCCGCCTTACTGAAAGGCATGTTCTCAGCGCCTCTACTATGTTGATCATCATGGGCGGCATTGTACCCGATCTGCGTACATGGTTGTTGGAGGAAAGGTTCCCGGATAATTGGGAGCCTCGATTCCGCCAGAGGTTTGGGCTTACCATGGCTCAATTCAACTCTACAGTCTTGAGGGTGGAGGCTGGTATCCACGAGAAGCACGAAGTTGGGCATGTCATGAGAGAGAGTGGGAGCGCGGATTCGGGTGTCTTTTTGAGTGAGGGAAATGGGTCCAACGGAAATTGAGGGGGAGGTTTCAAGCTCGTGTTCGCTTTCTATGATGGACGCACTCTGCTGCCATGTGTACTTTGGTCCAGACTTTCACATTCATGCGGCATTTCAAGTTGTGACATGAAAATATAACATACCAGAAAAGGCAACGCCATTGCCACTCCTGGACGTCCTCCTCGCAATGTCACCGTCGAACCCTCTATCCCGGCCGCAGCCAAGCAAAAAGGCCTTTACCTTCATCGACCTTATTGATCTCGCCGATAACTTCTCCCTATCGTCTGTATCCCCAAATGATACCCTCGTTCCCTTCTACTTAGCTCCCAGCCGCTCAAGTCCAGTTATCGGATTGCTGAGGCCCTCCATCGTCGCCAAACTACGAGAGGAGCACGAGAGTACGCAACGACATGGCGGACCCGCTGCCTGGCATTTCTCATCTCCATTCTCGACCCCCGATCTATTCGTAAGCTTTGCCTCACCTACTTTCACTCCCGCCCAACGCACTGCAATAATGAAAAACCTCTGCGAACGATGGCGAGACACGGGTTTCCAACCCAATATCATCGGACCGAGTAAATGGAGAGATGAGTTGTACCCGATTTATCGTGATCCATTTGGAGCCGCGTACGTCAAGTGGGATGGGTGGGAGACTAGGGGGGAGGAGAATTGGGCTTTTGATATGGAGAGGAGTGCTTGTGCGTTGTTTGGGGTCGTCACGTATGGTGTCCATATGACTGTTTATCGTGAGGCTGTGGAGGGGGAGAGTGAGGGGGTGAAGATTTGGGTTCCTACTAGGGCTAAGACGAAACCTACGTGGGTGCTCTTTTTTTGGGTTAATTTGATGACAATGTTGATTGGGATGGGTACATAGATGGCCAGGATATTTGGACAATACCGTCGCTGGTGGGATCACCAGCGGGATGAGTATGTTCGAGTCTATCGTCAAGGAGGCGATGGAAGAAGCCAGTATTGAAGAGTCGATTGTGAGGAAGTATGCAAAGTCTGTGGGTGGGGTGAGCTATTTCTTCATGTAAGTTGTATTTCCTTCTGTTCCAAGGGCATTCCGCGGTTCGGCTCCGAATCTTAAGTTTCTACCTTGTTGACTTTCGCTGATCATCCAATAGGACGTCGCAAGGCTGGCTACAACCCGAAGTCGAGTTAGTGTTACCCAACTCCGAGATGAATCGTTACTGATGATCGTTCAGATATGTATATGATCTGAAAATACCCGCCGGCGTGGAATTCGAGCCGAAACCCTCAGATGGTGAAGTAGAATGTTTCGAGGTGAGGGTTCCGCCAGTTAGCGGCAGCCTCTCCTATGACTGACCCGCCGCCGCACATTACCCGTTCATTTCCCCAGCTTCTCTCCTTAGATGAAGTCACCTCGCGTATGCACGCTGGTTTGTTCAAGCCTAATTGTGCCATAGGTCCGTTCGTTCACCCACATGATCCCCGTACGGAGATTTGTTGTAACTGAATCACAATGGTTGTTCATCTAGTGATCATTGACTTTATGATCCGCCATGGACACGTTACGCCCGATAACGAACCGGATTATATGAGCATTTTGACGAGGTTGCATGGGAGGTTCGAGTATGATCGATGGGGTATGTGCTCCTTATAGGGATCCCGTAGGCGAAGAGAGAACAAGGAAATGGAAGGAGCTGAGGAAACTACGGTGGATGGAACTGCTCGCGGTCGTAGACTAGAAGACCTACGCCGAGTTTGACGGAAAGCCAAGTGAACCTCTGAATGCATGGACAACCTCACCATCACATCGGCGAGCTGAGGCGTAAGCGTCGTGCATGGAATTCTATTCATCCTCGAAAGGAGTGAAGGCGAAGATGTAAGGTAGATAATAAATCAAAGACCAGAACAAAACAAAACATCGTCAGGGTAAGGTTCGAAGTCGTACAATTTGGTTTAGTCCTCTGCAGTCAACTTCTCTGAACAACAAAACAACAAAAAAAAACATCGTCCAAAAACCAAAAACCAGGTCCGGAATAATAAATATCGAAACTGGGTCCATGTGAGGTATCCGTGAAGGTTCGTGGGGTAGCGTGCGTGCGGGGTGCGTGGCTCAGAACATCAGGGGACGAGGGTGGAGGATCAAACAAAAGATTCCACCAGCCGTGATGGGGGTACTTGTCGACTCATGCCAGGAAATCGTCGAGGATATCGATTGGTCCGCCGTTGCTACAAACGGGTCTCAGAACCAATCTCTACATTCAAAGTGTGCAAACTCACTTGTCTCGAAAGTATCAGTTTGGCCATAGATAAGGGTGCTTGAGAGTTATATATTGATGATACTGAATTACAATTGATTTAGCGCCTGGTTGACGAGTCACCACGCATTAACGGCACGCGACTCACGAGGTCTGTCAAAACCTGGCTTTCTGGACAAATTCCAATTCATAGACATCCTAACGAGCTCTCCTCCTCCAGAATACTGCCCTTGCCCAATGGCTGTCCGACCATCCATGACAGGAGCGTAATTCCCCAGCACTGAACCTAAAGAAGAACTCCACTGCCAGAATTTCGTCACTCCCATATCCTCCGAGACGCCACCTGTCGATAGAGCTCCACTTGACAGTAGTTTGAAGTTTGGAGTATTAAATAGATGTCCGGAAGTGAGACCGACGCGGACCATTATGGTGAGGAGGGATGTGATGAAGGAGAGGAGGGAGATGGCCACCGAGAGCGAGAAAAAGTCGCTCATTTTGGATGATTTTACCGTCGATGTTGGTTGCGCACGGACCCTGTGCAGTTGACGCAGCAGGGATTTTGGGGAGGGAGGGGAGACGGGTGCGGGGGGAGCGTCGAAGCGATGACCTGGCTGTAGCTGATATAGAACTGCCTAGTTACCGACGCTACAATTGAACTTCGGTTATTTCCGGTCTGAGGGTGTGAACGTTGTGGCGTCATTGCGGCCTTGTGGAGGTTCTGCTCGTCCTCGTTGCTTTCCTTCTCTCCGTCTTTCATCCGAGTGCCTCAGTTCTGCGTGTTCAGAAACGAGGACTTGCTATGAATAAACTACCGGGGATGAGCTGGAGGTTATCTGTGCTCAACCAGGAGTTACCCCCGACAGACTGCTTGCATCGCCGATTTTTTAACGATTTTGTGTCGCGATTCGTCCTCGAGGACTCGATCAAGGATATCTTTGGATCTGGGTTAGCGTATCTTTGCAATACCGGAGTCTCGGCCTCGGAATCTTGTCGCTTCGAATGGCCAGTATTGGCCAGTTTGATAACGATCGTAATCTGCTTTCATCCTGGTGCCAAGTGGCGACTAGCCCTTACTAGGTCTGCTCTGAATGATCATCGCGCCCCCAGGCGGGATTGTCGGTATCGAATATCAACAAGATGAAAGCTGCTCGTTATCATGGCCCGGGCGATATTCGCGTCGAACAAGTCTCTGAACCCGACGTCGCCAAAGGACAGGTGAAGATAAAGGTGAGATGTCCGTTAACACTATCTTGATAGCACCTGAGTGCTGATCAGCGAGGCGTCCTTCCTAGGTTGCATGGTTAGTCCAGCGTGTCGTGCCTATCATGAGCAAGGTAATCGGAATAATGGAAATTTTGACAATGTTTTGTGGTTAGGAACGGAAGTATGTGCTTCTACGTACCCCGCTGCGGGGCAATTTCCACTTGATAGCCACTGATAAGCCACACGCCTAACCGATAGTATGTGGTTCGGACCTCCACGCATTCTTGACTGTAACTTCCATATTCCCCACTGTGGATGAGCCTAACTTCCTCACCAAAGAGAAGCTGCCTATCACCCTGGGGCACGAGTGAGTTCGGCCTCCTAACTCCTAAGCTCCCTTCGAAGGCGTGCTGATCAAATTCTATCCACCTTCCTCACAATGACGTTCTAGATTCTCTGGTACAGTCGTCGAAGTTGGCGAAGGTGTAGATAAGAATAAATTCCCCGCGAACCAGTCCGTTTGCGCGTACGTAACTTACTATCTCCACCTTTGCTTGGCTGATGTACATGCTTGAACAGTGAACCACTTCTCTCTTGCAGAACCGCCTCGTGCAGCGAATGCGCCGATGGCTCCCGTAATATTTGCCCTCATGCCAATTCTCTGGTTCGCACCCATTCTATCATCCCTGGTATTGTCTTACAAGTCTTTCCATCGCCCAGGGCATTGCCGGCTGGGGTGGAGGTCTCTCTGAATACATCTCAGTCGACCAGGACCTAGTCCATGTCTTACCACCCAACATTCCGCGTACGTATCCTCCCTGCTCTCATATCTTACCCTGTCCATCATTCTCATTCCCTCGTGAAACCAAAGTGGATGTGGGTGCTTGCATCGAGCCCCTCAGCGTCGCTTGGTACGCCGTCAAACGCTCGGGCTTCAAAGCGGGCGACAGTACTCTCGTCCTTGGATCAGGGCCGGCAAGTATAATCTTCCTCCAACCGATACGGTCCTAACACTGCATGGATATTCCGATCTTGGTCACTTAATAGATCGGTCTCTTTGTAATCAAAGTCCTCAAGTACGTTCGCTTCAGCGATGGCTCCATAAGTATCACCCTTTGAACTAGAGGTCTAGAGCCCTTGGTGCTTCTTGGATCGGAGTCTCCGAACCCTCTCCCCTTCGCCGCCAGCTGGCATCCAAGCATGGCGCTTCAGCTCTGTTCGACCCCTTGTCTCCTGGTGTTGACATATTGCAGTCCATCCTAGACGCCACTTCCGGACGAGGGGTGGACATAGCGTTCGATTGTGCTGGTGTGCAGGCAGCGCTGGACACTGCATTGGTCAGCTTGAAACCAAGAGGTGTATTGATGGGTATTGCCTTGTGGGAGGGGAAACCCGTCCTGGATGCGAATTTGATCTTGTTTAGGGAGTTGACCTACACAGGTGAGGAGTTTCGTGCTCTGGGTGTCAGTTATCATGAATTGATGGATCGAGCGTAGGTATCATTTCATATGACCGAGTCCATCCTGAAGTCATCCAAGCTGTTGCTTCAGGCAAATTGGGATCATTCGAAGATATCATTACCAGCAAGATAGCTATCGAGGACGTTGTGGAGAAGGGATTCAAGGCATTGATTGAGGAGAAGGATCGACAGAGTGAGTTTTTTTGTGTGTCACGCAGAGAGGTTGTCCTGATTGGCGTTCAGTCAAGGTTCTGGTTCATCCCTGATTGCTGACGGTTATCGGGATGTTTTCTACCCAGTTTTCCCTTGTACTTTTACGGGGCAACGATCCTCTACCTCTGTCGTTTTGGTACAAAATCGGGGAATGTCTATCAAGCAGAATCAAACCATTGTTGATGTACATGTATCACAGAAATGGAAACGATTTATCATTTTCTACATGGCCATCGACAACACTCCATTCCCTCAGGAACACCCAATCTTTCTGCATTTAAGCTATGATTCGACGTCAGCTAGATGCCATTGGTGTACATCTAATCGGGTCTATCAACTAAGAAAGAGACCAAGGCCGTTGGTCGTTGTATCTCCAAAAATAAAATAAGAAATCGCATATCGGTGGCTTCAAAAAAATCCCCGTTAGTCAAGAACTTAGCCTGGACGATTTTTCCCATATGAATCGTCGAAGAATCCATGCCCTTCCGCATTAACTTAATCAATTCCCCCAGATATGGTATCGTTCTTCGACTGCACGGTGCAAGGGGCGAGACAATAGGTGCGGGTTTGATGAACCTGTCGGGGTCGACCTGAAGGTCATGTTCGGCATCATGTATCTATTTTGCTAAACCTCCCTAAGAATTGGCAGAGCTGCTGGTAAGTCTCATAATTAGGTAGGTATAACTGTCCAGCGCAGAGATTGAGCAGGGTGACGAGATTTCTTCGCGGTTGTTTCAAATAGCTCTGAGATCGTCGAAAGACTTCATGGAGTCGGTCACTCTTGGGGTGTACTATTGAAGATGCACTGTTTGCGACTGGCGAATTTTGGGGAGCAGGTGGCCTCCTGATCATTGCAAGTTGTGGGCGTGTCCCTCAGTCGGACGAGCCAGCTGAGAGCAATATCGCGAGCCTGGCGAAGCCGTTCACAGGCGCCTGTCGAGGACAGACTGCCAATGTGCCAAGCAACCTGCATGAACAAGAGATGCACCTCCTCTCGCTGAAATCTGAGGGGATTTGAAGCGAATTCTCTCGAAATATCCAGCCACTGGAGAAGCCGCCCACCCCGTAAACTACCGAATGCGATGCATCCGTGTAGACTGAGATTGTGGTGGCACCGTGACTACGACGCCAGTATTTGACTGGAGGTGTGAGTAGTGCACTCGATCGCGAATCGAATGTTACTGTACGGCCCGGACTCAGGTAGCTGAAAAGTGTAGCGACTACTTGTAGTGTAATTCGCGAATCGGGGCTTTGATTCAGGGACTACCTATGTGTCATAGTTACAGTCGAAGAGACGATGCTTCAAAGCGTGATCGACGCAGACGGTCGCCTCGTTGGAAGGAATCTGCAGTGCCATAATGTTTCTGCTCGAACGGCCTGGCTTGCGAAGCCAAGGTGATTCGTCCATAGTGTGCTGCAGCAGGCGCAAAACGCTGAAGACCAGAATATATTTGACCTTTTTTCGACGTCAGCCATAGCGTCCACTTCCCTCTCATGTTTGAGCGACTTATGGTGAGCCGAGGCAATGAGGTAACGGATTGCAAAAGATTCTTCATCCACGGAGTCTGTGAATACAGACGGCAGCTTGGCATAGTCGGAGCGAGCAGTCAAGGGTGGTAGAATGGACTTCAGACGCTTCATTGACGAGGACCTGCGCAAAAGCAGTGGCTCCAGCAACTTCGCGGTGATCTCTAGCGGATATTCCTGTAACAGCGAGCATTGTGTGACAGCAAGCTTACGACAGCCACCCATAGCTCGAAGATAGTGAGCAGCATCATGGACGAATCCTCCGGGTTTATCATATAATGAATCCTCGAGGATACAGCGTATATGGAAACCCATCGTGCGACTAAAGATAGAGCGGCTCCGTTACGAAGGTATGTGGAAATCCAGTCATCGATGCTATTGAAAACGGAAATTTCGAAGTCGAGCAGGGGGAGCCCAGGGTCCACCGCTAGCGCCGCAAAAGGTTGCGCTTCGGTGACGCGGAGTCGGACTCTGTCGAGGCGGGGCGAGGTATTTGCGGCGAGGAGCAGAGTTACACCTGAGGACCTGCGACAGGTAGGCCTTGCTATCCGACAATGAGAGTCTGGTGTCTGCAAAGACGTCGAGGCCTTCGGGGTTCCATGATGACCGCGGCTTGCTTTGCTTCTCCCGTATTACATGCCATCTATCCTGTAACAAGTTCTCCACGGATTGACCAACATTACGAACCTCATGTACAACAAACTGGGGACACTCGGTGATGCCCAGTTTGAATAAGCGACGGCTGACCTCTGCACGCATGCAAAAGAGGGTGTTACTGGGCATCCGCATCTCCGTAGTACGGCGCAGAAATCGAGACATCGCAAACAACAGGAAGGACTTGTAATGGTCGTGTGGACTTGTGGCGTGAAGAAGCGAAGTTTGGAGCGCAACGCGTATGACCAGCCAGAGGGAAGATCGTCTCCAAGGCTCAGCCCTGGAACCATCGCACAAAACATCATCACCAGTCCGCTTCCGAATGCGAGCAACCTCAGCCACCTCTCCCATTCCACGCAGAATCCCAGTGAGCAACTCGTTGATGTACCGAGGATGCGCAGTATTTCTGACTTCGTACACTCTACGGCCTGCCTTACTGGTGGTCGCAGCCGAATCGAGAATGTCAACGCTCATGTAGGCGAGGAAGTCAGCGAGTTCACTGATGAAGGCGGGATCCTCGACGATGTAAGTAGGGACGGCGATGGTGGGACCCGCTCAAGAACAGATGAGTTTCCCTTTGGTCTTCAAGACTTGCTCAGCAGCCGATGAGACTTCGAAGGACTCAAATGTTGTCTGGTCGGTGGATTTCTGCAGAACGATTTCAGCATTCTGTGCTCGAATAAGAAACGTATTGATATCTAATAGGATAATGTCAGTTTCGTCAGGACAATGACGAAAGGAGCACCGTAAGTATCTCTAGAAGCCATGCGTTGAATTGATTCCCTGATTCCTTCAAGCGATAGCTTGCCACTCTCGTGAGAAACCGATATCCTCGTCAACAACTTTATAATTGGGGCCCAAAAGGGTCTTTCGCCCGTCGGAATGAGAGCATGATACGAATCAGCAAAACGACAAAGGGATCGGCAAAGTAGATGGTATTTCGGTGCATCGTAGTCGTTGTGCTGAGGCAATCGCTATAGAAAGAATACGTGGTGGATGATGTATAGGTCGACGTCCTGAACGTCCTCCACCCTGAGAGGAGGATAATCTGCGAGTGTCCTCAGTGTAATTATGAAAGTCGAGAACAAATAGCAGGCTGTCTGGAGCCGCGCTTTAATACGGTCACGTGGCCTCATACAAACCGGTCCACTAACCTGAACCGATGCAGCACATTGCTGAACAGACATGTACAACTATTCTCCTAGGCACAACTGTTTCAATAAAACAAATGTCAGTCGCGGAGTTCGCATCACCCCAACCGGCTATTGGTAGCGGCATCCTAGTACGGAGGGGCACGCCTGGTTGCCGAATGGAAACCTGGCTTAAATCTCAAACAGACTGAGGTTCTCAAGACGACGACGACTCGAAAGCAGTTGACGGGACACGCGCTGCAGAGAATATCAGCAGGGAGAAATCAGTGCCAATGACCAGTGACAGACACGTCATCCGGGGACTGCGTGTATCAGATCCAGGTCGCATATCTCGCCGTCCTCAACGCTCCTGCAAGAACGAGTACGGATGGGGAAGCCGGCGACCAAATAGTGTGGAGAGCCAAGGACGAAAAAACTAGATAAACCAGGGGCACGGATCTCTATTGGTGATCTCGTGGACACAGGACACACCAATCATCTGATTTAAACATCCGCCGTCGTATGTGTTCCCAACCCCTACACAGCTGCACTCTTCTTTGGTGCTTCATCCACTGGAGGGTTCAAGTAGACCTGAGTAATAACGGTTTCATGAATACGACGCAAAACCAGGCAAAAATTCGTGGGCACCTGCTCGCCACCCTGGCCATTCGACCATTGCTGGTATCTCAATGCAGTGAGACCTCGCTTTTCTGCTTGGACACGCTCGCCCTCCTTCAACGACTGGCGCAGAGCTCGCGCGCAGATCTGAGAGTACTTGTTAAAACTAGTTTGAAAAGTCGAGGTACATCAGCGCATGCAGCAACGATATGTGGGATCTGGTGAACTTACGAAAAATGCGCACGCCAGGTAGCACTCATTTCGAGGAAATATTTGGAGGGGAGGAGAGGAACGTGGGAACTCGGAGCGCTGTGGCTCGGAGTTTGAAGTTGTGGTCTCAACACCGGCTCAGTCCATGGTGGGACCTTGAGGTCACACCCTGCAACTTCACCTTCCGTGCAGTGGGAGGGAGAAAGTCCATGGTACATATATCATTGCTACGATTCTACTAATCAAGCAACATGTCGGTATGATAACATATACAGGGATTACGCTCCACCATACACAAGCTCACCGACATTTACCTTCCGTAACTTTGTGAATACTGATTATACGGTTGTTGAGAAGGAGGGGGAGGGAATCCTTGGAATGGGGTTTGCTGTTGTACTTGTTGCGCGCCACCATATTGCTGATACTGTTGGGGCGGAGGAGGAAAAGGGGAACTTGGTTGTTGATATTGATAAGAAGGTTGGGACGGCGGTGGAGGCGGATACGAAGGCTGACGCTGATGTTGGGGTTGCTGTTGAGAGTAGCCATATTGTGATGGTGGAGGCGGAGGCGGAGGCGGAGAAGAATAGGAAGGCTGCTGCTGCTGAGGCTGTGAGGCATAAGAGGATGTCGGAGCCTGATTCGAAGCGGAAGAAAATTGCGCTGAGAAAAGGTTCAGCCCTGCATATGGATCTTGAGGTGGGGCAGACGGTGTCGAGTAACTTGGTTGAGATGGGCGAGGCGGCGGCGGCGGAAGGAATGTGGATGAGCCCGTAGCTTGTGAGGGAACAGGAGGTGGCTGCGGTCGATATTGGGCCGGAGACTGTGACTGGTAGGAAGGTTGTGATTGGAATTGTGAAGGTTGTTGAGGCTGGTATTGTGACTGAGGTTGGGGTTGGTACTGAGATGGTGGTCGAGGTGGCTGTGGACTGCTGTAAGATTGTGGGGCCGCGGGGCTCGTAACACCATTCCATCGATTCGTAGGCGGTAACGGTGGTGATGCTGGACCAGATCCGCCAATATTCATGGCAGAAAAACTAGAGTCTAGACTCGGAGCAGGCGGCGGCGGCGGCCTGGGAGGTTTGTCTGCTAAAGGAGGAGGACCACTTGACGGTGCAGGTAGTGTGAGCCTCCTCTGAGTTTCCGCCGAGGAAGCAATGGTTTCGCGCTCTGCCGTCCTGCTTGACACAAAGTCTTTCACGTTTCGCTTCAGAACACCTGATAGCTCGGTAAGATCGTGGTAGAACTGCAATCCCTTCCTGAAAAAATATCAAGACGTCAGTCGTACCCAACCATCGAAAGTTGAAGGTACTTACGCTACCCCATCCCTAACTTCCATATAACCGTCGCGTGCCCTCGAAAATCGCCGTACAGTATCTTTCTTCCTCTTCTCCCTTTCATCCCACTTCTTTGCTCCTGG
Source organism: Jaapia argillacea MUCL 33604 (assembly GCA_000697665.1). NCBI lineage: Eukaryota > Fungi > Basidiomycota > Agaricomycetes > Jaapiales > Jaapiaceae > Jaapia > Jaapia argillacea. The sequence continues at coordinate 499,642 of KL197721.1, forward strand.
CCCTCGACCTGCAAGGTCCTTCAAACTCTTCCACAGGGTGGTGATCTCCTGCAAGGTGAGTTGTTGGTGATGAACAGTGGCTGCCAAACGCTGCTGGTAAGGCCGGAACTTCTCCAGTTCAGCGGCAAACAACGTAGGTTCGACAGCTGAGTTGCGACGGTTGAGGAGGAGGAGATGAGAGACGTCGTCTGATTGAATCTGCGAAAAAATCAGCTCCAACTACTCGGAGGGCATGGGAGTCGAACCTTCTCCTTCAAATCCCTCAATACCTCACCCCTCTCATGCGAAATCTTATTCAATCTCCCCAACCTCTCATCGATCTCCTCCACATAATTCCCAATCTTATTCTTCTCCTCGACATCCTTCGCCTCACTGCCAATATCGATATCGAGCAAGTTCTCCCCACCACCCCCCACTCCGGCCTGCGTGCTCTCCCTGAAGACATCTTCGACCTGAGGTGACAACAGTAACCCGATATCACCCTTAACTGCATCCCATAACGCAGACACTTGTTGATCAGACGCACTCGCGGCTTCGAGGGCGCCGTAGTGGGATTTCAAGTCTTGGCGAAGAGTCTTGGTGAGAGCTGCGGAGGGGGCTTGGGTCCATAGATGGTCGTATTTGATTCGCATGGCTTCACAATCCTTTGACTCGATCTCCAAGTCCCTCGAGATACTTTCGAGTTCGTTTCTCACCCCCTCTTTCAACCTGTTCAGATCTCCAATTAAACTTTCCGCAGGCTCCCGTTCCTCCATCACCTGAATGTCCTCTCTCCACCTCCGAACTTCAAGCGGCACCTCTTCTTCTACTCCACCCTCAGCGATCGACTTGAATCGATTCAAACCCTCCTTCACACCAAGGGCTTCCAAAGCACTCTTCACCTCTACTTCAGCACTCTCAGCCTTCTCCACTTCCCCTCTGACAAGTTTCGCTTTCTCCTCCGAATAGACGCTGGCACTCTCGTGAACGCTCAACGGGATCAATCGAATGAATATATCGGTTCCAATGACTTTCTGAACGTCGGGCGCTCCGTAAACGTCTTGGATTGATATAGCTGTTGCGACGACAGCTTTCTCGATGACAGGAAGTGTATCGGGCGAAGGGAGAACCGCGTTATAGATGAGATCATTGTCACGCTGCGCTTCGGCCTTTCTATCGGTACAAAGTGCGAGGTGGGCTTTGGTGAGGTCTCGGATGGTGGGCCCAGCATCTGGTGGTAGGGTAGGGGACATTTGAGTGACAAAGATCGAATCGAACGTAGACGCCGTCCTTTGGGCTTCCTTGGCAGCTGTTTCCGCCAATGTGAAGCGCACCAGAGAATCCCCGTGTTTTCCAGCCGCATGATCTGCGAGACCCTTATAATATTGAGCCATGGACGTGAAATATTTGGATTTAATCTGATGGCTTTTTAGATCGTGGAAATCCGGAATAAGAGTGGAGGACACTCACCTGGATGATAGTCACCCAATTCCTATCAAATATGCCCTTCCCCATGAACTCTTTCACTTCTTCGCTAAGTGAGTTGTATAGATACGCCGCCTGGGCGGCAACTCTTGCTACCAGAGCATTTCCCTTCTTCTCGTCCGTGATCTTTTCGAAGAAGACCTCTGTTGCTTGGGCCATGATGATCCCCACCAAAAACTTGATAACTTCACGACCCAAATCGGTTGACGGTGCATGTAAGAAGTTGTCGTTGATATAAGTCAACATTCCGGCACATGTACGGAAGTAGTGAAAGGCACGCTTGAGACCCTCGGGGTCCGATCTGTTCTGGTTGGAAGCGATGGATGAATGGGTGGATGCGATTTGGAAGATGATAGATGCTTTCTCATACGCAATCGAGGTTTGGGTGATAAGTTTCTGAGTGAAGGCATCCCGCCAAGGAAAGTTGACACGGATTTCGGAGAATCGTAGTTCCAGCAGCTCCAGCTGGCCAAAATACTTGTATAGCAAATCTCGTGCTGTTGAGGAGGGGTGGGAGAAGTTAGCGCTCGCTGAGGGAGGAGTGCCGTGAAACTCACCTGTGAGATCACTCCCGGCCCCTCTGACTGCATCCTGGCGGCAGCGTTGTAGCGTCGCGCATTCCGTCGCATAGCTATCAGGACTCTCGCCATACGATTGGGCAATTTGGTTGCGGATCGGAGTTGTCCAGTCCACTTCCTCTGTCGCCTTCTTGGGAATTGATATCATGGGTGCTTGGTGGGCCATCGTGTCGACCTCGTCTCGAGAAATGTGTCTCGTAACGTCAGTGTAGATGGAGAGACGAAGAGGCTTGAGATAGTGCGCAGTACGGTCCGGAAGCTGGCACGACCATCACAACGCCAATCGCCGCACCACTTGAATTGGACAAGGCTTGGGATTGCACGTCAGCTAATACCAACATAAGCCAGCCTCAGTCCTCTCCTCAGCGCATGACCCGTTCGACCGCCAGCTCCCCATCATAATGTACCTTTTGCAAAGTACCTGCCGAAGTCAGCGCCAAAACCTCTCAATTCCTCGACTAAGTGGGTAAAAGAACGTGCAGATTTTCGCCAGTCCGTGGATAACGTCCGAATAACTACACAATACAAGATGTCCATGTTATAGATTAAAGGGCAAACGTTCGCTCAGCTCTTCGGATGCTACTTGCAGTAGACAGGCGTCTTCTCAAGGGCCCGAATACTGGTAAGGTTTTACATCGTATCCGTCGTCAAACCTCGCTGCGCCAGCCCTGGATACGTTGGGCCCCGGCTTGTAACCCACATTCTTGCTGCCCCTCGCGAATTGCACAAACAAGACGAGCAAGAGGACAATCACCCCAGCAAGCAAGCCAATGATGATGTATGAGTTTCTGAGCAGGTCGGGGTTGCTGCCGTCAGAAGTTGCCGGTGAAGGAGAAACTGCATCATTGGTCGTGTTGCCTCCTGTTTCGCAATGCCCAATCATTAATCATCACTGGCCATGAGCACAAGTGAAGCGGGGCTACCTGATGGACCATTGGCCTGTTTCTTGAACGAATTGAGACGAACCGTATTGGCAGCGTCAAAGTCATTCCAAGCTTCAGCTTGATTCGTCACCTGAAGGATTCGAGTAAGATACAAAGTCATCCCAGATGGCGGGCATAACGCACACTCAAAAGTTGCATGAACGGGTCATTAGTTCCCGGAGTAGCCCATCGTCCGAAGTCGAAGAGCGCGTACGCATTGCGGAGAAAGGTGTCACCCAGAATGCTGTCTAACGCGGTCATATCAAGTCAGTCAATTTCAGAAATAGTTGGCACCCAATCTGAGGCTCTGCTCACCTAGATCACCTGGGTCTCCCACTCTAAACGCCCCAGCACATGTAAGCTCCCCACTATCACTGACATCCACGACATCAAAAACGTCGATTGGATTGACAGGGTACTCGTCTTTTCCAAACACAAAACTGACATTGACTTTTGTATCGCAGGGAACGTTATAAGCCTGTTGACTCTCGTTGAATACGGCCCCAGGCAGACCCTTATATATAGCATCGGCGTAGAAGCGGGGGAAGAGGGCTATCGGACGAAAGCAGGGGTCACTGGGCAGCTGAGAAGTGATGCATTATTTGCTTACCCTCGCTGGTACCAGAGTCGAGTACAGTGATCGTTTGACCTGCACCGACAAATGTGCTGTTGCTGTATGGGGGGCAGGGCTATAGTTAAGTCGGCGGTATGAAGAAGAGTAAGACTCACAATTTTGAATGACCGCTGTACTTCTTCCCGTTCACAATCATCCCATCCATCGTCGTAGCCCATCGAGGAATTTCGGAAGTAGATAGAACCTTCCGCTGCGGTGTCTTCGTTATAGCAGCAAACTCAGTTGCGACTTCCCCTATGTGCAGATAACACAGTCAGATATTGTGAATTTCCTGAACTCGGCCCACCTACCGATGGTGAAGGTGCCTCCACTTGTAATCCCAGAAACAGGGTCTCTGGAGAGGAGGAATGTAATATAGTTGGGTTCTTCAGGGTACATCATGAATGCCTGCAGTGGACCAAAATTAGGCGTTTAGGTGACGGGCCCGGAGCCAAGAGCATACATTATCTAGGAAGGTCCTTCCATTAAAGCTTGTATTCTGCAGGGTATATGCGATTACAGAACCCCTTGTTCTAAAAAAACAACAAATTTTCAGAAGCTTCGGGCGATTCGAAGAAATACGATCTCACGGTGCAACACCCATAATACCAAGGTCATTGACGCTTGGGTCGGTAGCATTACTCCCTTGTGCCGAAACTGAAATGAAGGTGGATGGTAAGACTTTTAAACTCTATTCGAACGGCTGCGTGGAGTATAAAGGACATACTGAAAGCCTGCTTATCGACCTCGAAGCCACCAAATTGAACAGGTCCGACGAGGATAGGTCCCTCCGCAACTGACAAATCTCTACGCCATTTCATGAGCACAATGGTGGCATCGAAACCTATCAAGTCGCGTACTCGTATAACATAGTTCCGTTCAATCCTGTCTTGGTGAAAGGCGTCAGGTTCATGCCGGTGGAATCGATCCATAGATCAGAACTTCCGGTGTCTAGTTGAACCTAGTGATCATAGCTCACGAAATCATCCTGAAGTTATGTGTAGAGATAGCGTACCTGGATCGGTTGGCCGTTGAAATACACTGTTACAAGATATGTAAAGCCATTCGCATTCGTGAAGTTGACGGAGGTTGAGGAAGGCGAGTCGTCCCTGGTGAAAGGGACAGAGAAAGCAAACACAATATCAAATAGAGAAATGAAAGCCAAGAGCGTCGTCAAATGTATCATCCTGGTCAGATGCGGAGGGCCCTCGTAAGGATGAGGATGTTGGAGGTATGTGTACTTGAATGCATTCATTGAAGCAAGAATTTAAGCAAAAGCACCCACGCCTAAGACGGCATCTCCTCTGCGGCCTGCAACGGCAGTGCAAACGAGTCTCGGGCATCAAGGTAGTATGCTGGTGAAGGACCACAAAGTCCAGCAGGGATATTCCGGGCCAGAATGAGCCCCATTGGGAACAACGTCAATATTTTGTCTGCTCTCAACCCCGCGGTGGCATGCATACAAGGATAAGAGAAGGTGATAGGAAGCACAGCCAGTATTGAACGGGACCGAGCGGAAATAATGGTGTGAAGTATCTCGACGTCTCGGCATCAACGTGGACACCATCGGTTGTGAACTTTAGCCCCCTGGCGGTGCAGAGCCAGGCCGCAACCTCCGGGGCCTGCAGCGACGCTACCAGCGGATTGGGTACGGGGTCGGAGGCTGTCCAATTATCAATTATGATGGCTGTGTCAGAACATGGCGATAACGCAAACCTGATGCTCACCACCGTGCTGCTCGAAACCCCAGAAGCACAAAAATAGCCACGGGAAACGAGGCTTGGGCAGTCTATGCTTCACAAGGAGCGATCAAAGGGTACCCAAACCTCCAGTAGATTCAGTACGCTGACGCTGAAGCGAAGGTCGTGACTCGCCGCGCGCGTACATCCAAGCACAACAAGTAGAATGGCCATCTGGCAAGTGACATCGCAGCCAAAGCTTCTCAGGCTTTTAGAAGTTTAGCCTAGCATTCCTGTTTGAAAATCATGGGTGGAATTTTGTCTACTAAAATTAGATGGGCGAAACAATTTCGGGTTTCGTGTTGTGTCGGTGAGAGTTTGGGTGTCGAATTCTGTCTCGTGTAGACCACGTGAAGATCGTTTCGTGTCCATGGACTGGTACGGAAGACTAACCCCAACCTTAGCGATAGCCGTGACACCCAAAACCGCGTGCCTATGGGCGATGGAATACTGTACAGGTTTACAGCGTACATACAACAGGTTTGTACGACACGAAGGTGTACGCTCGGATCACGTCATCTACGAACAGCTACTTCAAACATCCGCACAGCCCTTTCAATGTCGCCTCCAATCTCACCCATCCAACTCCACTGCCAATTCTTTATAAACCGACCCGCCATCTCTCGCAACTTCTCCTTCTCAACTTCGGGCCCAAGCCGTTCGAGATGTTGGTACTCGTCCAAATGAAACGTGAACATCTTCCCATTCTCGATAGATATCTCAGCAACACGCCGGGCTTCAGGGCGTCGAACGGCATCATAAGCTGATAGCGCTAACGGGATAGTTTGCAGAGTGGTTGATGGGTGACCGAGGAGAGTCGCAAGGAGATACGCGTCCTTCGAAAATGTTTTAAGTTAGGAGTGAATTAAAAAGGAAATGATCGAAAGGCAGCCGAACTCGCCTCGATTGCCTGCCCAGCTCCTGAGCCCTGATGAGGCGTCATAGCGTGTGCCTATACGGAGGGAAAGGGCGATGTCAACAAGGGTACATCGAGGACAATCTGAGGAGACTCACAGCGTCTCCAATGATGACTACCCGACCACTGACTAGTGATGGCAGATGTTTAGCGGTATGGATAGCCCATCTCAACGGTTTCTCGACACACTTTCAAGAGGAGATACGTCATCCTTGAGGCGGTGTCAACACAATAGACGCCACTAACCTTCAGCAGCGTCTGAACTTCAGGTTCCCAACCCTTGTAGGCCCCGACGAAATCTTCCTTGCTGCCATTGGGCGTAACCCAGTGGCCGGGGAATACAGTTCCCTCGAGATCGTGGCGGACTTGGAATGCGACGAAGTTGATCATACGACCTTGCGAGATGGGGTAGACCAGGATGTACTAAATAATGGGGGTGAGTGAGGAACGAAAGCAACTCTGAAACTTACGGCATCCTTTCCGAGGTACTGTGAATTCGGCGTCAGGATGTAAGCTAGGGGAATGGAGTGCACACGCACCTGTGTAGGTTGAGTGATAGCGTGATGCGTTGGATCGGCAGCCCTCAGCTTCTCGACAGGAATCAACGATCGCCACGCAATGCAACCACTCCACGTAGGTTCAACCATTCTCCCCAAAGCAACCTTATCGTTGGTAGCAGTTGCTCTGGCAGAGAGGTCTCGTATGAGGGAAGCACGGGCGGACGACCTGATCCCATCGGCACCAATGAGAACGTTGCATGTAGCAGTCGAGCCGTCTTCAAATGAAAGCGTTATAGGGGAAGGTGACGATGGCTGCGAGTAGGAGCAGAGGCGCTTTGATGTGTGAGTCTTGACCACCTGAGAGATATGCTTCAGGAGGATTTGCTGAAAATCGGCACGGTGGAGCATGAGCAAGCCCCCTTTTTAGCGATGGAAAAATGACGGGTTGGTTGGTGAGGACATGGAGCAGAGGAGGGGGAGATTGAAAATCCAACCTGGCGTAACCATCTGGAAGAACTCGAAGCCCTCGGATTGGTCGGATTTTCGGTAGGTGAAGACGGGCGCTATATATCGATTGGCGGATTAGACACGCGGAAAGCGAAAAAATCGTTCCGTTCTCACTCGGCTCTCCCTCTCTGGGAGCATTGAGTACTCGCTGGATATCCTCCTCCAGACCCAGAGTCTTCATAATCTTTCGGGTCCTGGGCCAGATGCCTATGCCAGCACCCAGCTCAGTGAAGGTACGGGCTGCTTCGTATATGTCAACATGAATATCTGGGTATTTAGACAGAGCGAGGGCGCAAATGAGGCCGCCCACTCCACCGCCGCTGAAGGGGATTAAGTTCAATGGCAGAGGTATCAGATGTCAACAGTGAAGGAAAAGTCTGTGAAGTGGCTGACCAGATCGCAACGTCGAATTTCTTGCCGCCAGTCATAGTGATGTGTTGATCTAGGTGTGGCAGCTGGCCTGATGGTGGTGGAGGATAGCTGGGAGATACAAGAAGCAGGAGGCAGAGAAGGAGACGTGGGTAGAATTTGACGCCTAGTTATTGTCAATAGTAGTACGATGGTCTGCGAGCCGATAGCGTAAGTCGGGGCCACAAGTGCGATAGGAGCGCAGAAAAGGCTGGCGATGTTGTGAACTACGGCTTCATGTGAACCCATCGGGCTAAGCGAGGAAGAGGACGCCGGACATTCGTTCCCGGGGTATCATCATGATATCGTTGTGGGACTGAAAGTGGGCACACGAGGCTGAGCAATCTTCATATGATCTTGTCGGATCTGTCGTCGCCTTCATCTGGGACCTGCGTGCAGAATAGTGCGAGGGACGCGGACAGCAAAGAAGTACTTTGGTGAGAGACATTGCTGCTTGTATCTTCTTCCCAAAAGTCGTAGCCGCGTGTAATGAAATAAGAAGAGAAGGTTTGCCTGACAGGATCTAGGCTTTTGGAGTCAACGTACTTGCGCTTGGTAAAGGGTCGAAAAGCTTAGATCTCGGATTGTTCTAACGAACTAGGGATGCCATAATTAAAGCATTCCAATAGCCAGTGAACTTCGCCCGAGAACTATCAACTGGCGGAATTTTGTCATGAGCCTGGGACATGATTGGGGAGAGTCCGTTTCCACCGCGGGTGTGGCAAAAGCAAGGCTGCGATTTTCACGCACTGTGAGGTTGCATGTCACATCTTTGTGACTCAGGTGTGACATACTCCACTTCTTGCTAGTTCCCCAGCCTTCCAGGATGACAGCTGGATGTCTGAAAGAACCTTCTCGCAGCGGGTGACCCTGCAACTTGATTGTGATGCTGTATTCTTATTCTACGAAGGGGGGGAGCAACTGGTCCGTCCAAATCGCATGCTTTATCGAATTCGACGAGAAGTTCCAGAAGGCATAGAGGTTGGCCTTCATAAGTCGCGGATAAGTCGGCAGAATTTACTGGACACCCGCTTTCCAAGGCCAGGAGGATAGCTCGTCCCACAGGAATCGAGGCTTTGTGAGGCAACCAATTTCCTTGAGGAAGACATCACTGGCAAGCGGACAAAGGAAACATTGAGGCCTACGGGGATAATCTCTACAAATATTCCAGTCGACGTTTATGAAATATATCCCACTACGGATGAGCAAAGAACCTGAAGAACAATTATTTTCGGTTGAGGGGGAGGTGTGACGAGAGTTTGAAGGGATGGGAGACTCACGAAGACCTCTATTGCCTCACTATAGTATCACCCTATGTGCAAAGTGTCATCCTTTGAACAGGCCTTGGGTTGGATTGCGGGATGGTAACGAAACTGTGATCTGCGGTGACGACACGGAGAGACGATGAATAATACACGTATACTCAGGGGTAGATGCTGGCAAACTCCTCAACTCTCAGAAGTACATATTCTGCATAGAACGACGCGATATCAGAGTATATATAGTGTTGCGAAATTTGGGTGTGACGGGTGCAAGTGGTGCATGCGTGGATTGCGGAGAGGGAGGAAAAACATTCGCTCCCCTTCTACTATACATTTTCGGCCAACCAGGCGGTCACAAGTCACAAGCACCGAGGTCGTTCTGCTGCCACGGCAGATGAGATATAGAATCAGAAACCAAACTTGAAATTGATACTTGAAAGCCTGAATCAAGCTGAACGTTTGAACGTTTGACTTCGAGGGTTCGGTGAACTCCACGTGTGAGCCATGTGCGTCAAAGTATCATCTCCGATCCCGCTCTGCCTTTCCAGATCAGCAACACGACTCTCCAAGATGTTAACCATCTCACTGAAAATCGAGTTCGCAGGTGGACTGGAGTTACTCTTCTCGAACCAAAGATCGCATCGAATATCCATCCCTTCCAACCCCGCCTCAACCCCAAACGAGCCCCCGAAACGAGCAGACATCACGTATCTGATTCACTGGCTCAAGGATAATCTACTGAAGGAGAGAGTGGAGTTGTTTATCGAGAACGGTACAGTGTAAGTATATTAACAATATATCGTCGCGAGGTCTTTCAGTTGAAGAGGGCTACCACAGACGGCCAGGAATTCTGGTTTTGGTGAATGATACAGATTGGGAACTTGAGGGGGAAGGATCGTATGAGTTGATGGATGGGGATGAGATCGTTTTCATATCTACCCTTCACGGAGGGTGACCTACGTCTGGTGAATAGCAAGATGAGGCGATTCCCCTTCGTTCGATGGCCGCGGCGCGCGGGCGTACTACGATCGCTGATATACGAGGACCAGCAGCCAAGTAGAGCCAAGTGGATGTAAGTAGGTCCTGCCAACTTGGGAATTGCGGTTGAATCTCTGCTGACATTCTGTTGGTAAATGAGTAGGAGCCAAGAAGTGATCTACCTTATTGTATTTTCTTGTGGAGGTGCTGTTGCAATTCAACCACGGTTGCCTCTTCGTGCCTCCTCGTTCACAACCCTGATGAGGTCTCATTCGATCTTGTTCATCCCAGCGGAACTTGTCGAGTATTGCGTTTTCGAGCCTGTTCTTAAACATGCCCCATACGACGACCTAGATAATCCCCCGAAGACCAAGACGCCAGATCGTGGTCGTCACATAATTGAGAAGTGGGTGGATTCCGTAAGCCTGAGAGCTATTAAATATAAGGGATCTCAACACTGTGTCGATGCTATCTAGTTGCGGTCAAATATCGTACAGGATTTAAGGCCTCTGCACGTCCGCATCAACAAACAATACTGTTCATTCTAAAACTGCCACACGCATCAGCGAATCTGTCACATATTGCACAAAGTCGAAGAAGCGACAAACGATCATGAGTTCTTCTCAGAATTGGTAGGCGACGAGCTTTTCCACCCCATCCACTCCCACCAACCCTGTTTCTTCTCCCCACTTGTACTCAATTCTTCAACCTTGGCAACCCTCTCTGCCTTATGAGCATCACCCGCGCTGATCACCTCAGCCGGCTTCTTTCCAAGTCCTCCCTTACCCCCTGCTCCCAACATCCCAAAGATCCCTCGAGCTTTCTGCTCCTCATTATGAGCCTCCTCAGCCCCCCTCAACCTCTCCTCAAACTCCGCTCGCTCCTGTGCAGCCTTTGCCAAGAACCTCTCCTGCTCCAATGCAGCTTTGGCTTCTAATTGGCTTTTAGTCTGACCGTAGTAGTAAGACCCTCCAACTATCGATGCGATGGCGAGACCTTGCGAAATGATTCGGACCCGGAGCCAGTTGTTGAAAGATCGGGATTCGCGGGAACGGAGCTTGACCATGGCCATTACCATAGCGAAGGTAGTCGCTGCCGTGACTGCATTTTCATGGTGAGATATGTATCGGTGTGGGGATAAAGGTACGCACAAATGGGAACTAGAGGCTCCTCCTTGAATTTTCGCTTCGCCTTCTCCCCAAAAGTCTCACCCGGACGGGGGGCCTTCAATTCAGTAACGCTCATAGCAGATTCTGGGAATATGAGAGGGTGGAAGAGAAGAGACGCAAGAGTGTTCCGTTGTTGGTCCTAGACTTTTATGGACCTCTTGAAATTCGGAAATTGGGCAAATAGGCTCGGGAAATGTCCCCCGAAGTATGGACCAATGGGCTTGACTGTAGTCGATAAGCAAGGAAGAAATCAAGAAGGGGGCAATCCTTCGATCCTGACAATTCCCTGGTCTTTTTCGAGATTCGTGCAGCACACGACGTCAGAGTTCGGAAGGGAACAAAGTGACAGTCCCGTGACTGAGAGTCACAACTTGCCGAGTCGACGGCATCCCACCTCTTCCTCCTTCACACCACAACTTTCACGACTCTTATCTCTTTGCTTCAGTGCTCAGCCTGTAAAATGGTCGTACCACCGTCAAAGCATGCTGTTCTCAGTCTCTATGCCTCGATGCTGCGGACATCCAGGTCGTTCAGCTCCTATAACTTCAGAGAGTACTTCCTTCGGCGAACGAAGAGCACATTCAGAGAAATCCAGGTGGGCACGTCTTTCCCTCGACTATATCATCTTTGAGCTCACTCCATCCGTGTCTTAAGCAGAATGAACAAGACCCTGCGAAAGTCTCTGCGCTGTACAATGACGCTGTGAAGGAACATGCAGTGCTGAAGCGCAGTGCGATTGTGAACCAGTTGTACGGGGGCTGGAAACTGGTGGTGGAAGATCAGAAGCCAGAGAGGACGAGAGGGGTGAACTAGATTGCTGGAGAACGAGGAAGTCGAACCTAGTTACGATGGAGCAGGTGTGCGAATCGTTTGCTTCCGTCACCTGCTATGTGGGGCTGAGGGCTGGCTGACAGATGTACATCTTAGTTGGTGTTTTTGCATGATGGACAGGGTTGCCTCGGTTGTCTCAGCAGGGAGCTCAAGTTGGTTGATGTTCTGCTACATCAAGAAACTAGGGCAGGATGCTCGAAGCCTGGAATAATGTTGGAGACCCTGGATGAGGAATTCACTACTCTGTATTGCGTGAAGTTGTTGGTAGGGAATGGTATACGTTCGGAGAACTACCCATGTTATGGGTGGGCCCGCTGTTAGTATTTGGCCCTACGATCATTATTGTACCACTGCACTGTAAGAAACATATCACCATTCGACACGGACAGCCCCAGCTACTATTCCCATTCCTGTGCAAGTTCTCAAGTACATGGCCCTGGGACACTGACTTCCGGTCCACGATGAGGGACAGTAAGATACATACACACATAAGTGTTATCCGTTCATTGCATCGACATCGATCGATCCCGACCAAATTCCGACTCAATTTGAAACCACAATTCTTCAATAAGTACGTCAAAGCGAACTGGTGGCTTGATCGATTCAAGTTGGATGACTTTTGCATGTAGGGCCTGTCAACACCATCGGCACACTTCGACCTGTATGCGCGCTTTCCTGCCCACCTGATCGTGCCAGTGAAACAACTTACCACCGATTGGAACAGGTCTCTACGATGTCTCTGGACAGTAGCAACGCTGTCAAGTTCTCCGTCTTCAATCTAGCTCAAGAGGTGATCGATCAGATCATTGACTTTGTCGACGCCCCATCCGATGTTAGGGCACTGGCCCTTACATGTCGTCGCTTCAAATCGATTCTCATTCCCCACCATACCCATTATCGATCTTTTCATCTCTCGCTTTTGCAGCACGATATCTTGGACTCGTTCATCAACCGCCCCGCTCTTGCTCGAAATGTTCGCGACCTCCGTGTGGAACTTGTCTCGACGGATGCGACGGATAGCGCATTAAGACTTGGAGAAGAAAAGCTCGCTCTGGCGATCAAGCATATGCGCAACCTAGTGTCTTTCTATTCGTCCTACCACCCCTCGTCCAATAAAGACCTCGTGTGGGATTCTTTGAGGACTTCATGTCCCCGACTCAGTTCCATTAGGGGACACGACTTCAACTTGCATAACTCCAAAGTAAGGACTCTTCAGTTTGACTACCGAAAAGTGCTCTGATGGTAACATGTGTAGCTGTTCGAAATCCGATATCTCGAGAAATTCAATCTCGTCTTCTCCCCCCTCTCTCCTCCGGACATGACGCTCTTCCGAGCAGGTGCCGATCGCATTATCGAATGCTTTTTGGGTTGTCCCAACCTTTCGGAACTCAAGGTCTCCCATGGACCAGGGAATCTTCTAGGCGCGGACAATCTACTTCGTCTTGCCAACTGGGCGAAGCTTACGACTTTACATCTCCACGGCCTAAATCTCGATGCGGCAGTCTTATCGTCCTTCTTATCCCGACACCCGACCATCAGGTCACTTTCTTTGTCCCCTTGTCGACTCGAAACATTGGCAGTCGAATGTCTACCTCAGTTACGGAGGTTGGCAATCGTCGGAAATCAATACTTATGGATGTCCATGGACGACGTTTTTCGGGACGCATGTTGGCCCCATCTGGTCGATTTGACCCTGAAGCACGCGAAATGCTCGGAGGACATATTCACACCCTTCCTCGTTCGCCACCCGACTTTGGTGGACCTTTGCCTAGACGATTTCCGTGGCCTTGGGGAGTTGGTGGCTGGCACCTTGCCACGTTTAACAGATAAGCAGGGTAACCATGAAGATGCCCTCATTATATGCCGCACATGTTGTCCATTGAAGACACTGGACGGACTGGATGCTGACGAAATTATTATGGATCCTATGAGAGTCATGGTTGACTCGGAGTGTGTCTCCGAAACTCTGGAAACCGTTGACCTTCAACGCGACGAATATGTTGTAAAGGAAGTCACCGACGCGATAGCTGATCTGGGTATTAAATGGGACATTGAATGGATATGCAAGTGAACCCTCTCCCTGCATTCCCGTCAGTTTTTAACCTCGTTTCTAGAATATCATGGATCACGTCGTATTGCCAACTTCGGAGACTTGAAGGCTGTTAGGTCTGGTTACCTGCGATGCCATTCCATGACGAGACGCTGATAGCGGACTAGTTGGAAATCTTTGCTTTCCCCGTTTACGTATTTAATGTCCTCTTGAAGGAGCGTGACCAACCTACCTTGACCGTTTACCTTGATCTCATGACGAACGCCATGAGGATTGTACTTCATCGCCTTGGGATTTCTGAAGACATCCTTTGTTATCGACTGGTACCCAGCAACTGTCATGGTAATGTCAAGATCCTTTCCGTCGAGAACCACATCAGTATCAAACCAACATAGAAAGTGTTACGAAGCTACTCACAGCCAAGAGGGACTTGATAACGTGTCGACACCCCTCATAGCTTCTTTCGTAGTTAGCTTGTTGCGGGATACAAATCCAGAGTTCATCATCATCATCACCCCTAATAGCTTCACCCACAATCTCCCGATCATTGCCGCGTGGGCGCCTAGAGCGATGGCCTTGAAGACGTCCAATCCTGTCCTGATACCAGAATCGAATATGATGGTCATTCCCGTCGCCACACTCTGAGTCCCCCCGATTTCGTGATGAGCTGCTATGAATAAGTTACCAAAGTATTGCATCGACTCGGAGGACATCGATTGCAGGTCAATTTGAAATCACAATCCGGTTCACTTCCACTCGCCTTCTACCACCTGATTTCCTCCGATCATTGCAGCGAACTTGTGGCTTGAAGTTGAATAACGCATTTGTCTGTAGGGTCTGTCAACCCAATGAGACCACTTGGACCTGTTCGCGTCCTTTCCCGCTCACCTGATCGTGAAACAACAACTTACTACCCACTTGAACAGGTCTCTACGATGTCTCCAGACAGTCGCGACGCTGTCAACTTCCCCGTCTTCAATCTAGCTCAAGAGTTGATTGATCAGATCATCGACTTTGTCGACGCCCCATCCGATGCCATGGCACTGGCCCTCACATGTCGTCGCTTCAAAGCGATGCTTATTCCCCACCATACCCATTATCGGTCGACCCGCACCTCGCTCTCGCGGTACGACATCTGGGACTCGTTCATAAACCGCCCTACTCTTGCTCGAAATGTTCGTGACCTCAGTGTGGACCCTATCTCGACGGAAACTCCTGATAGAGCAAGACTCGGAGAAGAAAAGCTCGCTCTGGCCATCAAGAATATGCGCAACCTAGTGTCTTTCGATTGGAACCCCGACCCCTCGTCCAACAAAGACATTGTCTGGGATTCGTTGAGGACTTCATGTCCCCTACTCCGTTCCATCAGTGGAAATGACTTCAACTTGCATAACTCCAAAGTAAGGACTCTTCATTTTGAGTACACAGAGGTGCACTGATGACAACTTGTGTAGCTGTTCGAAATCCGATACCTCGACAAATTTGAATTCATTCTCGCTGCCTCCGTTCCTCCGGACATGGGGCTCTTCCAAGCAGGTGCCGATCGCATGTTCAATTGTTTTTTGGGATGTCCAAACATCTCGGTACTCGAGGTCTTCCATGGACCGGGGGAGATTATAGCCAGTGACGACCTAATACGCGCTGCAAACTGGGTGAAGCTTACGACTCTCCGTCTCTACGGCATACGATGCGACGCGGCAGTCTTATCGTCCTTCTTATCCCGACATCCGACCATCATGTCACTATCCTTGGAACCTTGTCGACTCGAAACGTTGGCAGTCGGATCTCTACCTCTGTTGCGGAGGTTGGACATCGTCGGAGAAAATGTGCACCTACCGATGTCCATGGACGACGTTTTTCGGGACGCACATTGGCCCCATTTGGACGATTTGTCCCTTGAGCATGCGTCCTGCGACGAGGAGATATTCACACCCTTCCTCGATCGTCACCCCAGTCTGATGGACCTTTGCCTATAGAGCTTCATTGGCCTTGGGGAGTTGGCGGCTGGCACCTTGCCACGTTTAACAGATTTTCGGGGTAGCCATGAAGATGCCCTCACTATATGCCGTGCATGTTGTCCTTTGCGGCACCTGCGCGGACTCGATCATGATGAAATTATTCTCGACCCCACGAGAGTCAAGGCTGCATTGGAGTGTGTTTCTGAATCTCTCGAAACTGTTCGCCTTCAGTGCAACCAGGATGTGTTGATGATAATCGCTGATCTGATGACTGGTTTGGACATTGAATGGATATGCAAGTGAATCCTCTCCCTCAGCTCTCGTCAGTTTCTAACCTCATTTACAGAACATCATGGATCACACCGTATTCCAACCTCAGAGACATCTCTATGAAACCTAATCTATTTTGTGGACAACATCTATCGAATTACTTCATACACTTGACGCCCAAATAATAGAGGTGCACAGTAAAATTAATCAACAGTTTTCAGACGTCACAGTCTTGCGTGTTCGCCTCTCGGGTAAACGCCATGAGGATTGTACTTCAACGCCTTGGGATTCCTGAAGACATCCTTGGTGAGCGACTGGTACCCAGCAACTGTCATGGTAATGTCGAGATCCTTTTCGTCGAGAACAACATCAGTATCAACTCAGCACAGAAGGTGGTACGAAGTCACTCACAGCCAAAAGCGACTTGATAACATGTCTACACCCAGCTTCACCCTCATGAGACATTCCCCAAACGTATAATCTCCCGATCATTATCGCGTGGGCGCCTAGAGCGATGGCCTTGAAGACGTCCGATCCTGTCCTAATACCAGAATCGAATATGATGGTCATTTCTATCGTCGCACAGCGGTCAGCACTCAACAGGCTCTTGAAAAGGGGGTAAAGGACATACTATCACCAACGGCCTCAACGATTTCGGGTAACATCTCCAACGATCCCACGGCGCCGTCGACTTGTCTTCCGGCATGGTTCGTCACAACGATACCTTCGCACCCAACCTCGAGCGCTTTGAGAGCGTCTTCAGCACTTTGGATACCTTTGATGAGGAATGGTCGGCCCCCAGATATCCGTTTCCACTTTTCGATGGCAGGTCAGCAGAGAATCAATATATGTAGGCCGCTGAACGAAAAGTACACACAGTTTCGATCAACCAGGGCATCTTCTCCCAAGTATGCGCCTTGCCGTGCCACACATTAGAGTCGATCCATTTCCCAGAGTCAGCTTTCAAGTCTTCGTCATGTTTCTTCATAAAGACGGAGTCGGATGCTCCCAGTTCATTACCTACTGTCCCAGGTGGATAGTAGAATCTAAACCAGGGTTCATGAGGATGATCGGAACAACGAAGATTTTGCAATGTTAACGTACATGTAATTGGCGATGTTGATGTCGGTTGGTCTCCATCCTAACTGCCAGGTGTCGACGGTTAACATACAAGCATCAAAGCCACTCTTCCATGCTCGCTCCAACAGGTTCACGGTCTTCGGGATAATAAAAAACAGACAGTTTGATAAACGGCTTCGAAAGGGGGTGGCTTAGCGGACGTACAATTTCATCATCATGGCCCATATACAACTGGAAGAATCTTGGCGATTTTGCATTCCCACCGTTCGGTCCATTGTATGAGTGAACAGAATTACTTTCGTTCTTTACAGAGGCGCCTTCGTCGTTGGCAGCAGCGACGTCTTCGATGGATTGCGAAGCCGCAGTGGACAAGCAGTACTGCAACAACCGTAAAGCAGGATGTAAGTAACCTTGTTTGAGCAGTTTATTGGAAGCGACGAACCGGGAGGCCAAGCTCTCCTGCAATTTTTGCTGGCACGAGTTCTCCTTTGGGTGAATAGAGCTTGTTGATGCCGATAGGAGCAAACAGGATAGGAGCAGGGATTCGGTGACCAAAGAGGACAGCTGGAGGAGTGTAGTTCAGTATCCTCAGATCTGGAATGGTGAAGGTGGACTCACTAGTGAGGTCACGAGTGTTTGTATCGACTAACATGCGAGGAATGATGCGCCATCTATAGAAAGCCTCTCTGTGAAGCGCAATCAACATCAATACGCATGTTGAGTAACAGCGCCTACGCACCTATTGGCCCTGTCAGTCCACCCCAAACCAGCATTGGAATTCGCGTAGAAGTAGCCACGATCGTTCAGTTTCTTCTTAGTAGATTCGACAAGTTCGTCGGGGTGCACCGAGAAACTGGGTACTATAAACCACAAACTTAGGAACACGCACGCGAAATGAGGGAGCAAAATACACACATTCTCCAGTTTCGCCTCCCTTCTTGAATATTTCGCGCTGGTACAGCGAGTAATGAGGCGAGGGGCCTCGCGGTTTGTTGGTGGGATCCATGGTGTCTGGGAGATGTGTTCACAAGCGGGTTGTAGAGTCGACCATCGTGTTTGTTACTCCCTTTATACCCTCACGTACGTCTACGGTGACGCAGGAGTTTCTCCAAGCCATCGCTAAGTCAGCCTAAACGGAATAGACGGGGAGGCAAGATTAGATGGTGACGTCACCGGAAGGCCACCACGTGACCGCGTCGTTGCAGGCATAATCATTGACGGAGAGCGCGACGGAGGAGAGGAGGCCAAGAATAAAGAAGTCCAGAAGAGGGGGTCCCGCCCGGTTGTTGTTGGTACGGCCCTCCGATTCGAGGATTGATGAGGAGTTGGTACAGGGGGGATCAGTCAGCGCTGTCGGACTCCCGTTGAGGACGGAGAACAGCACCAAAGAGTCTAGTATAATATTGAACGGAAGTCCGAGGGCATATATGAGTCAGGTAGGAGAGGTTTGTCAATTATGGGGAGCCCATAAGAAGGAAATGCATGAGCCAGCGGACGCCCGATACAACACTCGTGGTTCTCCGGAGAATGGAACAGAATCGTTGATTCAACTTGATTGGTAGAGGCTATTGCTAAGATTGAGGCTTGAGAATATAGTTGTCCGGGAGAACGACACCGTCGAAAACAGGTGAAAGATTGGAGTGCCACTACTACAAGGAACAGCACCATGCGGTTTCTGAAGTAGCCGGATGGTTGTACGCGTGATAAAGTAGAAGAGAATACTGGAGATCCCAAGCATGGCGTATCGGCAGGAGGGATTGACACAGGTGACTTGTAGAAGCTGACGAATATATAACTTGCAACTTGCACGACGCCAAGTCCCATGATCTTGGTGAGCGTGAAGAGAAGTGGTGTTTGCAGATACATTCGGTTTGCAAAACACGTTGGGAAACAAGTCAAACGCATGCGCAGAAGAGTTACAAGTCAAATCTGTTGCGATTCAGAGAAGATGCGGAACCAGACGAAGTGCTCACAGCTGGCAACGCAGTCTAGGCGGAGCCTGAATCCGAAAATGGCAGGCGAGTTGCCATCTTTGGCAAGCTAAACATGCCACTTCCGAGTCTGCAAAATAGGAACGACTCCGAAACTCTTCAGAGTCCTTCAACGGAGCCAAGGAACACCCCAAACTCATTGTTTATGTGATACCCGATGGTTTACAACGTGATACGTTCCCCTTTGCCAGGTGGGCGCCGCGCCAGGAAAAAGTAATACGCTAGGATCGGAAGGAGATCAGAAGCTACATTCTGGGAAGCTCGGAGAAGAAACGTTGGCCATGGTTCGATCATTGTATGTTCAGGTCTTTTCAATTCCAACATTTGACCATCCATCCTCCCTGCCCTCCCTTCTGCCCTCTCCGGCAGCTTCACACTCTTTTCTCGATTCCTTTTTCTATTTCACCGCACCACAATGCTACTCCGAAAGCTCACGGCTCTGATACCCCACCTATCTTTCTTTTCTGCTGCCTTTGCAAGCCCTTCACCACTATTCCCCTGTGGATCAGGTCAGACGACACAAAACCCTACCTGCTGCAAATGGTTCGACGTCCTCGAAGACCTCCAAACAAACCTCTTTTCCTCCGGTAAATGTGTCAAATCCGCTCCTCGATCCCTCCGACTGGCCTTCCACGACGCAATCGGTTACTCTCCTTCATTCACATCCCAAGGCAAATGGGGAGGCGGTGGCGCAGACGGCTCTATCATGACGTTCTCAGAAACGGAGTCCTCCTACGGCGCGAATGCAGGGCTGGAAGATATAATCGAAGCTGAACGCCCTTTCGCCATCAAACATGGTGTTTCATTCGGTGACGTCATACAATTCTCGTCTGCTGTTGGCTTGACCAATTGTCCTGGGTCTCCGAGGCTTGCTTTTTTGGCCGGACGACCGAATGCGACTCAGCCTGCTCCGATGGGCTTGGTTCCGGCTCCTTCTGAGTCTGTTACGGGTATACTCGCACGATTTGCGGATGTTGGGTTTGGAGAGGAGGAGGTCGTGGCGTTGATGGCTGCCCATACCATCGGAGGGCAGGCACATATTGATCCGGTGGGAGCAAGTATGGACATTCTAGGACGTTGTACTCATTGCAAGCATAGACAATTCCAGGTATGGGATTTGACTCAACTCCCGACAAGTTTGACAGTCAATTTTATCTTGAGGTGAGCCACGCCGCAGCGTCACCAGTAGACGGAAGGTTACTGATAGACCCTTGTATAGACCCTCCTCAAAGGGACGATGTGGCCAGGAAACGGATCCCACCCTGGAGAATCAATGTCTCCGTCCAAGAACGAATTCAGGCTGGAGAGTGATTGGGCTTTGGCAAGGTTCGGCCTTTCTTCACACCAACGTAAGACGCATATATTCAACTAAAATGACCCTCCCAGAGACGTCCGAACTGCTTGTGAATGGGTCTCACTCGGTCAGCTCAATTCTCCGATTCCCTCGATGTGATTCTGATCATGTCCGCGAATCTCTGCTACAGTCAACTACAACACGATGATCCAAAAGTTCACCGCAGCTATGAAGAAGTTGTCCCTTTTGGGTCAGAACGTCGACGATCTCGTTGATTGCTCTGATGTTATTCCACTTTCTGTATCGAGGCCAGGGGCCCAGTGGACGGAAGAGCTTGTTACATTGCCCGATGGGATGAAGCTAACTGACTTGGAGATCAAGGTCAGTTCCGAGTCGTCGTTCCATATCTCCGTCCTTATCTGATTCGACGCGTTTGTTGCCACGCCTGCTTTTAGTGCAAGGGATTCACAGGCCTTTCTTCCATGATCGGACAGTCGGCGGTTCCACGTCGAGATCGACGGACATCGCACTAGGCATTAGCATCTGCACATCGCTATTCTACAAATCTCCGCTCTTTGCCCTCGTATTTTTTACATAGCTATGGACGTACTCACCGGAGCAGTTTCGCCTCCGTCTCTGAGATTTGCAATGTTGGACCCTTCTTCGAGGCTATCTTGAGCGCTCACAAGGGATGGATTTGCCGAGGCTGTGCGAATTGTGGTCACTCGACCACTTTTGAGCGATCTGGTTGGCTCCTCAGGCTTGATCCAGTGAAACCATTCCATTCCTCTCGCTGCTGATGATCTTGCGAACGTTGTGCGGTTAAGACCCGTATCGCTGTGTATGCGAAGGCTAGTGCTTGGGGCTCAACTTCACCCGGAACATGGCTTTTTACGTGTCGTGTGCCATCTCTTATACCGTCGTCTCTTCTCTTCTGGACCACCCATCTCCAAGAAACACACCCAACGTTCTGGCTTATTCACCTCTTCGAACTCTCTCACCCGCAGATACGATATGAAGCGCATCCTCAGCTTTAGGTCTTCACAGTCACGTTCTGCCCAAAAGGCGTCGGCAGCCGCTCCTGCAAATGGGTCCAAGGCTGCTGAGGTCGTGCCTGAGGAAACCGACAAGCCAGCAGATCCGCTGTCGACCTTCCTTGAGCAGACGAGGACACGGTATTTGGAGGCGGTCAAGGAGGGGACTGCAGGTGAATGGACTGTTGTGATGGGTAATGAGGCCGGAGGTATGTCTTCCAACCATTGTCCTCTTTTGGTCTCGATCATAACGTTTTTTTCTCAAGATCTCGACACCATTGCCAGTTCAATTGCATACGCATGGTTAAGGTCGCAGCTCACGAAATCCACCCAAATAGTACCCTTCCAGCAAACACGCCGAGCAGACTTTCGTCTTCGCGAGGAGAACTTGTACGCGTTGTCTCTCGCGAAAATCGATACCAGCGTGGGGTCGTTGTTGTGTAGAGACGATGTCACGACTACCGCGCCTTTCCCAAGCCACAAGTTCTGTCTCGTCGACCATAACCGTATCTCAGACGTCTTCACCGAATCCAATCCCGAGGCACAGGTCGTCGCTGTCATCGACCACCACGATGATGAAGGACTCTACAA
Organism: Jaapia argillacea MUCL 33604; assembly: GCA_000697665.1. NCBI lineage: Eukaryota > Fungi > Basidiomycota > Agaricomycetes > Jaapiales > Jaapiaceae > Jaapia > Jaapia argillacea. The sequence goes on from KL197721.1 coordinate 521,798, forward strand.
GGACACCGCAAACCCTCGCGTCGTAGAGGTGCCCACAGGTAGTTGCACTTCCCTGGTCTCGCGCCTTTTCAGCCAAGCATCCGGTGTAGAGATACCTGCGGAGCTCGCTACCCTCCTGATGTGTGGCATTTTGATCGACACGGGAGGTCTCAAAGTTGGAGGGAAGGCGGAGGAGGCAGATCGTCAGTCCGCCGCGTGGTTGGCTCCTCGATCCACGTTGGCTTCATCCTTGCAACCCATTCAGGGCTCGCAAATCAACACAGGACCTCCGCCTCCATTGCAGGATGTGGCTGCAATCAAGGATCTCACGAACACTCTGCAGACGAAGAAGGCGGACGTCTCACATCTGAGCACCACGGATCTTCTCAAACGGGACTACAAGGAATATACTCTGACGCCTTCGTGGGCGACTTCGGAGAATATTCTCGTTGGCCTTTCTTCGGTACCTGTTGGGTGCACGTCCTGGATACAGAACGACAAGGACTTTTGGGCGGATTGCGAGAAGTGGATGGCAGATCGTGGGCTTGCGGCTCTGGGGATCCTCACGTCGTTCCGCGGTGAGCCGAAAAAGAATCGCTTCAAAACTTCGAAGGGGAAGCATAAGCGAGAGCAATTGTGGGTCGTGAACGTAGAGGGGGTTGGGGCAGAGTTGGCGACGAGGCTTTGGAAAGGATTGGAGGGGAGTAAGGACTTGAAGGCGAAACGTAAGAGCTTTAAGAAGCTTGGAGGGAAGGACGAAGGGAACTTCACGTCGACCAAGGTTGCCAGACTTTATAAGCAGGGGAACGTCGAGGCCAACCGGAAGGTGACTGCTCCCCTGGTTCGCACCATTGTCGAAGGGGAAGGGAAGGCGGTGCCAAGCAATGGTGTGGAGTCTTAATTCACCACTCTGCTGTAAGAGTGCGCTGGGACCTTGGCTTGATCTACTTTTTTTTTGTATTCACGACTCTGTCATCTTGGCAACACGACCGCTCATCAATCCAGAGTGAGACCTCGATGGCTTGATCAAAAAATTCTCAAAGAGCCAGGCCAAAGAAGGACCTACACCATGTCCTACGATGCCACGCGTCCCTGGAAATCCCGCGAAGATCTTCAGGGAGGCTTCTTTCCTACGACGCAGTGCACTACGAACTGCACAACTTGAACACCAAGGCATGCTACTCGTATTCAAGGGTGTAGAGAACCAAGTCACTATATTTCAGCACCGACAGTTACAAGTACATCATGTCCGAACTCAAACGACAATACTCAGCTACCAATCATCATCAGTAACAACATTTCGAAAAGTAAGTATCGACTGAATTTCTCACCTACGCCGGCGCTGCCGGATCTGGGATGACGTACGCGGCGATGCCCTCATCAATGTACCCCAACTGCGTCACCGCAATAATTCTCTGGGTTTCCGAGCAGGTGTAAAAATGATCGATAACGGCGGGGCTAAACATGCGATAAAGCGGGATAGAGTCGTGCTCTTGACTGGTGTAGACATAACCGGCTATCCCCTGCGATGTATAGCCCAACTGTTGGATGGCTTGATCGCGTTGATCCTTGTTCGCGGTATAGAAATGGTTGATGAATGGGACGGAGTAGAGACGGTATAAAGGGACCGTCTTGTGCTTTTCGTCGGGGAAGATTCGACAAGTCACGCCTTCGGCTATGTAGCCTTCGGTCAAAGACTTTTCGAGCTCGCCGTGGTTGGTGGTATAGAAGTGGTCGGTTCCGGCAGGGCTGTAGGCTCTGAAGAATTGGATGGCGTCCTTGGAAGACTTCAGTTCGGACATGGTGATGAAGAAAAGACGCGATATTCGAGCTGTGTCGACAGGAAAGGTGAGTAAGCTTTCAGTCGTATGCGGTTGTAGAGAGTGTGTACTCACGTTTGCCTTTGGTCTCGAAATCTGCAATGTACAATCCACCAAGGAAGGAGGGTTTTATGGCGATTGAGGGTCACCGGGCTGTGGCTTGTAAAGCCATGGCAGATCCGGAGATATAACATCGCCAAAGTCTTCGATACAAGTCGGGGTTATGCAGCACCCGTCAATACCGAGGAAGCACAAAGTTGGGCGGCTGAACCTGCTTCCCTGTCACATTCCGGAAGGTTCTTTGGAGCGAAGAGATATGAGGGATGGACCAAATTTCGGGAAACGTGTCAATGTGCCTGCGGGAGGAGAAAGAAAATTAGAACCTAGCTCTCGAGTCGAGCAGATCACCATGCAGTGAAGTTGTAGAGAGGGAACCACCTAGCGGGATGGATGCAATTGCCATCTAATGGTTCAATTTTCACATGTATGAGTTCTATCGGCTAGACGCCAAGCCTAAATGAGCACGAGAGTGGGAGAAGACACTGGGAGGTTTCTTCATATCGGGATCTCAAAAAAATTACGACGGTGCAAATGTACATGACACCGGTCAAGCGAGGGACTTGTATGGCTGTGTGGTGCCGACGATAAGGATGCCCTGCTGTTCGAAGCCAAAGCCCGATGGTGAGTAACTATACTCTTTCTGTCAAGTGCGCAGTAGGCGTACAAGAATGGGAGGCTCGGAAATGTGTATCCTCCGTGATGTGGCGATCGACGAGATAACGCCAAGCTCTTCGCCATATGCATGAGGTGGACGTTGAATGTACTTACGGGGGGAGGAAAACAGCGACCCAACGTCGCTAGCAGTTCGAACGCCTCGTGTTCGTCTTCCAGAGTTCGAAAGAGACCCGTGGGCTCTGGTGAAATGCTCGGGCCGTTGGCCGTTACGGCTTGGAGTGGAGTGACGTCACTGCATCACCCTGGTTAGGGTCTTCTTCCCCATATACTTACAGTACCACTGCTTGTACGGTCAAGTAAACTGGGCAGTGGGTTTCGTGTATCGACTTGAAAACAGAAAGAAGTCAAGCCTTAGGGCCATCGCACCACTGCCTCATTCCTTCGGAAGCTTGCACGGTCGATCGAACTCGCATTCAAGGGTGGAGACGAACAAGTCACATTTCAGGAAACGACAGTTACAAGTACATCCTATCGTGAGCTCAAACGAGAACGTTCAACTACAAATCATCATCAATGCCAACATCTCGAAAAGTTTCCACTCAATCTCTCAGCTACTACAATATTCCATATGGGAGGACATACGCAGCGATACCCTCATTAGTATACCCCAACTCCGCCACAGCACGATCTCTCTCGGATGCCGAGGTTGTATAAAAATGATCTGTAGCGCTGGAGCTATAGGTGCGGTAGAGCGGGATGGTGTCGCACTCTTGACGGGGGTAAACATAACAAGCTATCCCCTCCGATGTGTAACCCAACTGTGAGATGGCTCGATCGCGCTCATTGGCGTCCGTGGTGTAGAAGTGGTCGGTGTAGGAGGAAGTGTACAGACGGTATAATGGGACCGTCAGTTCATGTTTAGTGGCGAAGACGTTACAGGGAGGTTTTTCGGCTGAGTAGCCTTCGGTCAAAGATTGCTGGAGTTCAGCGTGGTTGGTGGTGTAGAAATGATCGGTCGCGGCAGGGCTGTAGGCTCGATAGAATGGAACCGATTGTGCGGATTTGGGAGCGGCCATGGAGACGAAGAAAAGATGAGATGTTATAACTGTGTATCGAGAGGGAATGCGGGTCAGATTGAAGTTGTGTGCGACTGTAGGGATTGGGACTTACATTTGGCTTTGGTCTCGAAGCTTGGGATGTACAACCCACTAAGGGGTCGGGTTTTTATGGTGTTCCATGACCACCTACCTGTGGCTTGTAAAGCCATGTAAGATCCGGAGATCTAATGTCTCCGTCATTCCTGAGAAAAGTCGGGTTTATCCAGTACCCATCGAGTGAGGGAACCAGAGTGGATAGGTCGTGGGCCGAACGCGCCTTGGAGCTAAGACGAGTGGGGTGAGCCAAATTCTGGGCATCGTATCAACGCGGGTGTGGAAAGGGGGTTAGATTGTTGATCAAACCGAGCAGCTGACTATGATGTACTTGTAGAGAAGGAGCTACTTCGCGCGTCGGGAGGGTACCAACTAATGGTTGAATGTTCAAATGTATGAGTAATCCTTGTGAGCCGGATGCTTAGTTTCGATGAGCACGAGAGTTAAGGTCTTAAGGAAGACAAGATATACAAGGTTTAGTTTATACCAAGATACTAAAGCCATGAAGGGCTAAACACACCTGACACCAGTCAAGCCATCCTACGCATTGCCGTTCGCTACACCACTTTCCGGCTATGGTATACCGACGATAAGGATATTCTGATGGTCGGCGAGTTGCGAACACGCAGAGCTATACTCTTACTGGCAAATGCGCAGTAGTTAGGTCGAAAGTGCGGACGTAATCACGGGAAGCACAAAGAGAAGCAAAAGAAGGTGGAAGGATCGGAGATGTGTCTCTTCCATATGGTCAAGAAGTGTGCAGTGGGCGGACGTAGTCAAACCTAATCAGAGTGGGAGGCACAAAGAGAAGCATGAGAAGGTGGAGGGTCGGAGATGTGTCTCCTGCGTATGGTAGGCAAGACGGTGATATAAATAAACGTGCTGAGGATTGCTGATGATCGATGAGAGAAGTACCAAACGAATCGCCGTTACACTTCCGGGGTGAGGAGAGCAATTAAAAGCTGCAAAATCGGGCTTGCGTTCTTCCATGGTTCGAAAGCGCAGTTGATGGAGGGTCCGAGTTCTGATTTGTACGCTCTGTAGTCAGTCATAAACCATTTGAGATTGTGCGATGTCTAAGCGTTGCAGGTGGAGATTTAGGGGGATGAATGACACGTGGGCCAAACACAGCCTTTGGGCGAACCCATCATCCCAACATCCAAATAAGACCGTACTCTGAACCAACCAACAAATGCAGATTTGGCCACTGCAACGTCTCCTTGGCTTGCAAGTCCCGGAGAACCAGGCAAAGTGCTTCTTGTCTCAATATCCTTGAGCATCGGGTCTCGTATGCGACATGTATGGAAAAAGACTGATAGTTGTGAGGATCGAAAGGCCGGAGTTCCCGTAGAATTTGCGCGCTAGTTGTCGGCCAGAGGTCGTGGAGAAGTAGTGATGTAGTTAAGAGTACATCTCAAACGACAATACTCAACTGCCATCAACATCAGTCAGAAATTTTCGAAAAGTAATGACTCAATTTCTCACCTATTCTGATGTCTAACCTCGGAGGACGTACTCAGAGATGCCCTCATTATAGTACCCCAACTCATCCACAGCACCACATCTCTCTTTCCGAGCAAGTATAAAGATGATCAGTAGAGGCGGGGCTATACACGCGATATAGTGGGATGCGCTCTTTGGAGGCGTAGACATATCCAGGTATCCCCTCCGATTTATAACCCAACTCTCCGGTGGCTAGATCGCGCTCCTTGAGCATCGTGGTGTCGGAATGATCCTGTATGGGGCGTAGAGACGATATAAAGGGACCCTCTTATGCTTTTCGGTGGCGAAGACTTGACACGTAATGCCTTCGGCTACGTACCCTCGGGTCAAAGACCTTTAGAGCTCAGTATACGTGGTGGTGTAGGAATGATCGGCTCTGGAAGCGTTGTAGACTCTGTAGAATGGGATGGAGTCGTGGGACACGGTGATGAAGGAAAGACGCGATATTCGAGCTGTGTCGACAGGAAAGGTGAACAGTTGTGGGCGGTTGTAGATAGCGTATAACCATGTTTTCCTTCGGTCTCGAAGCCACGGATGCCGATCTCGGTGAAGGAGAAAGTTTATAGAGATTCAAGACCCCGTGCTTGCGGCTCGATTAGCCATGTAAGGCCTGGAGATCGAAAATCTCCACCGTGCCTGATAGCAGTCGGTTTTATGTAGTGCCGGTCTAGCGAAGGAACCCGGGTGAGTGGATGATTTGGGGATGATCGAATGAGAGGAGAGGGTCGGAGGCGTAGAACTATACTCTTACGGGCACCCAATCGACGGGGCGTGCACATGGAGGAACGTAAGAACGTAGAGGTCGGACATATCTGTCCTCTGTATGGTCAAGGGAAGAGATGTGGATAAACTCAGCGTATACTTATGGCGATCGATGAGTTCGGTGCTGAGCGAATCGTCAGAAGCTCAACGTTCGGCGCGCGAGGCGGGGAAAATAGCGGAACAACAGCGCAAAGATGTGTAAAGTCGTCCTCATGTTTTTCTCGTGGGTTGCCAAAAGAGTGCCACCTGATGGACGAAAGTTGAGTGAGAGTCGGAGTTTGGAGTTTAGATGGAAAGGTACCTGTTGCTCCCCCCAGTGAGAGTGGGTTTCATCAAGTACGAATTGTTCAGAGACTAATAAATCGTTATGCATGATGGTATACTTACATGGTGGGTGTGTCGAAGGTGGAGATTTAGTTGGATCCACAACATGTGGGTCAAACACAGCCTTCCGGCGAATCCAACATCCCGAACATGACTGCCTATGAGGGGCGTTACTTACGGTCACCGGCAAGTGGAGAATAACATAGCACTGTAACATAAAATGGGTGGGGTAGGTTCAGTTTCGTAGATCGACTCGGAAACAGAAAGAAAATAAGTAGGGCCATCACACCACGGTCTCATTCCTTCGGACGAGGAACGGTGTGGAAGAAGAGGGCAGTCTACACGTAGAAATACGATAGACTCTTATTTTTAAATCAGAATCAAATCTGTTTTCGATACACTCACAATTGAATCTAGCCTTAGAACACAAACTACCTGAATCGAAAAGTCACAAGAAGACAAGCCTACACCGTCGTCGAACCATGTGTAGCCCCTCGCGGATGCACCACCTACACGTCGGAGGACTCGGTTCGGATTTTATCTTATCATCTTGTTCTTCACGATCGTCGATTTCCTCTTATCTTATCTCTCGTTCTTTTCGCTTCCGTTTTACCTTCTACTCAATCGTATGTCTCGGCTGTCCTCCACATTCTACCTATTCGAATCTCGTTGAAGCTTTAAGTATTGTTGAGTTCCGGATCTGTTGGGGAAGTAGGGGAGAACCCAGGGCTTGATCGCTGGGTCCCGTTGGTCGGACCGGGACGTCGGTGCATTGCCCCAGCTAGATCGCTCGGGAGTCGTCTTCTCCCCGAGCAATTGCCCCAA
>KL197721.1:542111-577028 GCA_000697665.1 Jaapia argillacea MUCL 33604
ATAAAAATCCACGAAAATGTCTCTGCAGCTGCATCTACTCCTGCTTGTCTAAAGATATGCTGGAGTTCAATAGATTGATTGAAGGATTCATATGCTCACTTTCCATCTTCAGCTAAGCCACTTTTCACACAGGTAACCTTTTGTGAATACAGTGACTTATCTCCCACAGGTGGAAGTTGAGCAAAATCACCAAAGACAAAGCTCATATTTCCCAGAGTCTCTTCATTGTATTGAGGAAAGATTTGTCAAAGATGGCAATCCATTTTGCCAAAGGTAACTTGGCCCATCATTGATTTCTCATCAACAATAACAATCTTATAAGTTCTCCACTTTGTCTGCAGTCTTACAAGATGTCCAGTGTTAAGGTCACCCCAATGCATGACTGGAATTGAAAAACCAAGATTAATTGTAAATCCTTTAATCCCATAAGCTGCAATACCTGTTGGGGCAACTCTAATTGTTGCATCAACCTTTCCTGCTTCAAACATAAGTCTCTTAATTTCTGTTGATATTGCAGCAATTAGAAAGATTTTCCTGTTCCTGCTGTTCCATCAACATTTATTCTGAGAGGCTGAGGATCAGGAGTGCCTGGATCCAGCAAAGCTTTAATGTAAGCAATGACTTGTAGAAACACTTGTTGTTGTTCCCCTTTTAGGTCCCTCCAATCTGCTTCTGGTAAGTCAAATTCCTCATCTCCAGTGAGTCCTCATTTTTGAACTTCTAGCCACTTTACAGCCTCTATTTGTTCCTCAATTGGCATAGGGTTCTCAAACCAATCATGTGAAGTATCAACATCTCGCTCTCCAAGTTTACTAAGATTCAGCTCAACTTGTGCTCCAGGAAGCCAGCCAGCCTCATGCATCCACGCATCTCTAAACTGATTCAAATCTTCATGGTATTCATCAGGAATTGTTTCAGTATCACTTTCATCATCATCATCAATGGTAATCTCAGTCTCATCTGGTAAGGAATCTACATGATTATGGCTTGGCTCAGCCAGTCGGCATGTTAATCTATATGCCTCTGCCCAAGTACCATCTCCTCTTAAGTGATCTTCATCTCAATATGTATGATGTAATAACATCTTCACATGACAATAATCCTCATATGTTTCCTTTTCCTCAGGATCACCAAGATATCGTGGCCATATATCTACCACATATGGCTTTGCTCCCCTAGAGCCTCGCTTAACATACTTTCCCTTAGTAAAATCATACCAGCTAGCAAATTCTAACAAAGTTACAGCCTCAAGTTCAATTGGTTGTTCACGATATTTTTGTCTCAAAGTTTTTGTAACTCTTGTGCTCTCAAACTGAATCTCAGCACTCTCATTAGGCAGCATGCATAGCCCAATAACTTTTCTTGAAGACTTTCAGAGACCACATCCAAGTAAGGTGTGTGAAACTTCTTGACCTATCATACAATAAATAGTCTGATATTAGCAGAGAAAGAAAGTTATCATACCTGAGATATCCTGTTCAGCAACTAAAGAAGATAGGAGTTTTTGATATGCAATACCACTTCTGGTATTGTCATCAAGATACTTTATTGAAGTCTGCAGCAAATCCTGATAAGAATTTGAAGTTGACTCTGCCTTTGTCACATATTTTAATATGTAAGCTAGGACTGCAGCCAAACTGAAGATAGGTTGAAAATCCATGTTTGCCCTCCAACCCAAAACCCACCATGGATTGAATGCATTTAAGATTTCATCATTTCATTTTGTCAAGAAATCAGGAAAGTCTTTTCCCTCCACTGCTACAAAATCTGACAAATCTCTTAAGTCTTTAGGAAACTGAAAACAGCACACTGTTTTTCCAGTCTTCTTATCTTTTCTCTGGCAATAGCCAGGAGTACACCTTGTATGTTTTTGAAAGGGGTTTAGAAGTTGTGCCAATTCAAGTTGAGTATCGTTCAAAGTGGTGAAGGGATGTGAGGATGGATGAGTTTGAGCTGGAGGAACATCTTTTCCTGGGTTCCATGTTGAGACAATTGGATCCCAAAAGTCAATGAATGCTCAAACTGATGCTTCATCTGAGAGCTTCAAATCCTCCACTGATGGTGCATCCTTCAGCCAGAAAAAGCCATGAATGTGGCTGCTACCTCTATGTTGCCATTCATATCTCCACCAATAGTCAATAACATTCAATTCTGGTTGTACCACTTCTTCAAAAAACAGCTGCCATCTTTTTTGGAAATAATAGCCAGCCAGGGCAGGATTATCATTTAAATCAGCTGTACATTTTCGATATGCATCCTGCTCACCAAGTAGGGGATCACCAACTCCCTGGTGAGGCATATGTCTATGCAAATCTGGCCACTGATGGTCTGCAAAGGAGACAGTCCAAAATACTTGTGGAGATTTTGTAAGTGGATCACGACATTGAGCTTGTAGGTCCTTATTAGCAGCTTTCCAAAAGGGACGTGTTCCAGCTAATTTTGCTGCTTGACATGCCACACAATTAGCCAACTGTGCAATATCATCAGTTGCAAGCAAGTTTCGAATATCATCTACTGTTAGATGAGCATCATCTTGATGTGTGGTAAGATACCATTTTGAGGTTTTCTTTGCCTCATGCCTCAACCATGTATTATATGCCCAATATCTGAAACATGGGTGTTTAGCAAAACATCCACCTTTGTACCACATTAGATGTTTAGCCCACTCAGACTCAGATACCTTCCGTGGGCGTGTCTCATGAAAGTCAGCTTTTCCAGTTGGAAAAAGAGAGGGAAATGCATCAATTGCAATGTGTCTGCCTGAATATTCATTGATAGGAGTTCCACGAACTTCAGGAAAAGTGAGGACAGGATTTGCTAGAGTAAGCACAGGTCCATCAATGGCTTGTGCAGCTGCTTGAAGTTGGTCAAGTTCAGTCACTCATGTATGTAGGTTTGGAACAAAGCCATTTGAGTGTAAAGCAGCATGGACCTGTTCCTGATTTACTCCAGAGGGCTGCCCGTTATTCTCAGAGTGATTTGGTTGACCATTATTTGCTTCAGCTTCAGGAGGGCCAAGATTATCTTCACTCAGTGTCACATCTTCTTGAGTTGTCAATGTTCGGAGTTGTTCATGTACCAACCCATTCTCAGGTAAGGATGCTAATGCTTCTGCATCAATTTGACATTGCCTTGATATGAATGTTGGGTGGTTATAAAGAAGATATGTCAGCCAAGTATCTACAACAGCTCTACACACATGGAAATCTTCAAAAAGCTGGGTTTCTCCATCAGGTGCAGTTCCTGCCTGACGAACAATGACAACATCACAATTTTCAGGTAAAGCAGGAACCTTTTGATTAAAGGTATAGTTCTCTCTGGCAAAATTGACACAATGCCCTGCATATTTATACTGTCCACCACGAATTTGCCAGACTTGCAGAAATGTGTGAATAGGAGAAATGAGAATCTCTTCCATCTGAGTTAGCTTTGGAAGATCAGGACATCCAGGTCCAGGATCCATATTATTTGAGGCCTGAAACTTATTATTCAAATGACAATTTTTACACAATCAATTTCCTCTTTTCTCAGATACCCCAAGATCAAACCATTCTTCATTGCAGCCATTACATGATTCCATCTCAATCTTCATTGCCTTTTCACGAAAGGAAGCTAACTGCTGTTTTTGTAACTCTGTAATTGCAGGCATTTGCAAAGGATCGATCACAGCTGCTGCTGGCTGGCCTTGTGCTCCATTAGCAGCATCATTTATATTTGGGTGTTCTTGACTCTCATTGGTAGGCCCTTCATTTTGGCTTTCAGAATGTATATCTGGTACAGTAGCAGCAGCAGCTCATCTTCTCTGACGCTGGATTGCGAGACAGGGAGTGCAACTGGCATTTTCCCTCTGAAACAGAGCCAAAGGAACCCAATGTCTACCTTTAAGACATTTTTGGTATCCAGGATGTGCATCATCTTCTCGTATGGTAGTCATATTCCATGCTCTAGGCAGTTGATAACAAGCCCCCCCTACTATTCTTGCAGGAGGAGGTATTGGTGGGCTTCAAGGTTGTCTATGCTCAGATGGAGAAGGTAAATCCTGTTGTTGAGAAGGTTCATTATACTGGGGAGAAGGTAGATCCTGATGATCTCTATTCTCCTGAGAAGGATAGCCCTGATGTGTTCTATCATTAAATAGTCTATTGATTTGAGAATGTGAAGCCTCCTCTAATTCATCTTCAGGAGGGTCATAGATATCATCTGAGGCAGGGTTATCATCAGTCAGCCTATGGGCTGGTGACATAAATGGATCATCAAAATTATCTCCTGCAGCTGCAATTTCATCACGAAATAAGTGTCTGGCCAGTGCCTCATCATTAGGCTCAGATGGAGATCTATCTAATGAAGGCTCAAGTGCATGGGGCCTAGTTGGACTCCCAGCAGATATCCTCAATTCCTGAAGATTTGTGTTAGTTCTTTGACGATTATATCGCCGCTTCCTTGTCTGTGGTGTACTTGGTGTTATCATTGAGCAAGACTGTGATCGTTGAGGTCGAACAGGTGTTTGAGGAGGATCTAATCAAGATCAGAAGTGATAGTTGAACTTAATACAACAATACAAACCAATTTCCATATTCTCTTGTACTCTCTGTGACATATCACTGCTCACTCGCCTTTGATCAGGTGATATATTCATTCCTAAATTGAATCAAATAAGATTTAGCTTTAAAAACTGGTTTTCTACTCACCTTCATCACTCTGTATCTGCTGGGGAGAGAACCCTAATCCCAGGTATTATGATAGGGTAGGATATGTAGTCAAGTAAATCACTTACCAGCTGATGAGACAGCTCTGCCTCTAGCAGGCTGATCAACCTTCCCAACTTCTGTAGTACTTTGTAGCCTTAGAGTACCATCCATGAGACTCTGAGAAGCTCCAAAAGAGTGAAGAGAATCAGTGATTTGAGCTCCAGATTGGCTAGCACACTTAGCCCTAGCTTTTGCATTTCTTTGATCCAGTTTTGCCCTCTTGAGTTGTTGTGTGGAAAGATCCATAGTGAATATAGCAGAATAGACTTAAAAAACGAATTTTTTGATGAATTTTGGTATATAGCAAGCCAGGATAGTGACTGAGATGAGAGATGTACAGCAGAGGCCTTGAATTTCGGAGGAAACAGACCAAGTGACCCAAAAAGGCAAGTCTTGGAGACACGCACAGCCAAATACAATGGACCCACAGATGCTGCAAGTAGGTTGTGTTTTCTCATGACATGCTTGAGGTATGTTCTTCACACAGGGTACTCATGGGCTATGTTTCTCTCACGGGGTGCGCACGACCAAATACAAGCAAACTTGCTCAGCTGACTAAGCTAAACTTTTCACGGCTGCCTGGATAATCTGGTGTCGCAAGCTCCACCGATAAACTCTTCAATGATGTCCAACCCAGATCAAGTCAAGGCTCATCACTGTGTAGATGTATAGAGGGAAAAGAACAAGCAGTATCACAAGCAGGAAATCAACCAAATGAAACTGAAGCAAGAGACCAGCCAGAGACACAAACACTACAGCCATAGGACAAACTTTGGAGTCAAAGGAAAAAGAAGAACAATGGAGAGAATCAAAATGGGTACAAGTACAATTACTAGATGTAGAATTGGAGAGCATGGTAAGAAAACAAGTACAACTACAGAACTTTTGAGAAACTGAGTGTTTACAGTGATGAGGGTTATTCAAGGGGTGTAGAAGTATAGAGTTGGAGTTTAAGAAGTTTGCACTAGTGAGGCTAATAAAGATAAAATCAAATATTAGTGGCTTTCAAAAATAAGGGAAAGATTTTACCATCAAGTTATTGATAATGATCTGGTAGAGCCACTCTTCCTCTGCCTCCCAACTCATATGAGAAACACCATCTGCAGCATAGCTGGCCTCTACAAGCTGCCTGACATGGGTGACATGGCCAGATGAATTATACTTTTTTACTGCCTTAGAGAATTTATCAATGAATTTCTTGCCAGAATACCAGAATGAATGTTCTATAACAAGCAAAAGAGCTGAAAGTTATGTTCATACAATGAGGATATTGTGAGATATTTGAAAATACCTATATACTGTTGTAAATAAAGTAGACTCTAAAGGAAAAATATATTCAAAATGGTGAATGACTAGAAGATGTAAAGAGAAGTGACCTTACAGAATGAGGTTCACCAAGTATGCTAAAAGTATGCTGCATTGTTTCAAAGCACTGGACACATAGATCCTAAAAGGGAAAAGATTAAGAAAATTTAGCTTGTGATGCAAGACCACATGATGGACCTTATTACTAACTGTCTATTGATAAAAGATGCAAGCAGACTCTAGTTAGCTGGTGATGAAACAGTCATTATTGATAATATATCACTCACATCCTAATAAATAAGAGAAGCAAGTAGACTTTAGTCAGCTGATAATGAAGCATCAGACATTGACAGCTTATGACTTGCCTGCTAGTTAGCATAGACATAAGTAGACCTTAGTTAACAGATGATAAAATAGTAGTTGCTGTCTACTTATCACTCACATCCTGATTGACAAGAGAAGTAAGCAGACCATATTCAGCTAGGGATGAAATACCAGTCATTAACAATGTATTACTCACATCCTGATTAATAAGAGATGTAAGGTTAGCTAATGATGAAATAGCAGTCATTGGCCACACATTACTTCCACGTCTCTGGAATACAATAACACATGTTTTTATCAGTAGCTATTTATTTCAGTGAATCACTTTATCTATTCTGCCACCTACCCAATAGTGTGGAAATCTTTTGATAATAATATTTATTCTATAGTCATCCATATACCGGTTACTGTGTATCCCTCGGTGTCTGCTCATTCAATATGTCATTTGTACTATATAGTATAAGATACTATGAGCTTACTCATTGGCAGATTTGATGCAAAGCATAAGATTATTAATCTGAGTTGTGATGAAAATTTGTTGTAGAGTGATATCATCAATAGCTGCAGCTGTCTTCTCTGTAAGTTCTGGACACTGCTTTGCAAACTTGTTCATATCTTTTCAAATATAATTTAGTAACACCAGGCTATATATCAAGACACATACCTTCAAGATGTATCCATACTCTAGGAGGATACTTTGCTTCTTCCAGTTGACCAATATAAGGCTGCAGAAGTGTGTTTAGTGCAAATATAGGTGCTTCTGACCAAGCACTTGTTAAGTCTCGATCTTGAGATTTCAGCTCAATTGCTGCCTTGACTATCAAAGCATCAAACTTTGCGAAGATGACAACCACTGGCACTGAAATTCAATATTCTGTGAGTGATAATTGAATCATTCAGGCATTTATATTGTACTTCCTTACCATCCCCAGTACCAATCATAAAGAATGCCATCTCTGCAGCAGAAATTTCTCGACTGCCATCTAAGGGAATACAGTACCTATGACAGAATTGTTCAGTAAAATAAGTAGAAAAATATAGATAAAAAAGACTAATCCAAACCAGATGACATGCAGTCTATCCACCAGTTTACTACGGGTTGCACACTCATCGATAAACTCCTTCACAGTTTGCAGCTCATTCTCAGACCCTGACTCAAAGCCTCGAGAGTCGTGAAACACAAAAGTACTGCCAGGATAAGTGATTTGATGTTCAATATCATGCTCTCCTCGCTATTGAGATAATGGAACAGTCTACATGATATCATCAGAGTAATTGTCTTGCTCACTGTGGCAGTGGGCTTTTTAAACCAAGATGCTTTCAACTGATGCCAGTTAATCTCCTAACCAAGATAAAGTACTCTCAGCACATACCTTCTTCCCATTCCTATCAGAAATGATGGGTTTGGTTCCAGGTTTTGCATTGCAGACTTTCTGAAGAATGGTTGTTTTACCAGCATTGGCTTTCCCGATGATGAGAATCCGAAAGTGGGGACATTCCCTTTTGGCCTTGATGAAGTCAGCGTGTGGGGTGGCTTCATCTACGGGATCGGGATTGACATCTGGGGAGGAATGGCCGGCGATATGAGCCATGGTTGACAGTAGATGGCTCTGATAGAGTAGTGATTGAGGTTGAGAATGTCGATGAGAGTGTGGGTGTTGCGAAAGACAAAGCTGCGACTTCCGATTTGGTTACGACGCTGGCTTCATCCTGCACACAACGAGCAATGACGCGAAAGAGGCCATCTCACACTCATGAATCCTCCCTCACAGACTGCCCGACTCCCATTCACACCCTCTGTAAACTGCTCTCCAGTTGTACTCGATCCAGTCCCGGCTTCGCTTACTCCACCAATGACGCTTCACCAAACTCGAATCGACACGGCAGCGCAGGTCCCACCATCGACGCACTTTTAAAAGCCAAGCATCTTGATATGTAATATCCCAGTGCGATTCCCTATCTTATTCTCCGATTTAAATACCTCTCTCCCCCATCGCTGCCTACTATTCCTGCGAGCTTATGAAGCTCCATGCTCCATCTATCCCGTAGGTGCCAAAGCACCTGCGGTGTAGTTCCCTTCGACACGAGCCCACGATTAGAGAATTCGAACATGACGGCTAGCTGGTGTTTTCGCGGATTCGAGCGGAGTGAGTGTCTCTCCACGTTTATCGATCTGTGAGGAGGTTGTCTTCACCGCGTTGGAGTGTGGTTTTTCAGTGAATTTTAGGGGCAGGGGCACGAGAGAAATGTTCAGCGAAATACGAATACATCATCCCGTCTTGGGTGTTCTATCACTTTTCTCTTCACTTCTCTGCGTCCGGACCCGATAACCACCCTCTTATTCTTTCAGATACGACATAACTTTTCCGTGATGAGGTTCGGGACCTTATGGGAGATGTCGAGCTCGAGGATGCCAAGCCAGACCTGATTGTAGGGTTCGTCTCTCCCTTTCGGTTTCTTCCTCCGGCCGCGTTAGGTATTTAACATCTCTGTCTTGTTCTCTCTCAAAGTTTTCAGTCAGAGTCAAATCATGTATAACCTCAAGATCATCCCCGCCTTCGCCGCCGAGCGGACACAGTCCTCGTCATCTACTCGCAAGTCGGTTATTTTCTTATAAATCTTCCGATCGCCTTTGATCATCTGATCTCTCTCAAAATACCTTACTTCGCGCACTCGAGAGGAGGGACGGAGGGGGTGGATGAGCTATTGCGCATTCGCCGGGGGGTCTCGGATGTATTTATAAGTGCGTATCTCAGCCCATTCTCTCCTTTCCTCCCTGTCACGTTCGTCGCTCCCCTTCCCCTTCCCTCCTCCCCCATCCCCCTTTCCGTCTAACGCCCACAACTACCCTCCTTTCTGACCTTGGTGTACAGCCTGATGCAGCGATTATTTCGGTGGACCAACCCGCAGACAGTTCTCCTCAGACTAAGGAGAACCTCGATAGTACTTTCGAAGAGTCCGATAAGTCAATGGAGAAAATGGAGATTCACGACCCGATTTTGACTTGTGATTTTGGTATCTTCGGCGCAATGGGGAAGGACCTTCGAAGAAGTCGTTGCATTGGTCCAAGGAACGCAGCCCAAGTTCACCAGGCTCCAGTCTCTCCCCGTAAGAGCCTGCTGTGTCTCTGGTGTCGTCTGTTCCGATCATTACACTTCCCGTCGAATCTCATGGTTACAATCGTTGTCTTTCAGGTACCATCATACTCAAATACAACGTTTCCCGCTCACTCTGTAATCTATTGGGGGACATTGTCCACCCAAGGAATCATCTTAGATTTTCATCCATCCATATCACCAGTGTGGTAAAGCAATCACGAGAACATGAGGAACAGGGGAGCTCGATTGATAACAACATGTCAAAGTACAGTACTCGTCTGAAAGAGTTTGATGACTTTAGGTACGTGCATCCAGCGGAACAAGAGAACAAAAGAGGGTATAGAGAAAGCGTTGGCGTTGGAGCCGGTGGCGCTGGACAGAGCACAGTCAAAGTGGAAACAACAATGGAAGCGGCAGAAAGAAGAATGTCGCATCAAGCGAGTAAAGCGAGTGCTCCAAGAGCGATAGCGCTGGCACTCGATAGCAAAGCAAAGGGCGTTAGAGACAACGACTGTCCGCTGCTCTTGGAGCTGGGTCGAATCGCAAATTCAAGTCTCAGTAATCGTCAATGCAAGGACGAAAGAAAACGTACTTCGCAGTGGACGTAGCCGATGCCGTTGGGGTAGAAGAAGTAGCAGTACTCGAAACAGCGATGGTATAATTGCTAATCTCCGTACTACCGACTTGAGCATCCGGGTCAGAAAAGCGTGTGGTGTTGGATTCGATCGCCCAGGAGAGACCTCCCATCACGTGGGACATGAAGAGGTTGTCCTGATCCAAATAAGTAAATGAGTTTGCGTTGGGTCGATGAGGTGCGATCTGTTGGAAGGAGGGAAGTGCGCACCTGCCAGGTTTCGTTCAAATGACCGAGGCTGGTGTAGAAGCTGCGACCAGCGACTCCACCTGCCTGGATACCCGCACCGCGTTCTTGGTACCATGCTGTTCGGTGGTTAAGCAAGTTGGATTTGTCTGGCTGTAAGGGAGGGCTTACCTGACGGATGGGGTGTACCTTGTTGTGCGTGGGGTGCCGTATCTTTGTAGAGTGGTCAATGGTCTAGGTGGCTGAATGACGAGGGTGAAAAGTCCTCACCGACATATGTCGACTCGTCCGCTGATAACAAGACAATTGCACCCAACTTGCGAGGATCGGAGTCGAAGTTATACCTGAAAGGGCAACCAGATTCGAAACTTAGTAGAAAGTAGGGGTTGGTCTGCGAACTTCGTACATTTCCTCTTGGATGTGCCATCGGTCTGGCAGCATACTTGTGCTTGGGTGAGAGTGATCGAGAACGTTTACGGTCTGAAGGCCATAATCGAGTCAGAAAAAATTTGCAAGATAAGGTCGAGGGACTGACAGCATTTTGAAGGACGGGATGGTAAGTAAACCATGCGCCTGTTTCTATGTATTAGTCGGAACAAGCGGAAGAATGTTGGACAGACACACCTAGCTCCTTGCCATAGAAGGGGGTGGTATACAAACAAGCGGAAGCGGCATGGACACCGACGAAATTCCCGCCCAGGTCCAAGTATTTTTGGAATGCAGCAAGGTTGGTGCCGTTCAATACTGCGAAGCCATGTCCGCTGAGGAGTAGTCCGGAATGAAAATGTCGTATCTTACCATCTCCGGTTGTGTGCAAGAAAAACAACGCGTCGTACTGGCTAAGATTCTCGTCGGTGAAGAGTTTTGGGTCTTCGGTGGCATCAAACAAAATATTGTAGGATGGTCCCTTCTCCTTCAATGCCTGGATGGCGGTTGGGATAGAATCGTGCCTGTACTCCAAGGTCCTGGAGTAAATCAGAACACGACCAACTAATCTTTCAGCGGTTGAAAGGGTTGCCAGAGAAACGAGAGCCAGAAAGGTAGCGGCGAGGGAGAGGCAAGAGTGCATTACAAGTAAAGACTGGGGGTTGTTAAACAGAGATGAGCTCGGCCTGAAGAAACCAGAAAAACGACAGTAAAGACAGCAGGAATGAACAGGCGGTGAGGATCAAGGTCTCCGACAGGAAAACTTGGAGAGCCCGCCGGATGTGGAGGAGGCGACAGCCGGCCATGGCAAACGGCGGACCAAGAGTAATTCAATACTAATTGTTGAGGGCGGTATTCCGCTTGGCTTGGTCTCGAAGGCGATGGCCATCGCAGAAGTCTCGTGCGATGATCTGGCTCCGATGCATTCCATCAATATCGAAAGTTTAATTTGAGTGATCGCTCCCTGATTGGACAACCTTGTCCCGTTCTGCATCACCTGCCAAGCAATTCCTTCATCTGCATTTTCCACCAGAACGCCGGGAGAACGTTTTGAACTTTGCGAGCTTCGGCTCGTCATTGACCATGAACTTCGTTCTCGTTGCGATGCGCATGGTCTCCTTGCCAACTATTCGGCACAAGCACAGTCAAGTCGCTGGTGTGCTCGTAAGTCCTCAGGTCTCGTTTTGAACGTCATCCATTCTTCCAAGAAAAATCACTCCGTATGTTCGGTGGACACCGACATCGACTTGTCAACGTCCATTGTCGCAAGGCGAGACTGAAATAAGGGATGCGGTTAAAACCCCGGTGGTGGAAGGAGGCAAACAAGGTCTTTGAGGTTGGCCTATGAGGGTACGTATGAAACATAAGCTCAACGGTCATCAGACAGGAGCGCCGATACACTGTTGCACTGTGGTGGAGTTGGAGTTTCGTTACCATCGAGGCAAAATTGGTCCTGCCATCATGATGCTCCTTGTAACTGAGAGTTACGGGCGAGGAAGCTTCGCCAGGTAACACCACCGCTGCCCCCTCAGGTCTCAGGCCTCAGGCTCGCCTTTGGTGATAGCGAGAAGCAGACAAGTCGGACAGGCGTAAAGTTGTACTGCCATTGCCACTTGTGTGCTGTGACACGTGACTTGTGACCTCTGACAGGCTTGTGAATCGAACTCCCGGTGCTAGATCTTCGTCTTGACCTCCACTTGACATCCATCCTCGACTTAAGTCAATCGGACGATAATGATTTCTGGCGAAGATCATCCAACAATCGAGGTTGGTTCTTCAACGACTTAATCTCCACCTGTATGCCATCTGATTTATCGTGGAAACTACTAGGCGTTATTACTGCCTGCGTCCAATGGCTCCGTCCGAGCGCTACACTTTTTATGCCAGCACGTTGCACAGAGTACCCTCCCGCCGTCAACTGAAATCACCTCCATCTTCATCCGTCAGCTCCAAACAAACGCAATCCCGAATCCCACCCTACCGAGCAGCGAGAGGCTCGTGGGGATCGTATATCAGTGTCTCAACGGGATATTTTGGTCCTGGAGATTTTCCGAGATCAGCCAAATCTTACGCGCGTCCATCTCCGCTGCTTGGCCCTCGATCTGGAAATGGACTCGCTTTCTAGGATATCACTGCATCCTCGTCCCCAAACTGTGCACTGCGGAAGATCGGAAGTCGATACATACTTGTGTTGCTGGGCTCTTACGTCCGCTGGCTTGTGATGATTCTCTTTGCGTCCAGATGGCTTCTACTCCCGGATTCTTCGATCTACTGGTACGAATCTGGTTTGAAGAGGCCAATTGTCCGGAACGACTCGATACTTCGCATACAGTCGCCTCTGCGCTGTCCTTTTGCATATCGCCACGTGACGACCAACCAGACTGGATCAACGACGTTCTTAAAATCGCAGTTTTTATATCTGGCGGGGATTCAAAACGTCTAGCTACAGCCATCCTGGATCACATGCAATTCGAACTTCGGCAAACACCACCGAATTTGCGTAACCTCGTAGACCACACCCTGTTTCTCTCTCATTTCGGCAGTCACATGCACCGAGAAACCTCTGGACTTCGCTCGCTCCTCCCCTCCCTCGGCTCCATCTCGGTCGTCATGCAAACTCTCGTCCTAGCCACCTCCAAGCCTTACTCTACCAAAACAGCAGGAGTCGTTCGGGACCTCTTATTCTACAGCACTTTCTACCTCGACAGTGCCTTCAAAACCACTGAAGGCGTCAATTGGGTTTGTCAAGCCCTCGAAAGGCAGCTACTTCCCGCTTTGCTCAGGGCTCAGCCCTGGTTAGCGGAATTGTCGGAGAGTTCTCAGGACGAAGTGTTGTGGCTTTTGGAGCGGGATCTGCCTTGCTACATGATTCACCGACCTGTTGTCCAAGCTGTCGAGCGCTCTCTTGAGGTGATTCAGCATCTCGGACTCGAGAAAAACTGTCCTACGGTGTTTCCCAGGATGCAAAATGCTTGGAACGTCTTGAAGATAATCCTGGAGGAGCGTAGTATGATCAAATCAAGGCTTGACACCCAGAAGCAATCCTATCGTAACTGTTATAACAAGAAGGTTTGTCAATTCTATCCCTTCCCTTGGATCTGGTACCGTATCATGTGTCCCCAATTCCTAACTTGCCAACCCTCTAGTGCCTAAAGGTTGACGAGAAGCACAATTTCAAACAATGCACCAAGTGCATACATGCCCACTACTGCTCGAGGCCTTGCCAAATCGAAGACTGGAAAAATGGAGACCATAAGGCTTTCTGCACCGCTACTCAAGAACTTCGTCGCAGTATGCAGCCTTCGTCTCCTACGCCTCTCCGCCTCACTCAACATCGTTCTTTGCAGAGGGAAAACTGGATGGGATGCCGAGAAGAGACGCCGACTTCGTCAACGCGGTCGTATCTCACGACGCAAAAACCAATTTCGACCACATCGTCTCCCTTATGTTCTCTACATATCCCACCTATTCCCCCTCGTCGCTCATTGCCCGATTCGATTATACCACTTTCCCCTTGAGCATAGCAGTGGGCCGCCCCTCCGATTTCCCGGAAACCGCTGATGTAGAGGATATAGAGGCGAGTAGGAGGTTTGATTGCAAGCTCGAGGAATTTCACAAGGGTGGAGGGGAGACCTGCTCATTGTTCGTGCGTGCCAAGATATGCGACGGAGGGTACACTATCGAGTCTGGTCATTCCTGTCGTTGGCCAAGAGGGAGACCTATGGCGGATATCCAAAGAGGTTTGTTCATGCAGATGTTTGAGGGGTTAGTTCTCGGGGAGGTCGAGGTCGAGGTCGTCTATGACGCATGATGGCTGAAGACTATGCTATATGCCCTCCTACCCACACCTGCTGCTGTTCATGTCTTGTTGTCGTGGAGTGTTTAGACACGTATACTCCATTTTGGCTCATAATACGATGTCCATCTCGCCTTGTAGTGTAGTGACCATGATCAGTTGACCACTTGAAACCCATGTGTATTTCTATTCGTCCCTGCGCAATGACAGCTTGCTACACTACGGGTATGCTGGACCTCACCGCCCTATCCACTCTGTATCTGGTAGATCCGCCATCAGGTTCGGAAGGAGACACGGTCGGAAAGGCGAGGGTGGACTAGTGATGACAAAGGGATATAAAGTTCGACGCGTCCGGCAAATCTCTCCAACGAGGCGATGGTCGGTGTAGTCAACTGATCATACATACCGAGGCACAGCGCTTCGAGCGACGCACCACTCAGCTTCCTCTCCTCCAAAACCGCAACGAGATCTTCATAATTCAATCCGTGTCCGGCCACTCGCTGCTCGAGTTCTAATCGCTTGAGCGATGGGGCAAAGACGACCACGCCTGCTTTGCGAGATCGTGGCCGTGGTAGGCTCGGGACCCCTGGCTTCATCACTCGTATCAATCCATCCCAGCCCCCAACGACTCGTATTGCTTCGATGCTTTGGTGACATTTCCCGAAAATGTTTATCCACCCTGTTCGTGATAGACACACGGACTTCGTAGTGACCTGGCGAATATCGGATAGCGGGAGGGCGGCACAGATATCTTTGATCACGGTAGGCTCTTGGGTATTTTTGTACTTTCCAACCTGGATACAAACACGAAGATCTTGTCCTTCGACAGGAAGTGCGAGGGAATCGTCACCCAGCTGGGCGGGGGTGTGGGAGTAACCCATGACACATACAGACTCCGGGAGAACGTTTACATATCCAAGTTGAATGACCAGGTGATGGAGAGAACGTGTTCCGAAAGTTTGAAGGCAACGAGTTTTAACTAATTGGAGAAGTTCTGGGAAATGGCGATCCAACTGCATATCCGTATGATGGATCGACAATACAGCGGTGGCTGGAAACCTGATGTTTGTATAGAAGTCGACGATGGCCAGAGAAGCAGAGTCAACAACTCTGATTTCTTGGAGTGCAGGGAGGTTTGTCGGAGACTCGAAAGTTGTTCGCGTGTTTGAGAATTGGTCCATTGGAAGGGAAGAATGAAGATGCAGAATCTCCAGAGTGGGCATACGTTCGAGGACCCTAAGTATCTCTGCCATAGATGGCCTGGTCTTGGCGCGTTCGACGACAAGCCGAGTGAGACTGTGATTGAAGAGTGGGGAGTTCCACGACGCGAGGCATCCTATAAGTTCGAGGTCTCCAAGAGCAGGAGTTTTACCAGCGAAGAGACCGTTCAGCGATGGATATTCCCTCCTATCGCTCTCCGAAGAGAGCCGAAAACCCTGCAGGATGGGTGCAGGCCGATTCACCCGGGTCACGAAATTGTTCACTTGAGCCGGGCTAAGGGATAGCTGAATCGTTCGAACACGGTCCAGATGCACGAGGGCGAGGGCTAACGGAGTCATGTCACTACCGTTAAAAGATGCAATGAGATCGAGGGGACTTTGCCTCGATCGAAGGAGGATTCCTGGCGTATAATGGAGGGGCCAAGAGTATACGTCTGTCCAGAGCGCAGAACAACCCAGCATCACATTTCTCCAATACTCGCAAACTTCGCCCACGCGCAGCCAACTCATCCGCCGTATGTGTTTGGGCCACCGCACTTTGCATATGGCGACTAGGTCCAGGAACACCTCGCACATTATTTCGGGTGGCAGATGGACGGGGAGAGCATGGTTCCACTGTTGCTTCACCATCCGTGCGAGTTGGGAGTGACCGGACGATTCGAGCACACGAGCGCACCGAATCAAGAGCGTGTGCGAGATAGAGATACTAGTGCGCGTGTCGTTGATAGCTGTTAAAGCAAGATCGAGACAGATATGGCTACCCTCGTCCTGCATCGGTAGCACCGTTAAGTGGCTAAATAGGTGGATGAGGAGAGAATACTCGCGAGTAGACTCACGATAGGTATTTCCATGGAGGCCATTCTGTAAATTGGATGCAGGAGAGATAACTTCGTGAGGTAGAAAAAAAGAGGTCGTCGGAGTGTCGCATTGGGGGAACAGATATTTAAGGCCTTCGTCAGGTCAAAGCAAGGGCGTCATGCCACAACCACAAGCCGCATGTCGTAGCAAAGCAGTTGCCAGAGTTACGGGAGATCTTCCGCCATTAGATTCCAAGGCGAGTACGATGTGCAAAAGAAACGGTGCCAGCACAAACGATACTGACTTGGAGCGGCGCGGTGCACAATGTCTTTCATTTGAATCCCCTCGTGGCTGGGGCGTGGTTCGACAGCGGGACCGGTGTAAACGAATGCTGACCACGACAAGAGCTAAGGTGAGACCTTTCAAGGCCAGCATTGCGGTGGCAAAATGAGGCTAAGACGTTGATTGCACCCTGTACTTTATGCTCCTTGTGCTGATGAACATTGACAAAAGGCGTGGACAGGTACAGTACTCAAGCAGTCCTTGGGTCACGGGTGCTCCTTGGGTCACTGGGCTCTAGCAGACTCAAAAAATGCCAGAAAATTCCAACAAAATTTGAGGGGCTGTGCTTCTGTGTGATCTTCCTTCCTATCTACTCACAATTTCTTGATACGATGTGGAACCCCTTTACTCTTCGAAAGAAGGGGGTTGAGAGGGGAAACTGATAAGCTGACAAATCATTTCTTAAAATGGAAGTTTTGCCACAATTTGTGCCTGTGTGGCCCAAGGAGCACTGAAAGCGGTTATTGTGCTCGATGTTCGGGGCTGCCTTTGCACATGAAAGAGGACACCAACAACTTTGAAAAAATTTGAGGCGTATAACATCATGTATTACATTAGATCTACCAAAACAGATTGGTCGTTGAGTCCCCAAAAATATTTTGTGAGCCCAATCTGTGAAAAGTGGCCCAAGGATTGCTTGAGTACTGTACCATCACTCATATTTGTTGACTTGTCGAAATGTAAAGATATCGCCGTAATTATTGATTTCATCGCCTTGCCTGTGTCGTCGACGCCACGTCCACTCATTTTCTTTCTCAAACTACGTTGAGCCTTGTTTGAACTCGAGTATGCTACCCCGTACAGATTCTGAGGCGTCTTTCATTATGGTGGGCTCAGAATCTTTCCTCGCCCCGGACACTCGCGCCGCCGTTGAACCACCGCTGAAGAAATTGGACGAACAACCAAGAGTACGTCCTCGTCATAGACCGTTGAACATCTATAACTCATGTTTATCTTGGTTGAATGAAGCCCTCGACAACAGCAACGGTCAAATCAGGGCCGATACCTACGTTCGCTCACGACTGGTCCCGCGCAGGCACGGGCGGTCACCTACGAACCCATGGCCGACATTTCGTGGATGCGTACGGCAGAGTCTGTAACCTTCGGGGTGTGAACTTGTCTGGGTGCTGTAAAACGTACGTTCTTCGTCGCTGTCCACTCCGAGTCGTGGTCGCTCATACGGTGCACTAAGCCCAGTGAACGACGACCACGACCTGTTTCCCGGACACGCCGACAAGGTCACTTTTGTTGGACGACCGTTTCCTATAGAAGAGGCACATGAACATCTGTCTCGTCTGAAGAGATGGGGTCTGACTTTTGGTGAGCGCATAACCATCACTTTTCATCCGTTGGTAGCTCATTGATCCACAACAGTCCGTTTTCTCATAACTTGGGAAGCCATTGAACACTCTGGACCGTACGTCACCTCCATCACATTCCTTTCCTGACCTCACTTTAACGCGAGTTCAAAGTGGAATCTATGATACCAACTACCTCAACTATATCCGCTCCCTCCTGTCACTCTTTCCCACTTATGGACTAACGGCCTTCGTTTCCCTCCACCAAGACGTCTGGTCACGTTATTCTGGTGGTTCCGGCGCACCCGCTTGGACGTTGGACATTGTAGGTTTTGATTTAGAAGCCCTAGAGGAAACGGGGGCCGCTTGGTTAAAAGGAGTCAGAGGAGGTGGTCACGTAGAGATCGAGAAAGGCGTTTGGCCTTGTGGTTACCAGAAACTGGCGGCTTCTACAATGGCGTGAGCGTGGATCACTTTGTTGTTGGCACCACGCAACTGACAGTTTTACTTTCAAGGACATTGTTCTGGGCTGGAGATACTTTTGCGCCGAAATTGAGGGTGAAGACGAAGGGTGGAGAGGAAGTGCCTGTGCAACAGTTTTTACAAGATGCGTTTTTGAAGATGTGGGATGTCGTGGTTAATGCCGTTGGTGATTTAGAAGGCGTCCTTGGCTTTGAGGTAGGTACTTGAATATGTTCCTTCATGCTCAATCCATTCATCTCCTGACACACACTACAGCTAATGAACGAGCCACATAGAGGTTACATCGAAACAAAGTCTCTTCATTCTTTTGATTACAATACAGATTTGCACCTTCATCACGTTCGTAAGTCTTGATCAACCACAACCTATCTTCCCCTTAGATTCCCAACTCATTGATCATCCTCCAGCATCCCCTTTACAATCCTTCCAACTTGGCGCCGGTCATCCAACAACTGTCAAACATTGGACCCGTTCCTTCCCTCCGCCGTCACGTCACACAGGACACGAACTACTCAACCCTTCAGGCAAGAAGGCTTGGAGAACTGACGGACCGACTGGTGGAAAGTGTTTGTGGGAGATGCATGGTGTTTGGGGATGGGATAATGCTAAGGCTGAAGGAGTCGTTTTAAGAGAGAGTTACTTTATGAAGGATCCTGGTACTGGTCGTAAGGTTGGTGATTGCGTTCATCAAAATGGGGTTTCATTCATGACGAGTGCTTTTTGGATGGACAGATTGATTGGTATACCGACTTTTATTACCCTTTCGTCAGCAAGTGGGCGAATAGCGTCAGGCGCGGAGTTGCCAAGGATAAACTTGTGTTTCTTGAAGCTATCCCTAACGAGGTACGTCATTCTCATCCTCTTCAGCTATGCCAGTATTGAATTGCCTAGTATTGTCCTACATCGTGGACTGCAGATAATCAGCCACAGAATATGGTATTCGCTCCCCATTGGTTTGTTTTCAAATCATTGTCACCGTCGGACTTATTTCCTGACTATCGTGAAGGTATGACCTGAATGCGTTATTCGCAAAGGCATTCGGGGACTTTACTGTCAATGTTCAGGGTATCTCCCGAGTATGCAGCCCTTTGCTTATTCGTTTCGCCTGAACTAATATGTGCATTCTAGGGCATGTTCCTTCTTCGAACATTATATTGGGGCCAACAAGGAGCTCGGGACAACTATGTACTCCAGATTGGGAATATTGTGGACGCGGGCTACAAGGCCTTGGGTGAGAAACCCATCGTTATCGGCGAATGCGGTATTCCTATGGATATGAAGTAAGTTCGCCCCAGTTCGCTTGAAAAATCGGCTGCTGAGCGGCCTCTTCAGTGAGAAGGAGGCATTCCAGACGGATGACTGGACGTGGCAAGCGAAGATGATGGACGCTCTCCTCACGGGACTC
The DNA here is from genome assembly GCA_000697665.1 of Jaapia argillacea MUCL 33604. Taxonomy (NCBI): domain Eukaryota; kingdom Fungi; phylum Basidiomycota; class Agaricomycetes; order Jaapiales; family Jaapiaceae; genus Jaapia; species Jaapia argillacea. Next base: position 562,175 of record KL197721.1, read on the forward strand.
GAACGTTCTCTGGTGGGATTCACGTACGCCCGTTTTCTTTCGAAGCCGCGACCCCCTAATCTTCATATATCTCGTTCTCTCCAGGTTGTGGAACTACAATCCATCTAATACCGACCAACTGGGCGACGATTGGAATGGAGAGAACTTCTCCTGGTTCAGTCGTACTCGCGCTCTTCCACCTTCACTCCTCTATTATGACCAAACTTCACCGACACTTGACAATGGTGGGAGGATCTTGCGGGCCATCGTCCGACCCTATGCGGCGAAGACTGCTGGGGTACCCGTCAGGTGCGATTACGAGATGACCACCGGGACATTCGTGTTTGAGTGGGTCAATCGATCGCACGTCCAATCGAAAGCGATGTCAAGTCTTCAGCGACCTCCGCTCCACGACCTTCCACCCCTGACGTCGAGAGAAACGGAGATTTTCCTCCCTTCATACCTCACCCAAGGTCGCCGATTCAAAGTCGAAGGGTTGGAAAAGGATGACAAGTACCGCTACGATGCATCTCTTCAGACTTTGACGGTGCTCACGGGAGATATCTCGTCACCGAGGAAGACGCACCGTGTGGTCATTTCACTTGACCCCCCTCCTCGACCCATGTTTGAAGTGAATGACTTTTGGGGCGACTTCGGGGGTCGGGTGACTGCAGTGCTCGTGGCGATTCTTGCAATGTTGGTTTGGTTGTTCTTGCTCTGATTTTATTCCTGGTAGAATCGGTCTGTACTCGGGTCAAGGTCTAGTTGTTTGACCCTCATATCGTGCTCTGTTGAAGGGTGGTCTACATATATTGCTGAGAACCCGCACAGTTTGGACCAACCGATCAACCTTGGTTCCGATTGATGTCTCACTCCATTTCACCTTTGGGACAACATTTATTATCCAGGACTCTATACTCTATAGTGCTAGTAGAAATTTATACTTGAATCGGTCCTTCGTGCGAAAGCCAAACCTCTTCTCCGATCCTTTCGCGCGAATTGAATGGTATTTCGAAATGGTATATAAAGCGAGGGTTAGCAGAGCCAGTGTGGGCATGACGTTCCTTGGAAATTTATGATGGGTGAAAATAGGTGAAAATGTACATACGCTGCCCCGTTTCACTGAGCGAGCTGCACACCGCCCGCCGCTGAGCTCATCGCGAATCACGAGAGGTGGGAAGTTGCCCGAACAGCCGGTGCTAGTAGTAGTGAAATTACCGCGACCGTAATTTACGGGAGAGAATACAACCGTTATCCGTATGCGTCCGCCCATCGCAGGCCGCGGTACAAGAATACATGGCCTCCTATCTTGTCCAGTTCTGTTGTGAAATGGCGAAAGACTCACCTCCAAGTTCTCTCCAGAAAACCTTGAACGTAGGGCGGATACATAAGGGTCAATCGAGGTTGTTGGTATACCTCGGATCGAACGATCCCAGATAGAGTTGTCCATCGATACTAGACCGTAAATGGACTGATCGTCGTGACGTAAATGCTTTGCCTCCGTTGGTTTGTCCCTCGACACGCCAGGGTGGGTGGCTTTGGGGTGGCCCTCACGCTCGTTTTCTTCCACCGCCTCTCATAGGAACGCTATCGTCTCCAATTCTCCCCATATACGACGGGGGAATCCGTGCATGTGGAGTGCAATTCGCGAGGTCCTCCCTACAGTTGCCACTCATCTCATCAGACCGGTCCTGAACTCATAAACCGTCTTCGTAGGTCCCTGGAGGTCCCTTTTCAATCCCCGCGACAGTCTCCCAAGCCCACTGAATCCCGTTTCTTTCTTTTTCCACCTCCGTCGGTGTGGCGTTTCTGACTGAGGCATGTTTGGGGGCGACTGGAGAAAGGGATTTTATTTCTGTGCACTCATGGCTGGCGGAGGATTGGACACCCTGCTCTTGGCTACCCTGCTACTCCGTAGCAACGCGAAGCGGCGAGATGGCATCCACTCTCCCTAGTGGCACTGATGCTGAGACATTACTTTAGGAACCCCATCCTGATTTCTTTGATCTTTAGTTGGTGGATATCGATCTTTCCCTGTCTTCCACTCCTGTAGGCGCTGCGCTATCATCCACGATTTAAGTGACTCATCTCCTCCCCTTGTAGGTACTATTCCGGACATGCTTCCGGACCACCACCGCCGTTCGCAACATGTCTCGCAAGCGCCAGTCTCGTGATGGCTCAAGCCGCGATGTTCGTGACGCTTCATGTTTAGGATTCAAATTTTTTCCATAGTGATCCTCCATTATACAGGGCGGCATCGACTGCAGCAGCAATTGTTTTCCATGTTCGTCTGCTTTATCAATCACCTAGACACGGGCAGCTCATACTCGCACTCTAGATCTGGTTCCTAGTTCGGACCGCCCTCCGACCATTGACTAACCAGGGTGCAAGTTTATCGGTTATAACAGCATTGGTGAGTTGGTTGATCTTGTTCCTATCCCATTCTCAAGGGGCTCAGAACGAACTCCAGCTACTTATTGTCCCGTATGTTCTATTCACGGTCACGGCGCTTGTTATCTTGAAAGTGAGCGATGTTCAGCTTTGTTGTCTGCACATCTTACGGATCCCCGTGTAGCTCGGCCTTTCGGACCATGCCAAAGTCAGTCGAGCAAATTTTTACTGCGTCGTTGACTCGGCAGTACCGTGAGTTCTTCATTATAGCTATCGTACGTGCGCTTAAGCCATGGAGATCAGCTCCGCACTCGTTGGAACTGTTTGTGTAATTACACTGCTGTCCGCAGTAATTTTCGGAGGTTCGCAAGGTCCCTGTCTCGGCGATGATACGAATTCGCTCACCTCCTCACTTTATGTAGCATGGACACTGAGCATCTTACATCAGAGTCAATCGCGACTCACTCAACTCGGAATCGACACCTCGTTGATTGTCCGTGTCGTTATTTTTGGCGTCTACATATTTATTGCCCTGTGTTTCAGTGCCGCCTCCATCACAGACTGGACGGATGTGAGTTCAATCATATTGTTGTTCTAAACTCTCATCCTAACAAATTCCTCCCAGCCTACATATGATTTATTCCTCAGCACATGTGTGTCTAACGCAGTCCACGTCGGAGTTTAAATCGCTGACTTGGAGACCCAGGTGGCATCGCCGTCTTCATCATCTTTGGAACCCAAAAGGTCCCCCACTCACTGATATCGCGGTAACCTTTCTCACATTTTGTGTCAATTTTTGTAGGATTTATACCGCACATGGCTTCGCGGCCTAAAGGCTCTTGCCCCTCGCCCTCTCTCACCTGTGCCCTCTCTTACCAACCCCCAATCGCTGACCATCATGTCGCCTTCGATCTACCCTCATATCAACACAGGCGATGAAGGCCACATCGTCGATTACAAGCAAGATTCATCACCCTCCCATGGAAAGTCGCCAGAATCACAATCACATCAGGGATCAGGATCTAGCGATGGTGATCACGGGATTCCCGCTCGTGTTTGGTCGCCGACGTCACATCGAACATATCCTACTTCCCACTCTGATACCCCTTGAGCCGCTCCGCCATTCCTGGTGGCTGTTCCCGAAGTCGATGAGAGCCCCACAATCGGCCGGGGGAGCTTTGCGAGAGATCCTTCGCATCCAGGTCATTGGTTCATTATGTTTTGCTATCTGCTGTGCTTGTAGCACTAGATGTTTTCTGCGATTTGGAATATCTTCACGGACAGGGACTTAACCTAGTAGCAAAAAATGTTGGTGTGTATGAATTTGCTAGATGGTTGTACGGTTATATGTGTAGAGTTCTTGATGGAATGAAGTTATGACTCTAAAGTGGACCGACCCCACTTGACGTCTCGAACTACATACAACTTGGAGAGTGACAATGAGGAAAATGTCCATGGCCTGCGGTGTGTTGTGACGGTACCGAAATGAGCTCTTAGGCAGGAAATAGCCAGAGACATCAGAGAAAACCAAAGGAAACAAATTATGTTAGGATTCCCGCAACTCGGCTCAGGACACATTTCGCCAAGATACAAAAGTCAAAGGTTCGGCGCGGTCTCTTCCAACCGCTCCTTCTACGCCTCTGGAGTAGGTGACTAATATAGGGGGGTTGGACGCAATGCTAGCGAGCGCAGACTGGAGAGGGAATGCAATACGGCATAATTTTGGAGAGGCTGCGAATAGAGCACGGGCAAGGGGGTGAACTGACTCTTCCCAGTGCACGCTCATTCCAATGTTCCAAAAAATGGAGTACAAGTCCGCTGGGGCGGGACTATAGACGAACGTCTGTAGATTTTCGAAGCGAGATACTATCTCGACAAAGTCCTGGAGTGGGTCCCCACTGAATCGATGTTTCCGTTGCTGGAACAGACAACCTCTTCAGTGTCAGAGACGGCAGGAATATCCATTCAGACGTACCGGAGATTCAAATTCATCAAGCAGTGCGAAATGTTTGAGAGCGGGGAGGCTGTCAGCAGCCATCTCCAAAAGAAATGTGGGTGCACATTCATTGCTGGGGTCGGAACAGTTGATATCGAGGCTGAGGAGAGTATCACGAACGTAACGGAGGTCGCGAAAAACTGCACGGAATGTATCTGGCCCAGCACTACAAAAGCGGAGACGGAGTTGCTTGACGGGACGGGGAGAGCGAAAGCATGTGAGGAGTTCTGCATCGATGTTCATGGTCACGAGGTTGGGAAGGAATGGATCCTCGAAAAGGCGTTCTTCAATGTAATCATACTCGTCAGGCTCGAGGTGGGTCCATTCTGTGATTTCGGGTTGGTCATCGAGGAAATCGAGGGTATCCATGATTGCTACAGGTCCGTTGTTGAAGGTCAAAAGACGGAAAGGGCAGTCTTGAAATATTAGTGCATAACCACGAGGAAGTGAAGTGCGATTCGAGGTGATGGCCAGGTGAGGTAAGTTTTGGACAGAGGAGAGGATCCGGGCGAAGGGGGCGAGGTTCTCTGGAGATGGAGGTGTATGTGGGTGTCCCACACATTCGAGGAACAACGTGAGTTTTACAACGTGTCTGCCCAAGGCGGGCCGCTCCTGTAGCGACGAGGAGAATCGCTGGGTCGTTTGACGACTGTCCAGTCTGACGGAGTGATAGAGAATTCGAGTTCCTTCATGGGAGAAAGCGCGAGATGCCAGGCAGACGCGGGCCAGATCAGATTCATCTTGAATGAATGCGAGGATATAAGAGGTGATTTCGATGGGCAACGTCCCGCGACTGGGTCTCTCTGGCAGTGGCATGCTGGTCGCAGCTGAGCTGTTGTCGTGGCTATGAAGGGATGAATAGATTGATATGTCAGTGAAGATGTTTTTTATACGCGACATACCGTTACTACTCACGCTAAATCACAGCAGTCCACTGAAGTCTTCGTCAAGGTTGCACGAAATGGTGATCGGACGGCGGGCGCAAGCCCGACGCGTTTGTCATACGTCACGACATGTGACACTTTCTGTGACACTTCCGAATGATCACAGGCGGGTGGCTGAGGCACGCATACTTGACTAAGTACTACCACTGGGATTGACGATGACGACGCGTTCGACCCGCGGAAAATCCTCAGCTAGTATCCCTTCAGCGCCCTCTGGCTCTTCAAGGAAATCTAGGAAAGATTCGTCGACCACAAAGCCGAAAACACGCCAGAAGGCTGTCCCAAAGCTTCAAGTTGACGACTCGGACAACAGTGACATCACCGGCGGTAGTGATTTTGAAGACTCGCAAGCCCTGGACAGCGATAACCTAGACGAAGATTTCGATGAGAAGCCGTCGAGTAACAAGCGGAAGCGATCCCCGGTGAAGAAGTCTTCTACAAAGAGTGCATCTCCCAAGAAGAAGTTGAGAAAGAAGTCTGCGAACGACGACGAAAGTGATGACTTGGCGGATGGTCGGGAAGTGGTTGGGAAGATAGTGCAAGCACCAACTACCGGAAGAGGTGAAAGGCTCTTCGAGTTTCGACCTTGGTTACAACCCTCACCTTTCGTCGTTTATCCAGTTCCAGCGGGACAGATTTCGGCAAATACGCTGGATTTCCTGAGGCAATTGAAGAAACCCGAATGCAACGACAGGGAATGGTGCGCAGTTTGTTTGTTGCTCTCTCCTTCCAAGCTGAGGCAAAGGCAATCGTATTCAGGTTCAAACTGCATGGTACGCTTTTGAGAAGCGCATTCAAATTTTTGGTCGAGGTGTAAATGGACATCATAGAACCCGTCTATCGCCATGCGGAACAAGAGTGGAAGGCATTTATAGAAGAGTTCACAAACCTCCTCGTTGAGGTTGACACAGAAATTCCTCCTCTCCCACCAAAAGACGTCATTTATCGGATATATCGTGATGTGAGCGAGCCCCTCAATCCCGTCGAGTTATGCACTGAAGCTTTCTTTGCCGTCCAGATAAGGTTTAGTAACGATAAGACGCCGTATAAGACAGGTTTGTCAGCTAGTTTTTCGAGGAGTGGTAGGAAGGGAATATTTGCTGGTTGTAAGTCACTCGAACATCTCTTCTCTTCTCCAGTTGACCCGTTGATGATCTTGTAGACTTCATGTGAGATACAATTCACGATTTCTGCGACTACTGATACTCACTCCCATGTAGCGCGGGTCCGTGGATTTGTTCCAATATGTCCAGCCATTTTACATATCGATCGATATCCCAGTCAAGCCGGATGGTGAGAGTCTCCTTGCCGCGGGTTCCTGGTGTCCAGGAAAAAACGAATTGGCGACTATTCGGTAACACAACCTCAAGCAATCAGCCACAATCTTCATTTTCACTTACCATCGTCGTCGTCGGTTGATAGATCTCATATTCAGCGTAATCCTGCCCGTTTGCGCCGAGCAATAACATCTCCGGCCTTCGAAAAACATTTTGGTGAAGGGAAGCCCCATCCGAAAGGCTTGAGGAGAAGTATCTTTGGGATGGATGATGAGTTAAAGACTGCTCCGAAGGGGATCGACAAGAACCACCCGTAGGCGCTCCTTCATAGCCTCTTACGACCAGCCCTGACATTGTCCCGTCTTTATGCCCCAGGGATATTGACCTCTTGAAATGCAGGTCGTTCGCTGTAGTACACCAGTGCGTTCTCAATATCCAAGTGGATAGTACAGCGTATTGAATTGGACTCCCAGCTTCACCGAAGAGCAGGTTCTATCACCAGACTTCAAAGAGAAACTTTGTCGAGTTGTCGAAATCGCGATGCCTTTCGTACATTGGTGTGTCATCTTCTCTCTTGTTAACGGCCCCTGTTGATCGTATGTCTACTGAAGTCTCAACGACATGATGACCCTGCCCGTTGGAGACTCGGACTCCGAAGACGATGAAGACTGAGCGACTCAGGTGTTTCAAATAGTGGCCCGAGAGGCTTGTGTCTTGACTATTTACTTGGATTTGATCTCACGAGTTTCAGTTCTATGGATGATTCCAATTTGGCTGAGTCAGTTCAACGACAACGGCTCAACTCCACCACCTTCACCAACATGATGGAGGGCTAAGTTGGTGCGTTCTCGATTCGACCCACGTCTGTCACATCGGCGACGCGTGTGAGTCGACAAGTTTTCAGATGCTGGTATCGCCAGGTATGGGTAAGTTGAAAGGGACAAGGAAAGGGACACAGCTGCGCTCAGCAACCAGTTACTGTAGGAGATGTGAAGTTGATGCTTTGTGGATGCGACGGCTCGCACCCTGGCTAAATTCTCCGATTCTCCTTGGTTGCGCCGCACAACAGGATCCGTCTACGTGGTCTCATCTGATTCCTGTCATGGCCGGGATGACTTGATTCAACACCGACCTTTCAGCATGTGCATGCGCTCCAGAAGCCGGAGCAAGTCAAGCGTTTATGGTAGCATTATTATCCCGTGGCCATTCCCTCGATTTTCCCGAGCAATATCCATCCCGAGAGGTAGAGTGAACCGTTGCATTTAGCATTAGACACGATGCAAGAAGAGAAGAGATCGCCCTCGGTACGGAGGTAAAGCTTTGGGAGAAGACACCAGGGAAAATCAGAACCGTGATAGTTGGGATTCTGCGGAGAGATGTGCAGGTTAAGCGGCTCGACATCGTGTAAGGGTCACCAGTCGACCTCGCCCATTATTGACATGACCAGGTGAGGTTGTTCGGAGACAAACCGGAGAAATAGGAAATGCACCATACGGTACTGCAATTTCGAGAACGAAGTCTGGATGAGGGATGTTGATGCCAAGAGTATATGTGGAAGGACGGAGAGATGAATGCATTGTGGGTGTAACAAGATCCGCCTATCGGTTTGGCTACATTACTCCATCAGCGACTCTTTCGCTTTCTCCCGATATTGCTTTGCCCACTATGACAGGATGAACTTGAGTATCAACAAGAATATCGCAAGAAGTCAAACTCACCAGCATTGAGGGTATTGGTTTGGCGGGCTCGTTGTGTCTCCACTGTAAACGGTTGATGGTGGGGAAATGAAGCCATGTAAGATGGGAAGGAAAGACAGGACGGACCTCTTTATCCGCACTCAGAGTGAATGTAGCATATCCAACAACCGCAATTCCAGCAAATGCAATCGCTGTGTTGGCCTTCCAGTTTGAGGGACGCGTCCACCAACCACCTTGGAGCCAACGTGAGTATTCCGGATCGAAGTTGGACCAAGCGATTTGCCATACCTGATGGTGACCAGACCTGCTTAGGGTAGGGATATCTAGCACCGCCGCCCTAAAGTACGATTAGCATATTCACCAACAAGTTTAGCAGCAGTAATCCGAGCACACCATGATTGTATCAGTCCGTTGTCGTTGAAGACACTAGTACGAACGTTGAAGTCGACGAATGTCGGAGGACAAACTTACGTAAGGTGATTTTGCCACATGGTTGGCAAGCTGATGGACCTGAAGCCGGCGCCTCACTGGTGCCATGGGATATTCGACCCCTTCGCTTGTCGCTAGATCTTCACCTGGCCTCTAATCCTCTGGTTGTCATGTTTGAATCGACCAGGAACTATTTCTATGAACGCCGTGGAGGCTTCATCAAAACTGCGGGTGTCGTTGGCGGGGTATACGTACTTGGACAGTATGTCGTCGAACAACTCGAGCAGGTCCGAGATAAAGTCGTGGAGGAGCGGACAGCTCGTGAAAAGTAAGTTTTCCATCGATTTTTTGCTTTACAGCTTACTTACGATTATTTGCGGCAAAAGTCTTCGGAGAAGATTTGAACAGAACCAACAAGATATTGCCTACACCGTCATGGCACTTATACCTACCCTCGGGAAACACATCCTTGAAGAGATGGACGTTGAGCGATTGACTCTCGAACTACAAGAACGCTCACGAGCGTCCAAGACACAACTCCGACCTGTACCAACTCCTTCTGAAGAATCAAGTCTTGCCTCGAGTGTCGATTCAATTGCTCTCCAACAGCAGCAGGATGACACGCGTTCTGTATCGGATATTGGATCAGCTTCTGTTGTATCCAACCCCGGGAACGACGACAACGGCTTATCTGGACCTTCACACCTTGAACAGTCGTCACAAAGTTGGGTGGAACAATTTACGGCTAGTGCCTCTCAGTTATCTCCACCACCGCCTCCACAATATTCTGTGTCCTCACTGGAACCTCCGACTACGGAGAGTGAGTTGTCAGATTCGATTATCACCTCAAGCTCGGCTTTGAGCGCCAGTCAGGCTGAGGAAGCCGGTGTTGTGAGAACGTCTCCCTTTCACCCTGTCGGGAGACTCAATGTATATTGCCCCCCAGTCTCCCCCAGACGACCCCTTACAAAATTCTACTGCATTCAGTATGAGTTCGCAGATGAGTTCCGCTACGAAAAGCAAAGCTGAATTATGGAAAGAGGTCAAAATACTCAGTACGTCCATCGCTCGTAGTTTGTCCCTCGTTATCTTACCGGGCTTGTCTCTCTCCCAGCCTTCACACGGACACTAGCAGCCCTCTACTCAATAACCCTCCTCTCTCTTTTCACCCATATCCAACTGAACCTCCTCGGTCGATACAAATACGTCCAATCTGTAGTACAACTGGAACGAGATGAGCGCATGCGAGATTCACTCGCCAATAGATTATCAATAGCTTCGTTGTTTTGGGATTTGGCTATGAACGTGGAAGGGATGAATGTGGAGGAGCAAGATGATGGTGTTGATGGGGATGGGGAGGGTGTGGATGAAGAGACTGAGAGGAAATATTTGACTCTGAGTTGGTGGATATTGAATGTGGGGTGGAAGGATGTTGGGGAGAGGGTTAGGAGGGGTGTTGAGGAGGTTTTTGAAGGGTGAGTTCATCCCCCACTTCCTAAAGATGAAATTTCGTCGCTGAATTCAACTGTAGAGTTTCTTTGAAGAGCAAACTGGGGGTTTTGGAGGTTAATCGATTAATGCAAGACGTCCGCCGACGCGTTGAGCATGAGATCACGTTCGAAGGGACAGAACGAAGAATTAAGTAAGCACTCGCTATCCCATCCTATCTCGTCCCTTTTCCCCCGTAGGAAGTCAATCTTCTCCACTTTCTCCTTTGGGTCTCCCCCCTCCAATCTCTCGCCCCTCCCCTCAATCTCTCACCCAATCTCAACTCAATCTCTTATACATTCTCACTAAAACCCTGATTCCATCTCCCACTAGCTTCCTATCGACGTTGCTCCCTCCAACACCCGAAATCCTCTCCCACGTATTAACAAAAGGCGGTATTCACCCCGCCCTCTCCACCCGCCACGATCCTACTTTTGTGGCTATATTGGAAGAAACGAGAGAGACGATTAATTCTGCTGATTTTGCGGTTGTGTTGGAGGGGGCGTTGGATAGGGCTATGGAGGTTTTGGTACAGGGGTTGAAAGGGAATGTGTTTGTTGATTCTTCGGCGAGTGAAGAGTTTGGAGTGCATGGGGGGGAAGTGAAGTTGAGGTTGGCGGGGATGTTGCCGGGGTTGGCGAGGTGGAGTCATTTGGCGGTGCATTCGTTACCCAATGAGTTGGTTGATGTTAGTGCTTTCCTTTCATCCCTTTCATCTGTTACCCCGAAAAGAAGAAGAAGAAACTGATATTTGGGTGTAGAGTATAGCGGAGTTACGGGACACACAAGCGTTGGCCGCTATCATCTTTTCCAAGTTTGAAGATCAATACCCACATTGTCGTTGATTTGGAGGGAGCTCGGGAAAGGCGCGGTCTCATCGCTTGTTTTGTGTACGCAACTCAACTTGTTTGTGTTTGAGTTCCATCGGATTCAATGTAGCATAACGAGGAAAGGGCCTTTGCCTTTTTTTAATCTACGGGGGAACCCTCCGTTCTTGATGCGAGGATGAGGTGGGATGTGCGTGGGGGTGCTTCTGTATTATTGTCGAGTTTCTCTCATTCGTGGCGGATTGTGTGTGACGGGGAGATGTCGGGTGTTTTGGGTTGACTGACCCCTCCACATGGATCATTCCCCCTTGTCTTGACGATGATACATCCGTGACTTTCGAGGTTTGGTTTTGGCGGAGGGTGAGAATGTCGGAATTGGGAGAGAAGTAAGTACGCGATCGCGGCTGGCACTCGAGGTATTCTTTTGGTATTCTTGTTGTGAGAAGATCCTCCCCCCCCGTCGACGCTGGACTAGTGTGCAGTGTGGTGGTGGGTTCAGACGTGTCTGGTTCTTTACCGCAGCAGGAGATGTCGACTTCCTTTTCTCCAGTTCGTTTCATGTGCTTGATTCAAAGTGTGATTTTTTGTACATGACACCCGACGACGAACGACACCCTCTAACAAACGACCCGGTTGCGAAAAAAAGTTACACATTTCTATTCATCTTATTTCTTCTACGCTTGTGTGACAAACACCATCTTACATTCATCAATACTTCTTACTCTCACCCCCCCCCCCCCCCAACTAAAACGTACTCCCAACCTTGACCAACCTCTCCAAATCAACCAATCTCCCCTCACTCTCCAACGAAGCCTGAATAACAGCAACATCCTTAACAGCTTCCCTCGGTCTCCCCACATCCCACCCTTTCTCCCCCTTCACAGCACCCAAGAACTCTTTCAGTTCCATCTTCACTCCACATTGTTCTTCGTCGAACACCTGCACCTCCTCGCCCAAGTCTTTTCCTGTTACGGGGTCGACCTTTACGGTTGTTAGGGTGATGCGGATGGCTGATTTGACGTTGGTGATTGAGATGAAACCAGTTGTGCCTGTTATTGTGTACCCGTTGGACTTGCCGGCTGAGGAAGAGGGTGCGGCGAATGTTAGGTCGTATGTTCCTTGTGGGGCTGATGTAGCTTCTACAACACACGAAGTGGGTTGTTAAGTTAATTTCGATAGAGAGCGGATGTGGAAAGTGGATGAACTCACCGGAGGTGGAGGGGGTGCCACATCTGATGACGGCGTTGATGGTGTCGTGAGGTGCTAACCATGATTTGTGGAGAGCGGAAAAGGCGGATAGTTTTGAGAGGGGGTAGGTTGGTCCTAGGGCTACGCGGAGTGCGGCGGCGAAATGGACGCCTCCGTCTAGGAGGAAACCTCCTTGGTACTGGCACGAGAGTTAGTTAGTGGGCTAGGTAAAGAAGGAGCGGGGACGTACGTCTGGAACAGTCCTCCAAGGAGTCTTGTACCATTTACTATCCTTGTCTATATAATTGACGATATTCGCTCCGAACCCAATGACTTTTCCTATCCTTCCTTCTCTAACTAATTCCCCAGCCTTCCTATACCCAGGTTCACATTCAAAGTTCTCTGCTACGCGCCATATCAGACCTTTTGGTTCATATTTCGATTCGTAGATGTTGATGAGGTCGATGGCGGCTGCTACGGTTGGTGCGACGGGTTTTTCGGAGATGACGTGTTTACCTGCTTCTAGGGATTTGAGGATGATAGCTGGTTGTGTGGTGATTGGTAACACGACTATGACTGCGGCGATGTCGGGTCTGGCGAGAAGGGCGGAGAGGGAGTGGGAGGGGGTAGAGGGAGAGTCGTAGTAGACACCGATTGTGGAGGGGGAGAGGGAGAGGGTGGTTGATGCGGCATCTGCGAGGGATTGGGCGGATGCTTGGGAGCGGGAGTAGACTGCTTTGAGGGAGTAGGAGGAGGGGGGAAGGGAGGCGAGGGCGGGGAGGTGGGCTAGGTACGGTGAAATTTCGAGAGAATAGGATAAGGATTTTTGATTGGATTTAGGGATTGGGGAGGGACGGACCTTCTTTGGCGAATATGCCTGCGCCGAGGATTGCGATGCCTGACATGTTAGATGAGTGGTTAGACGAGTGGATAATGGGTGAACAGATAGATGGTACTCACTTGAGCTCAAATACGATGCAGACTTGTCATGAGATGACCGTTAGTGAGCTCGGGGGATCCTCGGAGGTGTAACGGCGTATCTCCATCGCAGGAAACTCAATTTCCTTTTCTGGCTTTACACTCTTCCACCCCAGGACAAGACACGGACTCCACCTGTGGCGCGCATCTGGTAATGGAATTAGCGAGGGGGGGGTACATGCATGTGAAGGGGGGCAAAAGTGTGGGGATGGGAAGAAGTGATTTGGAGGGAAAGAAGAAGTGATTTGTGCCCGCTTCTCCGCATCGGAGATTTGTCGGGAACACAGGACACGCTCGAACTTGGCCTGTCCATGGCACGCTCCTAATCCTCCGTCTCCGTTTCTTAAAAGACTGCTCAACAATGCTCATCTTTGCCTTTCGCTTCCCCCGTGACCTTACACAACTATGGCCCTTGACAAGAAATTGGACTCGAGCTTTCTCTGGGGCTTTGCTACTGGTCAGTCTTTTCTCTTCCTTCGGGTCGCCCTTCTTGGCCTGTGGTGTGCTGGCAGAGGTTATCTCTTACCCTGTTACACCCGCCTTTAACCGCCACTACCCTCCATCACCCCTCCCTCACCGTCACTATCCTCCTTACCTCTACCCTTACCTCCTCCCCTTACCTTCTCTACCCGTCACACTAACCCTTCCCTCCAGCCTCCTTCCAAATAGAAGGCTCAACCTCCGCCGATGGCCGTGGCCCGTCAATCTGGGACCAATTCTCTCGTACCCCAGGTACTCCCTCCCCTCCCCCCTTCCCTGCGCTATCTCGCTAATTCCCTCATAGGCAAAACACTCGACGGAGGAAATGGAGACGTAGCAACAGATTCATACGCTCGCTACCTCGAAGATCTCGACCTCCTAGCTTCCTACGGCGTCAAGTCCTACCGCTTCTCCATCGCTTGGAGTAGGATCATCCCGAAAGGTGGGAGGGGAGATGAAGTGAACCAGAAGGGTATTGAGTGGTATTCGAGGTTTATTGATGGGTTGTTGGAGAGGGGGATTGTGCCTTTTGTTGTGAGTTTCCTTTGATTGATGAGTGTACTTGGGGAGACTGATGGGATGGTAGACGTTGTATCATTGGGACCTCCCGCAAGAACTTCATGATCGGTATGGAGGGTGGTTGAATAAGGATGAATGTATCAAAGATTTCGTCAATTATGCACGAGTCAGTCTCCCTCCCCCCTCCCCTTACTTCCCTTCGCACACACTTATCATTACCCGCGTGCGCGTAGGTCTGCTTCCAAGCATTCGGAGACCGAGTCAAACATTGGCTCACATTCAACGAACCTTGGTGTATCTCCATCCTAGGATACGGTCGTGGCGTCTTCGCTCCCGGTCGTTCAAGCGATAGGAGTAGGAGTGAGGAAGGTGATGGCAGGACTGAGCCTTGGATGTACGTTGTCTCCCTCCGCTTTGGATTTCGCTCGATTAACAAATCATGCGTGCGGATAGTGTCGGACATAATTTGATCTTATCGCATGCTCACGCTTGTAAACTATACAAGGAAGAGTTCAAACCGAAACAAGGAGGTGTGATTGGGATTACTCTGAATGGGGATTGGGCGATGCCTTATGACGATAGCCCCGAGAGTACGTTCCTTGCCTTGCCTCACCTTAACCTATCTCAAACTCACCTGTCTCCCCCCCCCGCCTCAACAGAC
>KL197721.1:577951-709588 GCA_000697665.1 Jaapia argillacea MUCL 33604
TCCCCCCCCCCCCCCCCCCCCCCCCTCCACTTTTTCCTTCTTGCGGAGTCGTTCCTACTTTGTCCTTTCGTCAAACACAAGCACACCTTTACCGCCTTCTCCCGTCGTTTCGCGGTCTACCCGTCCCCCTCTCCATTTCTTCTTCTTGCGGAGTCTTTCCTATCTTTGTCGTTTCGTCAAACACCATCACACTCACCTCGCCTTCCATCACCAAACCCCCACCTTTCTCCGAATCTCTTCCCCGAATCTCTCCCTCCCCTCTCATCAAAATCCCGTGCTCACCAATTGTTCACAGCTCACTGCGCTTGGTTACAAACCTGTAAGTTCCGCGTTTCTATTATTGAGGGAGGGAGGGGGCTGATGTGTTTTTTGGGTGGGAAGATCCTGAGGGGTTCCGTGCCGTGAGTGTTCCTCTAACATTTGGTGTTCTATTTCCTGCACTCGTTCTCCCATATCCCATTTCCTACTCTCCCAGATCCTATTCCCCACACCCCATTCCCCACCCCTCTACTCCCATTCATTACCCCTTTTTGGTGTGAGAGTCGTTGCTGACTGATGGCTTTTTTGGGTGGGACAGTTGTTGAACTATCTCTGGAACGTAAGTGAAACACAAAGGGATGCCGGTTTCGTAATTGACCCTAACCTATTGGTTTTTTTTTCACAGCGGTATCGTTATCCCATCTAGTACGTTTATCGCTTCTGCGTCTTCGATTCCTGTCTTCTATCTTCCTCGGCCTTCTATTTCCCCTGCTCAGCCGTTTTCCACCCCGCTCGGCCTTCCATTCCCGTCGTGTGACTACCAGTGCTAACCCGGCTTTTGGTTGTAGTGTGACAGAAAATGGGTTTGCGGTCAAGGATGAAAATTTCAAGCCTATTGAGGAGGCTGTGAAAGATCATGATAGGGTTGAGTATTTTAAGGGCAATGTTGAGATGTTGTTGAAAGCTGTGCATGAGGATGGGGTTGATATTAGAGGGTATTATCCTTGGAGTGAGTGATTCTCATTTTAGTGTTCTTTCGCGGGCGCTTGGAGCGAGAGTCGTTGAGGCTGATTGCCGTGCTTGTTGATGATAGGTTTCTTGGATAACTTCGAGTGGGCCGATGGTTATGCGACTAGGTTCGGAGTGACCTATGTTGATTATACCACGCAAAAGAGGTACCCTAAAGAATCTGCCAAGTTCCTCATCAAAGTTCGTCTCCTTCTTCTCTTCGCATCCCTCCCTAATGTTTTCGCCCCTCCCCCAAAATAGTGGCACAAAGAACACATCGAATCGACTCCAGCCTCATCAGCTTCGTCTACAACCGCCGTCGGCACACCGCAAATAAAGGAACAAGAACCATTGGCGTTCAGACGCTTGTTTGGTTTCATCGGTAAGAGGGTTAATGGTTTCCGTCGTGTGGTTACCATGTCCAATGGTCGGAACAATAGTGTCGACAATGTCAACGCTGTGGAAGGTGTTAAGGGGTAACCTTTGGAGGGTGGTCGTTAGGGATGATGGAGGGAAACGTTGAGGTTGCTCGTTGGGGCTTGGTTCGGGGTTTTGGATTTTTTTGTGTTGGTGCTGTGGTTGTAGGAAGTGATTTCGGCGTGGTGGAAAACTTGAAGTCAAGGAGTCTCGTTGTTGTTGTCCCCATTGCATTTTCTCTGTACACTATATTTAGTCGTATCCTTGCATTGTTTCTTGCTGACTTTCATGCCCCCTCTATCCTCTTATTTCATGGGGTTCTTGGTCTGTTTGGCCTCCCAATATATCCATTGCATGTATCTTTCCCGGGCCGTTGATTGTGGAGGCACAAATCACCGTGACAAGTGACGATTACTAGGCGTGACTTCCGGATTTATCCACGTTTCTTGGATGGCGAGAGACCTTCTCGAATGTACACACTTTTACGCTCATTAGAATGTCGACGAATTATATGACCAACCCGACCCAGACCGAGTACTCCCGCATAGCTCCTAGGATCACCGACTCTTCGTCTTCCACTGCGGACCCAAACTCTACTGGCGATCACGATTCCAAGGGGTCTGGGAATGGGAATGATGATGGAGGACCGGGTGGAGGAGGAGGAGGAGGAGGAACGAAGAAGAAGGCGAAGAGGAGGAAGGTTAATCATGCTTGTTTGTATTGTAGGAGGAGCCATATGACTTGTGATGAGGGTAGACCTTGTCAGCGCTGGTGAGTCTTTTTTGGATTTTGGTATGGGGGAGGGACGATGTTTGCTGATGGGGGGTTATCGGGGTGAAGTATCAAGAGGGAGATTGGACATTTGTGTCATGATGAACCTAGGCAGTCTAGTAAATCTGCAGAGAAGGCTCCTACGCCTAGCTCGAGCAGTATGCCGCCACAATCGTTGCCACCACAGAATGTCGAGATGACGAGACAGATGGTTGGAGGTATGGATCTTTTCGTTCATTTTTTGTTTTCAAGGATCGGAAGACGCTAATTTGTTCTTCCTATAGCACATCCTTACGCCGCAACGCAAGCTCATGCCACTCAACCATGGCCGATGGCAGTAGCCCAAGGCCCGTTTCTTCCGTATCAACCCGAGACTCTAGGGAATGAATTCTCGGTCCTGACGTACGTCCCGTCTCCTCGACTTACTCTAGATCTACCCACTCATCTTGGGATGTATCTACCCCCCTCCCCTTTTTTTCGTTTGGTGCTCTCCTATCGCCATGTCGTCCCATTTTTTTCGATATCACTATAGCGACTTTTTGGAATCTTTGGATGAACGATCTTTCTTCAATCCTCCGCCAACGACCGTTGCCCCTCCTCTGGTTTCTGCTCCGGCTTCTCATCCTTTCGGCAATACACCTCTTGGTGGACAATCTTCGTCGACTTCGATGGCGATGGACCATAATCCCTACATGACCAAAGTTGAAGATAATCATATGCATCAACAGATGCACCTTCAACAGCAGCAATCGATGCACCAACCATCGCATCAAGAACAACAACAGCAACAGCATACTCCTGAAGAATCCATCCCCGTTGTGCTGCCATCTGCTACCAAAGCTGAACAATTCTTACTTACGGCCGCGGATCAAGAACCGGGATCGAGGGATGAGCGGTTACGAAGAGTTATTCGGAGTAAATATGAGGCCGGGTTGTTGAAACCTTACAACTATGTCAAGGGATACGCTCGGTTGTCGAGATGGATGGATAGAAAGTGCGTCGCTTTGTTCTCGCTTTTTTCCCTGTTCGGAATGCTGATGAGCTGGTGTCTGGAGTGTTTCGCAAGAATCAAAGCAACAAATTTTGCAGCCCCTCTCTGTCCTACGACCAAAGTTTCGAGTGCGTCTTCTTGTTCCTATAAAAAGACTCCATATCTGATACCATCTTGCCATTTTGTTAGGCCATTGCACAATCTCTCACAGATATCGTATGCCATACCCTCTAAACCCCAAATTTCCAATTTAACCCTAACCCATCCAGGATCTCGTTTTCATTGAAGAAGCCTTTGAGCGACTCCTGCTCGACTATGATCGCGTCTTTTCCGTTATGGGTGTTCCAGCTTGCCTGTGGCGTCGAACGGGAGAGATTTATAAAGGTAATCGAGAGTTTGCCGAATTGGTGGGAGTTGATGGATATATGCTTCGAGAGGTACGATGAGCGTCCTATTCTGATCCTGCCAAGCTCAACGTCCGTTTTCCTCTCAGGGGCGCTTGTGCATCTATGAACTCATGGCTGAGGAGTCGGCTGTAAATTATTGGGAGGTCCGTTGTCGTCTCACCGCGAAAGTTGAAGATGACTCATCTCCTTGCCTTGTAGAAATATGGTCATGTCGCCTTCGACTCCAATCAAAAGGCAGTCCTAACCACATGCGTTCTCCGATATAAACCCTCCATCAGTCCATCGTCTGGTCCAGTAACACCTGCAGGACCCAAGAAGAACAAACCTCTGCCACCGGCGCAGGACCTCTCGAAGGAGGAAGGCTTCATCAATTGTTGTTTCTCTTTCACCATCCGCAGGGATGCCTGGGGTATACCCAGTATGATCGTCGGGAATTTCATCAAATGCTGAATCGTTTTTGTCGGCTTGTTTTCGTAAAATTCTTTTGGTTCACTCGGCGCGTCGTGTTCGATATGTTGACAATGTTTTTGTACACCAGTTGTTATCACTAACCCTATCATCGCTTTGACAGTCAAAGATACCCTTGACGTCCTTCTTCTGGAGTCACAAAAATGTCGCTACCCACTTGTACTAGTAGTTTTCACCAAACAATTTGCGGCCTGCAAACCCGGTTGGAGATGGGCTTGAAGCGACGAAAGCCAACGGGTTTCCGAATCTCGAACCTCAAGAAGCCGGTCAATGAGTGAAGCACTCGTCTCTAGGAGGTGGATATCATCCCCTCTTAATCGCAAATGTGGTCCTCTGTGGCTAGTAACAGGTCATTTACAAATTGAATCCGATGCTACACTGGCAATCGACTTGGAGGAACCACCCCCCTGAAGTGTTTTACTCCATTCGATGACCTTGGGATGTGCCATAACCTAAGACGCAGTGATCAACGTTAACGCTAGGCTTCTCACAAAACGAATTGGACGCACCTTCTTTGGATCAAACCGTAGGACTTGGAGTCCATCCAGGGAAGCCGCTCGAGAAAGCGCAACATAGCTCTGGCCTGAATATCAGAGTGAGTGGCTGGATCAAGACGGTGCGCATTCGCAGGGATTGTACCATACCTTTTTCAAAGACTCTCCCCAAATCAATCTTGACGCGTTGGATAGTCTGACCCTGGCTCTTGTGGATAGACATCGCCCAGGCAAGTATAAGCGGAATCTGTTTGGATCAAGTAGGTGCACAATCGCTCAGCGACGAGTCCCTCATCAAGTTAGGAAAGACACGAACCTGCACACGTCTAGCGAGGACCTTCCCCTCGTTATCTTCCACCGTGAACTCATCCCTCACAACCAAAACAACCTCTTTCCCCTGTGCTGTGCAAAATTCCACCAGAGGGAAGAGCTCGAATTCCTTCTCCTTTTCCTTTCCTTTGCTACTCGGTTTTATCCCCTGAGCATTATCATTCTCCTTCTCCTCTTTCGGCCGCTTCACGGGGACCAAAGGGGTCTTACCTCCAGCTGCAAGCAGCACATTCCTAACATGACCGTTGGCGTTAGCATATGCTTTCTTCGAGCTTCCTTCTCCAGTTCCCTTCGTTGTCCCTTCCGTGGATGATTGGACAGACAACAGAGGATAAAACCCCAGGACCTTCCCCACCGTCCCATTGACCAGCCTCTCATCGACGTTCTTAATCAGCATCACCTGCGCATCGACCTTTAGCTCGACCTTCTCCATCGCCATCATATTCGCCAGTAACTTTGACCTTTTATCTTCCGGCGCCGTCCCTGAATCGCGTGCGGTGAAGGTGTGTGATGTCGAAGGGAGGGCAGAGAGTCGAGATGCATTGGCTCTCTCGACTTCAGCTCGGAGAGGGAAGAGTTCTGTAGGTAGGATGCCAGATGCATGGGGAGGTAGTGGTCTAGACAGGCTTTTGAAAGTACTCAGAGCGTCTGAGGAGATGGTCCCCTTTCGCAGTTCGTTGAGGAGATCAACAAACCCTGGTCGAAGATATTGAGGACCTAGTCTTAGAAAACAGGGAGACAGACTCAACGAGAATCAGTTTGTCGATACACTTGGGTTAGGGTGACGGTGTGTTGGAGAGTGTTTTTCCAAGCCTCGCTCTCGAAAGTGAAGAAGGGGATGCCTTTGGAGATGGGGGGTAGTTGGAAAAAGTCGCCCGTGACAATAAGCTATATTGGTTACACGTCAGTGTCGTATAATTACAATTGGGGAATTTCAGAACTCACTTGCATGCCCCCAAACGGTTTGTCTGTCTTCTTTCGCAACCTAGTGGCCAATGCCGCTAGCGTATCAAATAGGTGTCCATCAACCATGGATACTGAAAATCGGGGGTTGAGAATTCATGTAAATCTTTTAACGAACTTACGACTCACTTTCGTCGATAATCAAGACTTCAGTGGTTTTCCATCGCTGGAGTGCGGGTCTGCATTTCTTGATGTAGCTCACGAGGAGATCCAAGTTTTGCACAGTTGGTGCAACGGCACCCCATGCGTGTAGGGTCATGCCTGGATGCTTAAGGTTCAGCAGTTTCAAAAATGAGTTCAAAGGAACGAACCTCCGATATTCGATGCAGCCATTCCTGTGCTCGCAGTTACGGAAACGACATCTGGATTCTTGGAGAACTTCTTTCGGAGCGCAGCGATAATACCTCGTAAAAGAAGCGACTTTCCGGTTCCTGGATTTATGTCGTGGGTCAATACACTGATCAAGCTCCCCAGCCTGTCGGAGGAGTCTCACCTGCTGAACCCGTGAAGAAAACACTCTTTCCTTCTTCAACAACCATTCGTAGTACATCTCTCTGCTCGTCATTCAGTGTAAATTTACATGTTTCCTCTCCTTCCGGGCTATGTGTTGTGACCTGGACCACTGGGGCAAAGTAGGCATCCAGAGTCGTTCGCCTCCCATGCTTCGAAGATTTCGGAGGTTCAAGAGTACCAGTGGACTTTCTCTTCTTCGTATTCGTCGTCAGTGTGCGGAGTACCATAATAATAATAAATAAGGGAGGGGGGAGGTGATTCGCAAGGTGGTTCGCTGGTCGTGGTCGAAGGAGGAGGCGCGTCGCAAGAGTCAAGACCGATTTCGAACGGACGCGAGCCACACGTGGTGGGAAATTGGCAATGCTGCCGATTTGCCACATTTCCGGCTTCTTCTTGTTCAACACCCTCGACCTTGTGGACTCCGTCTGGCAATCGGCCTGCATACCTTCTTTCCGCACTTCACTCATGTCTTCCAAGCAATCACCTGGTTACAACGGCGCCCCAAAGTGCGCCCTGATCTGTTGTTTAAAACCTTGATCCCAGGATAGCTAACCAATCTCTGTTGTGCCCTCTTTTTTCCAGGTACATCAATGACTTTAGTAAGGCGCTCGCCAACGAAGTCCGCATTCTACTAGAGGAAGTGGGTAAACTGAGAGATGAACGAAGGGCGTTGCAGCAGTACGTTTTCCTGGTCGTCATTGTGCCACTGATACGGAGAGATAACAAGGCTCCCGCAGTGAGATCTCGGAGTTGATGTCTCTCAAGTCGAAGCATGGTGCTGGAGGAGAATATTCAGCAGACTGGATGCCGAAGGTTTATACATGCCTTGCCTTCTGAGCCTCACCTCATTCTAACGGTCGACACCCAATTCCAGAAGGGCAAGGGCGAAGAACCTCCACCCCCGCCTCCCACGGAACCTCCGGCTATGGAAGACATAGCACCTGCTAAACCTGGTTGGCGCACTGTTGCGCAGAAACCTGCGAAGGGCCAGCGGCGCAAAGGAGGGTCTTCTCAAGCAATGGTTCCACTCGCCCCAGAGCCAACCAAGCCCAACAACATGCCTGCGTGGGCCCAATGGAGACGTGAGTACATCTATCTACGTAATTGGAATCCTGGTCTTGATGGGTAAATCTTCTCCTTACAGCCAGCACCGCTCTTGCTCCACAACCTCAGTCTGCCCCGCCCCCACAGCAGCCATCTCCCGCTCCTCGTGCTGGCCTTTTTGGTGAGTACAAGCAGCACAATTCACATCGAGTCTGGTTCATGAACATATCGTCCACCAGGCCCTCCATCCCCTCCGCCCAAATAACCTTCCTCAAACCACGACCGTGGCATCGGCATTTGTTTTATGTTTATCTTGGTTTCTACAACCTCCGCTTTTATTCTTCCTTTGCTTATCGATATTCATCAATCCCTTCATACGTTACCCGCAGTGTACATGTTGTAAAGCATAGTTTGTTCCCTCGTTTACATTCGAATTGGACTAACCCCTGTATCGCTTGCTTGAGCCCCGTCAATGGATCCTTTAATGCCTGGGTTGAAATTCATTCTAGAATACATGGTATGCTCAGAGTCCTTTGAAAACATTGTGAAGATGCGATCAGCAGTAAATGGGATATAGATGGTGCGAGGTATTGATGAAGAAATTTTTGATCAGGCATCGCGGATGCCGATCTCAACAAAGAGCGTCGAGAATAGGTATTGTGAAAGTTGTGCGTCGTGCAGTGGCAAGTGACGGAATCCTAGAGTAGAGGAGGGTTAGGACTGCCATCGATCGGTCCAAGCGGTGCGAAGAAACTCCAAACTCACCTTGATTCAAGCTTCCCAGCGAAGCACAATACACAGCCAGCGGCCCATCATGCTCCTTATCCTCCTGCTTCACCGCGAAGCTGACGAACACCAGATCTTTCATATCACCCACACAGTCAAACGGGAAGCTCAACATATCCTCCCACACCGGATTGAATCCATTGTTCTTGACAACGCCCGTTTTGTAGGTAATAGTTCGCGCTGAGGTTGCGTTGATGGCGGAAGGACCCGAAGCCGGGCTGTACGCTTTGACAGAGGCGTCAGGGAGGAACGGAGAATGCGTCCAGTCGGGGATGTGGACGGAGACTTCGACATAGGGGTCGATGATGTTCTTGTCAATAATCTCACGTCCCGAGGCGTCTTTGGGTCGAGGGAGTTGCTGAGCCGAGATGATCTAGATGCACATGAACTTCGTTAGACGAATTGAACGATCGAGGATGGGAGGGGCCTACAGTGACATCGAGAAAATGCTTCGTCCTCTTCCCCAGCATCTCTTTATTATACTCCCTCAACGCTTTGGGCTTCAGAACATACCCAGAACGACCATTCCTTTGGAACATGGCGTGGTTGATCATATAACCAAGATCTGTTAGGTGCCCAACATGAATCGCGGTTAGCGGGGATGCACAGGCGATGTGGATTGAAGCGTACCAAACGTTTGCCAATTGAGAGCAACGAGCTGAGCACCAGCAGACCAATACCGATGCGGCTCATAATTCGTCGAGTTCAACCTCGTCCCCTTTGGATAAATCCTGACAAGATGCGACCGATTATGCTTGATCAAGTCCATCATGCCCTGTTTCAGGATCTTGTTCATAGTGTTTTCGGATAAGGAAAAGACATGTTCTGGGGCGTATTCCTCTTTCTTGTTGATACCACGACATTTGACGCCGACGGTATAGACAAGGAGGCTGACGAGCGATAAGGACATCTTCGTCTTCGTCTTTGCCTTTGGATCTTTGGCAGGAGTCGGCGTGACTGCGCGTGGGGTTGTAGGCGCAACGGATGAGGGCCGGGAGGACTTGGCAACACGACTCATTGCCTCTTTGGCTTTTCGTAAATCCGACTTGAGCCCCCGGAAGTTTGGCCTGAGGTCCTTGAGGTCGGCTTTGAGCTCTTGAATCTCGGATCTGACGTCTAATGTATTTGGGTTATGAAACAGAAGAAACGAAGTGAAGTTGATGATCGCGAACCTGTGATAACATCCTCAGAAGACGATACGTCCGTGGAAGAGGACTCAGTGTCAAGGGTCACATCCTTCTCTTGCACACCCTCATGTTCAGTTACATATAGATTCTTCGCCTAACGGAACAGAAATGTATGTCAACACGATTTCCACGACGATGTGGAAGGACCTACTTTCACCAAAATCCTACCCCTTAGATCTTCAGGACTCGGTAGCTGGGTGATCTTCGGTCGACCGTCAATAGGTGCGCTGACCAAGGCATCACCAAAAACTTCTTTCATGATATCCGTCATCATCTCTTGCTGAGGTAAGGAACAATGGACTTCGGCAGAGATGATGACAGGGTACGGAGAGGCGACAAAGGCATATCGACTAATTGCTTGGCAAATGTCTCGCACAGGGACCTTCGATGTTAGGGTTTTGCCATGGTACACCACTGGTCCATTTTCCCCGTCGTAGATGTCCACTGTATGGACAGAATGTCAATGAGTCACCATCAGGAAAAGTGAAAGTAAAACTTACATTCAACACTGCGACAGCCATGCAACAACGCTCGGATGTAACCCTCAACGGTGCTCACGCCGACAAGTTGATGGCCCACAAGGTAGGTATTGTGGGACGATGAGATGAAGTACTCCGATATAGGACGGGTCATATCATGCCAGATCTTGCCATTTTGATCAGTGAAAGCCGAATTGTCGGGAGACGAGAGGAATGAAGTGAAGCCATCCAACGTCAACACCCCATCCGACACTAACGTGGCTGTAGAATCCGCTGCAAGGGGTGTTGGAGCAGTGGAAACAATCGCGGAAGGGGCGCTGGCTGGTAGGGAGGGCGCAGGCGTCGAAGTTGATTGCGATGGTACAGGATTGACAGCAACTGCAACAGGAATCGAGGTTTCAACTGTGGGAGGGATAGGAGGAAGTGGCCTGTCGCGTTCGGGTACGGTGGCGTAGCGGACGAAGATCTTCTGGTGCTCAGCTTCGCTCAAAGTCGACTACAAACATGACCGTTAACAGGTCATACGATAAGAATCCAGAGTCACGTTTGTTCTACCTTTTGCGAGGTCCGCATGAAATGGTCGAAGGTTGCAAAGTTGAAAGTTCCACCATTGAGGGAGCAAATGCACTTGTACAGGCGATCGAGTTCCGGGCGGAATTTCAGCAATCTGACGAATCTTTGGAAATCTTCGAAGTTGAGGTAGCCTTGCTTGTTGACATCCGATTGCTAGATCGATCAAGGGTTGAGATACAAGAGCTGGTCCATATTGAACGAGGCGGGCTAACCTTGAACAACCTCTCCAAGTCTTCACGTGAAGAATTGACGTTCAATCTCTTGCAAAGTTTCTCCACGTTCTCAAATTCCAACCTCTGGTCGTTTTCTTCATCTGAACCCTTCCAGTACTGCCTTTCCCACAGAGCCTCTCTCATCTCTGGGCTCCCTAATCCACTCATTATTTCCTGACGGATGGCGTACAGTTTGCGGAGGGTATTGTCCCACATCCGAAAGATATCCTTAGTGGGCGCGACGACGTGAACGGTCTTGTAACGGCCTTCGCAGATGTAGATGATTGTGAGCCATCGCTCTTCGAGTTCTTGTGTGAGTTGGAACTGCTCCCGATAATACCTCGACTCCGAACCGGATCGCAATTCCTTGATGCTTTCGATCGGGACTATATCGCAATCGAAAATCGTTAATATGAGACATCAGAATGACAAGAGCGACCCGCAAGAAGACGTACTGATTCGATGCTTCTTTGTATCATACAAGATCTGTCCCTGATCAGCATCCAACCGAAGCGTCACAGGCTTCTGCCTCGACACAGACACCTTCGTCATAGGCGTCCCATGCTGAAGTATCGCGGGCACAGTAATGTCTGACATTGCAGCTTTCTGGCCGGGAACGGCCTCAGTCGCAAGCCCAGGAGCAATCTGTGGCTCGCCCATGGGCGCAGCCGTCGCCATAGGAGGAGACTGGCTCGACGTCGAGTCGATGACGCTGAGAACGTCTTCGCTAGTCGCGTGCACACTGCCGCTTGGATCAGAGGTCGAATCGGACGGCATGAGTGGAGGACGTGTCGGTAAGACGACAGAATGTGATCGGTTAGGTTTCCTATTAGGGAGATGGGCCATCGATGCGACTTTGACACCCTCCAGTTTCCGCTTGATACCTCCCAGGGTACCATCGCTTTCCCTACGAGTATGTTGTGAAAGCCTACTGCTTTCGCCACTACCATCGCTCAACGATCCACGGTGGACATCGTTCGGTGTGGTTGACTGCTGAACGGCAGGATGAGGGTGCCCGCTGCTGGAGACAAGATTGACAGCTCGTCGTCGGAGATTCCATGAGGAAAGTGAAGGAGCTGACGATGTATCGGTCATTCTGATAAAGAGGTACACGAAACTTTGCTCAATGGGCTATAAGTGCTCTTGGAGTTAACGGTGCTTCGGAAGGAGCCTTTTACGCATGATATCGTGGAACAAAGCCGGCGACGCGTGGTTGCTGCTGGACGGAGCACATATCGATGAGCAGCCTCGATATCGTTGGTATCAGGATTCAAGCCTCGACGTTAACGCGCTGCGCTGGGCCAGGTTGTCGAAGTGGTTGGTGTGAGACTTGGAGCTTGGCAAATCACGGTAGTTGCACTCATTTGGGAGTGGGCGTCTATGTAGATATTAATTGCAGCCTGGAGCCACGCAATGATACTGCTTGAGCCCTCGGACATGCTAGAAACGGGCAACATGAGTTGGTGGACATGAACTAATTTGTTTGTGCGATCGCTTCACAAGTCGAGCAAAGTTGGGAAGCAGTCGCTTGTTTGAAGCCATATGGCAGTTCCCATTTTGGGTGAGGGTTCACTTCCGAACTTTCCACCAGCCAGCCATCATGTCGCAGAAACCAACGTCGAGCGAGAATATCGTGAACCAGAAGGTGAGATTTCGTTCACAAATGGTTGGCCAAGTCTCTGACGTCTCTGACGTCCGTATAGTATGATCGCTGCTGTAGGTTTCGTCGTGTCTCTGCAACGGCCGATAATTGACTTGTCATTTGCTTTCCCGACAGTGGCCGATCTGCTTGTGAAGACGTGAGGCTCTACCCGCGTCCACTGTTCCTCGATGCTGACAATTCATTTGAATCTCTTCCAGAGGTGTCGGTTTCAGCATTGGAGTGGTCGCATCAGTTATTGCCTTCCGTCGTTCGTGACCGACTCTTCCCGTCTCGGGTTCTGCAAGCCACTCATCACTCCCTCTACTCTATAGGACGAGCATGGCCCGTAGCCTTTACGACAGGTATCGGTTCTGGTATTGCGTGGGCGGACTGCGACAGGCTGTTTAACCCCACGCGAGGACCTGGAGTGCGGATCGTCTCACAAGCACAAACACCGGAGAGCAAATGAGGGTAGTTCAGTTGGCGAGCGTGTTCATATAGGACGGGTCAATGCATAGAGGTGTCACTTCCTAGACGTGCGTAAAATACTATTCGCGAGTTCACCCGCACAACTCCCATCATCTATCCCTCCTCAATTCCTCAAAGTCACGACCTCGATTCGATGGGCTTTATTTCGATGAGTCTAGTGCTCTCTGTACCCGTTGGATCTGGTAATTGCCGTTGGGGTTCTCCCAGCACAAGCCGCTTGTAAAGCACGACTGTAGTCAAAATGGAGAGTTGTCACTTGTCAGTGGTGGGCTGAAGTTGTATTCCATAAGTGAACCAGGGATACTGACGAGACGTGGCGCCTATTATCGGGACGGTTACTATGATGATCTGCAGACGGCGTGCTTGCGGTGATAGTTTTGGGGCAGCCATGATGGGATCGAGTAGAAAACGTTTCTGACGCGAGGGAAACTCAGTGCAAATTCGCTGACGGAACTTCTCAACCTATACCACAAAGGCTAAAGCGCAACGGTCACGGTCGCCTCCACACAGGGTTCCACTAGGTTCCTCTCTACCAAGCTCTCCTGCCTACAGTACCCAAATATTAGACTGGAACGGTGTGTCTCATACGAAAGTTGATCGCGGGCAATCCTTTCGCATGCCACAAACAATAGGTGGAGACCTCGTACTCACAACAGGTAAGTCTAGTTTCAACACATTGTCACCACCGCAGCACTTGAGCATTCGCACCCAGGTGCCGCCAGCATGGCCGTTGTCAACAAAGAAGAAGCACGCAGCGGCATGGACGACAAGATATCGCAGTACTATGAGTGCATCCGCTCTATCAAAGAAGATAGGAACCGTCTTTCCCCAATCATCGTCCTCCCTCCCGAACTGCTCTCTCGCATTTTCGGTATATTGTCCAGAGACAAACTTGGTTCCGTGCTACGTCCAGTCGAGAAGGAAGGTCGCGACGCGCCCGAGTTTCGAGGACTGAGATGGTTTCGGGTCACTCATGTCTGTCGAAGATGGCGAAATGTCGCCCTTGGCTGCGCCCCGATTTGGTGCGAGGTGTTCTCATTCCCCAACCAGTTCCTCCAAGAAGTCCTCAAGCGCTCCAAATCCGCTCTGCTGGTGACATCCCTACTCAACTTTCCTGGGGAAAAGGATTTATCGAGGAAGCAAGCGCAGAGGGGTCTCTTGGCGTTATCCCTCTTCGAGCGTACCCGAGTCTTCCGACTTGGCTCCCCTGTTGCATTTTTCGAGCCATTTGCACTTCGTATTCCTCCCAAGGCGCCGTACTTGGAAGCACTGGATCTTCGCCAGGGCAGTCCAGTGAAGCAAAATGCTACGCTACCGATTCTAAAATCCGGTCACGCCCCCCTTCTGAAGATCGCGAGATTAGCAAACTGCGCTGTTCCTTGGGAGACACCGCTTTTCGATAGACTCGTTAGCCTAAATCTCTTCAACGTTCGCGGTACTTCCCCCAACTCTAGCATCGCATTCGCCAAGGCACTCGGCCGTATGACCTCACTTGAACGCCTCGTACTCAGAAACTATGGGCTCTCTGCTGGCGACGGGCCCATGCTACCAGCGACCCCCATACTCCTTCCTAAGCTGACTTCGCTTAAAATTTATGGGGATCTCCCAAATTGCATCAACATTCTGGCTGCCTTAACACCCCCTACCTACACCCGCCTCACTGTGAGGCTGTTTGTACTCGGCAATCGTGAACCCCCGGTCCAACTGGTACAACCGTTGCTGCGGTTGATGGCAGACCATTGCCGGCAGGCACAGTTGCTCTTACCGATGGTCCGCGTGGCGCTACGGTGCAACAACCCATCGCTCAACCTTCTTTGGTATGCAATCCCTTCGACCTGCGATCCAGGATCGCCGTTCTCAAAGCCCCTGCTGGACTTTTCGTTCGCTACCACTGGATCGACCCTCCCGCACGTCGCTGCCCAGGTCTGGGATTCGTTCTGCGTCCTTTTACCAATGGAATCCATCACAGAGCTGTACTTCCATTCACCTCCATCACCAGAGGGCGCGTGGCTTCCACCATTCCTACGTTCGACCAAGTTGTATCGCTTGGACCTTCGATTCTGCTGCGTCCGAGGCCTCTGCAAGCTGACACGCAGCCCTTCCTGTCCCGATTTTTACGATTCCTGGCCGGATGTTCCACTGCTCTTTCGCTTACTCTCTGATATATCTACCCTGGGACTCTATGGTGTTGATGCCCTCGAGGGACAGGTCGAAGAGGAATCTATCAAAGTTGGGGAGGCTATCATCTGGGTGTGCGAGCAGTGGCGCAGGAGACACTACGGTTCAAAGGAACTCCACATTGTCGGTGGTCTGGGGATCACGGATGAGCTCGTAACTTCGTGGAGCGCGACTGGGGTCAAAGTTGAATTAGATTCAAAGAGGTCACCACCGCCACTCAAGAGCAAGGGCGACGAGAGTGAGAGCGAGGAGGAGGAGTTTGAAACACTTCTATGAGTAATTCTCTTGTAACTGGTTACACCAGACTCTTGTATGGCGAGGGTAGACAATCGGGCACATATCCTCCGCCCTTTGGACATATGAATGTCATAGACTTTGTAGTCACGACCGCATTTTTGATTTTATGACGGGATCTTGGTACTTACTGGTTGGCACAACCACTGTCGGAACCTTGCTTCTTCGGATTCCGAACACTTGGCAATCCAGCGGCCTGTGAGGCTTTGAAGTTTGTCGAAGACATGTTACTACATATCAGGACATCCGCTGGTCTACTGTAATGTACTGGGATATCGGTACCGACGACGAAAAGTCGGGGTCCAACTCAACCAACACTATGAGAAGCGACTATCGACAAAACCTCCAAAAAATAGTGTCCTTAATTTCTACGCCTGTCCTCGGCACATTATGCTCGCATAACGAGGAACTGGTCCGGTATGTCCGGGTTCTCGTACGGCGAGAGATTCACCTCCGAAACCTCGTCCCCTTCTCCCCAACTCTTGGACACCTGTATGGGTGGTAAATGATAGGCTTTAAGAACAAGGCAGTTGGAAATCACGAGAGACTGACCTGCCAAACCCGAGTGTTACAGCCGAATTGTGTTATCGGAGCGATGCAATTCTGAAGAGCTGACAGAACGTCTGCGCGAGAACGGAGTGGGGCCAAGACAGATTGGGCATCGAGAGGGTAATTGATATGGACGGAGCGCAGTCGGGGAGCTTTGGAGAGAATCGGTCCTAAATCTCTCTGTTGGGAGGTTTAACTAGGTCGTCAGTTATCCGGATAAGACGCGGTAGGAGAGTATGGCAGACCATAGATTCTCTGTCGACAACGACAAAAAGCTGTTCCAGATTGGTACAACGTGAACAGATGAAGTCGATTGCGTTCAAGCTGACTCTCATTCGGTGGACTGAGAAGCGTTTCAATGTCGAATGATGGGAATCCACGACACTGGCGCAAAAGTCATCGGACATGGTGGGTCCTAAGGACCCCCCTCGGGTGTAGACTTGGAAAACTTCCAGAGGGGAAGATGCCAGGAGTCTTTGGACGTTTGCCATCCATCCTGCCACAAAGGTTTCGGAAATAGTCAGAGTGATGGAGCGTAGTTGGGAGAGAGCTTGTGAGCTTTCGACCTGGTGACTGAACTCGGCCATGTCCTGTCGTCATAACATTGAGAGGTGGATGAGCGGATGCGATGATGAGGACGTACAAATGCTGAAGATAGGGCTTCAAGACCCAGGGTGGTAATCCCGACACGAGATGATGCGAGGATGGAAAGAATGCCGTGATGAGTAACCTTTGGACAGCCGATAAGGGATAGTTGTTCTAAGTTTGGTAAGCCAGGTGCAATAATTTCGAGGAGTCCATCTGTGACTAGGGGTGATGACTGTGCCGCACGAGACCTCTCAGTATATTGCCTTGAGCATGGACCAGAATCGTGAGATGTCCTACCTTGCAGATCAATGTCAAACAGCGCAACCGAAGACGGGTTTCTTTGATCCACCAGGGTAAGACGTCTATGACAGGACCGCTTGGCATGATCAGGGAAACCTTGGAAACGTTCTTGAATCTCCAGAGGATTTGGGGGTCGTACTGCCAATTGTGGTGTCCGTTGATTTCCAGATCTTCGAGAGCAGGACATTCCAGTAAGGATTCCAGCACTCGTGAGCTAAGTGAACCATCTCTGGTCCATGTACAACGAATGAGATTGGTGCAGTTCTTGATGCCTTGTGTGCAGTTGGCGAGAAGGTCGTCGCTTGCCTCAGATGAGAGAGCCTTTGGGAACTCTCGGATTTCTGGGAGAGTCTCAGCTCAGCAGATGTAAACAATTGTACAATAGGCACTCGTACCGAGACGACGAACATGTCTAGCTAGCAAAGGACATTCGGCAAGTGTGCGAAACACTTTGACTACCTGGATGCATTGAGTGCTGGATCAGCTCTGGAGAGCAGTTGATCTTACTCGGGACTTTCCATCGCGATGCCAGGGGAAAACGAGAACTCTCTCATATAAGCAAGGGATGGCATAACGATAGAAAACCTTGTTAGTTTGGCAGACCAGAGCTAGATGACTTGGTTTCACGACGAATTGTACGATGATCGGTAACAATTCGACAGGAAGTTCAAGAAAGCACGCCATATGTGGGATATTAGAACCCCCCTTGTTTCCAGTCTCTCGAGGATGAGAACAACCGGTTGGTGAAGGATTCCAGCAAGGAGGCCTAAGGAGGAGAGGCAGACAGATCTATGCGATGACACATCAGAAACAGATCATGGTCGTGGGAATCTTAGGTCTATGTTCACACAGACTGTCCACAGCAGCCATTGCGGTGGCGGCCTCAAAGTCTCAACTTCATTGCTGGAGGCGCTCACTGTCAGTCACCAACTCCATCTTTGACCGGCCATATCCTGTTTGAATACTCGGCTACAAACTGGGGGTCTGAACTAGTGTCCTCCGACGCTTTGTATCACGTTTCTGGACACCATGGCTGACTACGAGGACGACGATGTAATGCAGCATCTTGGCTCGGAACCGCAGGGTGATTTCCACGCACCGGCAGGACACGCAGACGAAGAAGAGGACTACGAACAAGACGACCATGCTGGTCCGAGCACAAAGGAGCCTCGGAGAAGTCTATACGAGGATGATGAGGACGAGGACGACGACGAGGAAGAAGAAGAAGAGGAAGAAGAAGGGGGTGCTGGGGAAGGGAGGCCGAAAAAGCGTACAAAGGTGAGTCACGACCGGTTGACCTGTGAAACCGACTAAGTTGTTTGCAGCACCGTCACAAGAAAAGGAATGCAGTGAACCGCTTCCTCGATGTGGAGGCTGAGGTCGACGAGGATGAAGAAGAGGATGAAGACGAGGAAGCATATGTGAGAGGTGACTCTCGCACTCTTCTTATACTGCTGTCAAATCTGACAGAATCCCTTCAGATGAATTCATTGAGGAGGGAGGAGACGGTGTAGAAGACGTGGCACGAAGAGCTGCAGACCATGCTCGACTGGACCGACGAGATCGAGAGCTTGACGATCAGGATCTGGCTCGGATCGCTGAAGACATGAAAAAGCGCTATACGCAGTCGGCCGTTCGGTATACAGGAGATATGAGTGAAATTCCTCAGCGGCTGCTCATGCCGTCAGTTATGGACGCCAATCTGTGGCAAGTTCGAGTTCGAGTACGTCTCCTATCCTTCTTCCGATGTTAAATCACACTTAACTCCCCTTCAGCCCAACAAAGAACGAGATATCGTCTTCAGTCTGATGCGCAAAGCCATTGACTTGGAATACACAAATCGACCTCTCCAAATTCTGTCCGCATTTCAGCGCGACTCGTTGCCTGGTATGATCTACGTCGAAGCCCGCAGCTCAAAGCAGGTCAGTGAGGCTTGCAATGGCCTCGTCGGTGTCTATCCAAGCCGCGGCATCACCCTCGTCCCCATCGAAGAAATGGCCAGCTTGCTCCAAATCAAGAAACAGGACCTGACAGTGACCCCCGGTAGTTGGGTCCGTATCAAGCGTGGTAAATATCAAGGTGATTTGGCTCAGGTCATGGATATCACCGAAAACGGGGAGGAAGTTGGCTTGAAGTTCATTCCCCGTATCGATCTTAACCCGAAGGATGACTTGACAGTGGATGGAAAGAAGAGGAAGAAGTTGGGTCTTGGGACTACTTCTCTCAATATGCGCCCACCGCAACGTTTCTTCAACTATGAAGAAGTGGTAAAGGTCTATGGGCGGAAGATGGTGTCCAAGCGAAATCAAGTCTATGTCTTCCAAAACGACACTTACAAGGACGGCTTCATCGAGAAGGATTTCCGTCTCAGTGCGCTCCAGCTGGACGATGTCAGCCCCACCCTCGATGAAATCACTCGGTTTACGAAGGGTATGGATGGAGGCGAGAATGAGGGCGCCGTTGACCTCTCAATCATCGCCGAGGCTTCTCGCAAAGCTGCTATCGCTGTCTTGCAGCCCGGAGATCACGTCGAGGTGTTCGAGGGAGAACAGTCGGGTGCTCATGGTGTTGTCCAATCAATCGAAGGAGATATCGTTTCCCTCACTGCGAAGGGTCTTGAGATTGATGGGACGAAGATCGAGGTTCCGGCTAGAAGTGTGCGGAAGCGGTTCAAGCCTGGAGACCACGTCAAGGTTATGACGGGTAAGAATGCTGATGAAACGGGTTTGGTGGTATCCGTTGCGGAGAACGTTGTGACTTTCCTTTCCGATATGTCCATGCAGGAGGTTTGTGTTGTTCGATTTTTGTATACCCCTTTGATCTGACGTCGTTTCAGGTGTCCGTGTTTTCCAAAGACTTGCGTGAAGCAGCGGAGGTTGGTTCTGGGACAAACATCGTGGGGAACTACGAACTACACGACCTTGTGCAGTTGGAGTACGTTGTATCCTTTCTGGAGCAAGAGATCTATTGACGTTTGTTCACAGCTTACAAACAGTTGGTGTGATCTACAAGACGGAGAGGGATTCTTTCCGCGTTTTGGATCAGAATGGACAAGTCAGACTTGTTCAGCCTCACCAAATTTCAATGCGGCGAGACTCGAACAGAGCAATTGCCACTGACTCGGAAGGTCACGAACTGCGTGTTGGGGATAATGTGAAAGAGGTCGACGGCGAGGTATGCATGAGTATTTTCTAACGTTTATGATGCATGTTGACAATGCCATCGTAGGGTCGCAAAGGACGGGTTATCCACACCCACCAATCCCATTTTGCGTTCTTGCACAACCGTGATATTGTGGAGAACGGCGGCGTTTTCGTCACACGCGCACGATCTCTGGCGTCTCTTGCACCCAAGGGTAACCTGATGAAATTAGGAAACGCAGATCTTTCGAAGATGAATCCTGCGATGAGCGGCGGTGCCTCTGGTGGAATGGTGGGATCGGGTATGGGTCGCGGTCCTCGTGATCGGCTGATCGGTGTCCTCGTAGTTATTGTGAAAGGTTCGACGAAAGGTCACATCGGTACCATCAAGGATACGAATGGTAACATTGCGCGGGTTGAGTTGCACTCAAACAACAAGATAATCATGGTCGACAAAGATAAGCTCAAACGATACAAGTACGTTCAATTTCTTTCAACTTTCTTTTCGCTGTTTCTCAACGAATTTAGCCCGATGAATAAGAAAACTGAACCTTTGGAGAGTGGATTCTCGGGAGGTCTGGGCGGTGGTGGTGCTGGTCCCGGGCGCACTCCACAATGGAGTCAGCCAGGCGGTCGAACTCCTGGGTGGGGTGCCGCTCAGGGTCGTACCCCCAATCCTTATGCAGGGGATGGGAAGACACCGGCTTGGAACGCATCATCCCGAACACCTAACCCATATGCTCTCGACGGTGGCAAGACTCCTGCTTGGAACGCCTCATCACGGACCCCTAATCCTTATGCCCAAGATGGTGGGCGTACACCGGCCTGGAACGCGTCCTCGCGCACACCTAACCCGTATGCCGCTGGTGGATCCGCTGGAGGTTGGGGGAATGCGACCCCGCGAGGCGCCGGTGGATGGGGTGGTGCTACACCACGTCAACCTGCTTGGGGTGGCGCAACCCCTAGCCGATCCGCTGGCGGTGGATGGGGTTCGGGCCAAGATAGTTGGGGGGAGAATGCGGACAGTTGGCAGGTAGGTCAGCTGTCATACTGAATCGATTTTCTTCTCACATCATTACAGGCTGCCCATTCGGCCGCAACTCCGGCAGCGGCCCCAACACCAGCGAACGCTCCAACTCCAGGATTACCGACCTATCAGAGTGTTAAGACTCCTGGTTGGGATGATGTGACCGCGCCTACCCCTGGTGCGTCAGGCTTTGACGAGACATCTAACGAGACATCATTCGGTGAGTAGCATGATTTGACTGTCCCCTTCGCCAATCTAACTTCAATATCAGAGGTACCCAAAGATTGGCTACTAGACCCTACTCTCCCACCGAAAAAAGGCATGTTCGTCAAAATCCAAGGCTCCCGCGGTCCCAAGCCGTGGTTCAAGGGAGAGAAAGAGGGCCTACGAGGTGTTGTCGACATCGTGCAACAGGGCTCCGATTATTTCGCTAGCACGGCCATGATTTGGTTCCCGGATTCCTCAACTGACCCGCTCACAGTCCCGGTTGAATATCTTGTCCCTGTTCCGCCAGAGCGCGTGGGTAATCGCGTTATGGGACTCGATGGAGAGCACAAGGGCGAGACATTAACAACGGTGGACGTCGATGGTGATATCTGGAACTGTACGGCCGGCAATACCGTTTATCATTACATTACAGGGGACAGATTAGTCCTCTTGCATGAAGATTAGTTCCCTTCGAATTCCACTTTTTTTGTAGTTGTCGACCACTTACTTACCGTTCTATTCTTTTCCATCCCAATCACGAATCCGAATGCATTGTATGTCACTGGCAACGAAATCCTGAAATTCCACCCCCAAACCTCTGGAGCTGCCAGCTCCGCCAAGATGGATCCATCCCTCTCTAAATGAATGAATGCGCTCGAAATTACGATGCAACGAGGTTGATCGAGTCTATCGGAATCTTCAGTCTTGTCCATAGTAAAGAAAGTAGTAAATTTCGAGATACAGAGACATCAAAGATCGTCCCGCACAAGAGGTTACCAGCGCCGCCAGCTCAAATGGTCGTACAAACACTTGGCCCCTAAAGACACTAATCATAAAAATCCGTATCAGTGTCGGTCTCATCAACATCTGCATCAGTGTCGGGCTCGGAGCTCGAGTCCGAGTCTCCACCGCTCTCCACGTAGTCTTCGTCTTCGTCATCTTCGTCGTCTTCATCTGCATGTCCACTGCCAGGTTCTCCATCATCAATCATCACATGTATCCCTGACCTCGTGAGAAATCCCACAAGCGCCTCATTGACACCAACGCAACGATTGAACCGCATCTCCTTCCTCAAGTGGACCCCAGCTACATCGCCTGTCTCCCCAACCACACCCCATTGCTGTGACCATTGCAGAAAGGCCGACACGGAATCCAGGTTCTGTGGGTGGGTGACCGTGACATCCATGGTCACTTCATCCATCTCGAGGATACGAAGTTTAGGAAGGAGCTTGCCCTCTCCGTCGGACTCTGCGGCGGACTTGGGCTCAGATTGAACCCGACTCAGAGCCTCAAAGAGCCCGAAACCCCACAGTTCTCTAAGAACCAACTTCTCCACTTGAGGCAGCTGGAGTAAAACGTCAGCCCACTGAAATGGAGCAAACTTTACTTGTTGGATTATGACCTCCTTCACTTGTGCCAGAGGAAGTGCTTGAGAATAGACCGAAGCGAGCATGGCAAATATAGCACCATCGGTGCGATATTCGTAGATTTCACAGGTGCAATCGAAAATGGGACCAGATGCATCAGAAGACGGGGAATTCGGTTGGCCGTTGTCGTTGAATAGCTGGAGGGAGAAGAGGGCCGGACCCGACAAGTGTATTCCCGTTATCGGCCAGTATGCATGGGCACGATGCACTTGATCTGCAACCAACTGTAGGAGGGGATCTACGTCGTCTTCTTCCTCGAAACTGAAGTCGAGAGAAACTTTTGTATGATCGGGAAAGTGGATATGCGAAAGGATATCAACGCATACTGGGGCCAAATTCCCGACTTTCAGACGCAACAACCGTGGTAATCGAACGATCACATTTGTGCTGCCCCCGGGTTGGGTTATACAATTGTGTAAGTTGAGGTACTCGAGCCCCTTGGATCTTTCCAGGGCGGAAAGGAGGTCAGAGATAGAAAAGTGGAATGGTGGATATGTCTTGTGGAGGGTGAGGTGAGTGAGATTGTTGAGCAGTGATATCGATTGGCTCTCGACGTGACATGAGATCAGGTTGACATGTCGCAGACGGGGAGTACCTCCGGCGAAGAAGGAGGAAGGGATGTTGAAGGGAGGGGCTGGGAGTCCGTTCGTGGTCGATATTTCCACTCGTAAGGTCACCAGCTCGGGTGCAGCGATCGTGGCCATAGTAGTCGTGATGGTTTTCATATGCATATCAGATAACCGTAATTCGAGGGTTCTGGTTCGCGCAACGTGGGTCGCGAGCACATCCAAGACCTCACGAGGAATGCCTGCTGAACGTGTCTGAGAGTGACTGATCTTCAAGGTGATGGCCGCGCCGGATGACCGCCTCAACATCTCGTCCATGAACCCATTCGGAAGGGCAAAGATATCCAGCCAAAGTTGCGGATATCCGACGGCCACTGCTCTCCATCGACAACACACATGAGTCAACAGGCTATACCACAAGAGTCCAGGGAATCCGGCTTTGACTTTGGCAGCACGAGTTTGTGGGCCTTTGTGTTCTGGTGGGGGGCTGGTTGAGATGAGGAGGAATATACGACACAGGGTTTCAGGCGGGAGTAGGGAGATGAACGCGAGTTCGTTGCGCTTTTCTTTGAGGGACCTGATGTTTTCGTCGATCTGGGCGCGTGCTTTGTCTAGTAGCTCCGAGCGGGTAACCATCACGATCTAACTGACCCAATGCTCAGTCGACTTTTCGGTTTACTTAGGGATAGTGAACGTACAAGAGCGTTGGTGCAATTCGGGAGTCAACTTCAAGTGCTCTGAAGACTGAGTGGCTTCAAGCACAACGTAACCAACTCAGTGAAACCATAAAACTCCGGCGACCTTTCCCCCGGCCTCTGCCTACACTGGAGATTTGCCACACTGTCTCTCATATTTAAACGGAATTCAAAGACGAGGAACTGAATGTTCTGGTACAGTAGCTAACCTCATTCAAGTTATCTGAGGCCTGGACTGGACGCGACATTCGCTGGCGGAAGCTGCAACTGACACCACTGGTAGGAATGGTGGAGCTGAGGAACATCGGTTGAGAGAAGATCGGCTGAGATACGGCAGGAAGCTGATTGCAGGTCCCACCCGCACCTTGTCCTCGTTCCTCTCCCTGCGTTTCCTTAGGATGGTTTCAAAATTTGGATTCGCTCGTCGACAAACGAAACGAAACACTAGACTTATCTCTCATGCCTTGGGGGAACGGGTTATTACTCCACCTATTCCTTGCGACTTCTTTTCCCGCGTTTGCTCTTTGCTGGCATATTCGATTCCTGTCAGGTGAGCGCCGTCATCACTCCTCAAGGGAGCGCCAATGTCCCTCTCAACTTATAGAAGGCCCTCAGGGCGATAGGGCCAAATATTGTCGCGATCGCATTGCCAGCAGCTTCCGATTTCAGCATGGATCATCGGGACGTATGTTCTCGTCACGAGAGTAGCCACCTGTGATCAACACCCGCTAAGCACACATGTCGAGGCCAATGATAGGTCACGTAGGGAACCCTCAACTCGTATACACGGATCATATCATGGTCCGTGGGGCGTGCTCAGGCAAGTCTTCTCGAACATCTAGGGCAGTCTTCAAAGTGGTTGACCGTGAATAGATAGTCATTCACTCCCCGATGTAGCGATTCGTCTTACGGTACGTTGGTCGTTCCTTGACGAACCATGTTATTTTTGTCGGGCGCATATCCCGCACGCCCCTCCTTCTGAGTTGCGTTTGGTGGACCACATGATGAATATCGCCGGCCAAAATTACAAGGTGAGATCAAACGAGCCCGTCATCGGTCACTCGCGCTCTATATATCTCATATTGACTGTATACAGAATCATTGATGTTTGCCTCACACAAGTAGAGTAACAACTACACTACGACGCCTTCCCTACAAGTTCGCGGATCTGAAGGAAACTCCTCCTCCGCTCTAAAGTCCAAAAAGGTAAGACGATACCGAGAGAACATATCTTGTTACCCGATCCCGTCTTGTTTCCCCGAAGTCACGACCATTTTCGTGAGTGCTGAACCATAACCGTCACCTTACCAAGGCGCCTGATGCCTGGATCCGCAGTCAATAATCGGTTCTGATCAAGCGACTACGTCCTCGTGTTCGTGGACTATGTACGGTCATTCCTCGTGGCCGATCCTTCGCCCGTTTGCTGACTATGACTGTGGTGTCCTCGTTTTTAAGGCGTGTTCTGTTGATCATGCCACTGCGATCCCAGTCACTCAGCATTTAGGCCTCCACTTGCCACCACTTCTTCTATGGCGACCATTCGAAGAATCCCATTCACATCCACCAGGATCATTTATGAGACGCCGCTTCCCGTCTCAGAAGTCCTATCTCGGTTGGACAAGGCGTTAAATCGCGCTGGTGCTGGCGACATTATCAAGTTTTTGGCCGGGGTAAAGACGAGAGAAGAGGTTGAGAAGAAAGTCAACGAGGTTAGAGGAGACGGTGATTTC
The DNA here is from genome assembly GCA_000697665.1 of Jaapia argillacea MUCL 33604. Taxonomy (NCBI): domain Eukaryota; kingdom Fungi; phylum Basidiomycota; class Agaricomycetes; order Jaapiales; family Jaapiaceae; genus Jaapia; species Jaapia argillacea. Next base: position 603,406 of record KL197721.1, read on the forward strand.
GTGTGCGTTCCTCCTTTCTCTATTGGCTGTCTTTCAAGGTACACTCAACCTTCACCACCATCTCCACACAGGTATTTTGGGTGTAACTCCCACTCCGATTGGCTCAATACCTATCACGACCACCCAGTCCCCCCAGCGCCCACCACGTTGGTGTACACATTGGGCAACCCGTTGATCGCTGCTACGATGTTGCAACACGAGTTGATGACGGGCCTATATGTGCCACCAAAGATCCTAGTGACCGAGAATGAGAACGGGAGAGGGACGAGAGTGCTTTATGATAAACCGAGTGCTGCGATCACCGTTGCTGATGGGGAAGGGAAAGAGAGGGAGGCTCTGAGGAGCGCCGCGGAGGTGTTGGATGAGAAGTTGGAGCGGTTGGTAAGAAGTGTCACAAATCCTGAAGGTTTCGAGGCGTAGATACCGCATCTCCTATGTATACTACGGAAATCGTAACGATGAGTGGTTTCTTCATGTCAGACTTTAAATCGCTCGCTCATAAGCATCCCTCAGTTATGGAATTATTTGGACCTTACGTGCAGTCTGAACCTGATTCAGAGGGTTTGTTTCGCTCCGTCTGCGAGTGAGAATGTTGGAGGAGTTTATCAAGCTGAGGACTCCTGCTGGTCCACATTGTCTGGATTGCCTTCGTGGCTTCAAGCCTCAGGCCTCACGTTTCGAGCCTCGAAAATCGGCGTTTGATCGGTCCTGATTGCTATCACTATTTCTTTCTTTTTGCCCCCACTCGTCGCCTTTCACAAGTTGCCCAAATTTCCATTACAGCCATGAGGAATTTACAACGAATACTTCGTTAGTCGCACGGACCATCCACACTCATCCCGCACTCTTTCATCTACACAACGGTGAGTTTCCCAACTGCATCCTCTCTCCATATCCCACCCACGGGGTTGGCGCACCCTCTAAGTCCAGCAGAACGCACCACCAACGCCCTGGCCCTGGCAGCACTGTACGAACGCTCCGCTATTAATATGATTCCCAGGGCTAGTGCACTAGGACCCCCGCCCTTCGTCAGCCTTTTCATACGCGACGACGCTAACGAAGAGAGCCTTACCTGGTTGTTGGGTCCTGGGTAATAAATGTCACTGAGGGTGTTCTGTTGATTGCAGCAATAAGCTGTTAATTCATTGTATTGGCCGTTGGCGTCTTGGCATTTGCAGTTGTGGCCCGCCAATGCCCTATTCGATGTCGATGTCAATACGGTTAGGGTGGGGGGAGGGGGAGGGGAGATGGGTCTTACGAGGTGGCGAGAAGGGTTGCGATGAATGCGGAGGCGAATGTGAAGCGCATTTTAGATGGGGTTTGTGGGTGTTGGTTGGTTGGGGAGACCAAGAGTAGGGGGCTGCTGGTGGTGAAGATGCTGTTGGGTTGGACACTCGTTCTCGAGTTCTTGTACGTCCTGGTATGAAGGCTGTGAACTCGCCCACTCAGTCACGGGCTAACGGACTTGTCGGCACATCCGCTCTTCTTGCCTACTACAAGATCCATCTACGGTGCTCGGCGGGGATGGAGAATAATGACACGGGTGGGAGATGGGCGGCCATCAAAATCAGCCCTTTGAGGAGATGGAGATACTCCGCCTCGTAAAAATGAGGCTGTTGTATTGTCCTTTGGATGTTCGACCACTGATCCGACGGTTTTTACGAGTCGGCCATCGGCCTTGGATTCACTTGTTTGGGAAGTGCGTTAGTAGGTAAGGATGGGAAGAACGTCACTTGGCCTTCAAACTGTGCGGTTCCAATGATTCTACCACATCTGACCCTAGATTCACCCTCCGTAATGGCTCCACCAGCGCTCATGAGTTGAGGGTACAACTCAGTTCGCATCATGATCCTCCACCGCCGCCTTCGCTTCCATTTCCCTTTTAGGAAGGTGTTGAAGTTGGAGGTCATCACGCGTGACAATTTGTCACGTTCAATTCACTCTTTGCATCAGCAACCACACCGCCTGGACGATTGTCTTGGCGCTTTCGTGGACTCATGATTGATTCGAGAAGAATATTCGTGGGGAAGAGATGTTTACGGTTGATGGAATGCTGTATCCTCACTTTCAGGCTGTCCTCGGGCTTGAGTTTTGGAGGGGGGATGGCCGAGTTGTTCGGGGAGGCTGAGAATGATGGGGCGATGGACGGGCATAGCGGTCTGATTGGAGGTAATGGATGGGGAATGTGGGGCGTTCATGGTCGTTAGGGGTCACAGGACTTGACTCCCCTTGTTCAACTCCACGTCTCAAGATGAATGCGAGGGCTGTTGTGGGAGTATAAAAGCCTCTGGTCTTTGGTCGGTATTTCCAACCACCAGATAACCCATTTACACAAGCCTCAGTCATCTCTCTCCACTCACATTATCATGCGATTCTCATTCGTTACCATCGTCTCGGCTTTCTTCATTGGGAGGTATGTGTTCGCGTCTTCCCGACGACTCCATCGACGGTCACTGACGAGTTCTTCCATAGCGCCTTGGCCGGTCATAACTGCAAATGCCAAGACAGCAATGGACAATATAACGAGTTGACTGCCGAATGCTGCGATGATCAAGGCGAGATCGGTGGTCTGTTGTATTATCCTGGACCGAATCATCAGGTCAGTTACACTCCTGGGCAGCCATCTCGAACCAGACTGTCGCTGACGGTTTTTGTAGTGTACCAGTCCCACGAACTTGATCAACAGCGGTGAATTCGTTACTTGCTGCCAGAGCAAGGGTGTTGGAGGCGCTTACTGCTGGGACTGATGGGTCGAATTCGAATGTCAATTGAACGACACGATTCGAGGGGATGTTGAATTTATGAATGGGAGGGACAATTGATGCATATGCTGTACTTATTGTATGACATGCTATACACGCGTTCGACTTGCCCTCGACTTTATAAAAGATAACGGATAGGGAATTTGCTTTGGATAGTTGTCGGAGATAAGATAAGGCGGAGGAGGATGTAGTTGAGCCTGATTTGGATGGTTGAGCGTTGAGTGGCGTGCAAGCACGAGCACCTGAGTGCGAAGCCAACCCGGTGCCCAGCATACCCACACGACCCACCCACGACTGTTCATATCCGTTCATAACAACGTACTCCCTAACGTTATGGAATCCATCGTACCTATCAGCACAAGCACCGGCACAATCAGAGGTCTACATCTCAACATCATTGATTCTCCAACTAGTTCCTCTCCGTCTACCCAACCACTAACAATCCCGACCACAAACCCTACCGTTTCACAATCCCACCCCTCCACTTCACTCTCAATAGAGGTCCCACCCGCCGGGGGCATTCTACCGTCCCCACCAGACAGCCCCAGCTCGGATCACTCCGCCTCCTCGTTCCCATCCGTCTCCTCGTCGTTCTTCTTCTCCTCCGTCCCAGCCAGTCCTCCACAGTCTCAGCACTCCGGTACAGACCCAGAGTCTTACTTTGATAATATCAGCAGTAACGCCCAATCTGATCGAGATCAATCGGAACGAGGAGAGGGGGATGGGGAGGAGGGTGGAACTCAGGGGCTGATCATCCCTAGCTTGACCCTCCCTTCAGCGTTGAGGAGACCCACCGTTTTTGGGAAAACTGTTGGAGACGTTAGGGTCCTCGTACTCGGTGGCAAGGCAGTCGCCAATTTAAAGAGGGAGATTGCGGGCTCGTTGGTCCATGGAAACGAGGATGTCGTCGATGTGGCAGAATGGGAACCAGCTGATGTCGAGGATGAGTATGAGTACGATGAAGATGGTTCTGAAGGAGCGAACGTCCTCAGAGCTTCGACCGACTGGATTGAACATCGAGATGCACATGGATTGGAAAAGTTTGAAGCCTCGAGGAATGTCGAGATTTGGGAAGGGGTTGGGTATGAGATGCACGACGATGTGGGTGTCTTGTTGTCTTATGAACTCGCTCTCAGCTTAACGGACGTCTTTCAGCCCAGCATAACTGTTCCGCGCCTTCTAAGTCTCCTTCACACACCCTTCCAGTCTCTCCACTCCGTCCTCTCCTCCTCCCCTCCAAATGGACTCTTGGCCAATCTAGTAGCAGGCCAAATGACACCGCTGTGGACATGCTGTGTCTGGGTATTGGATGGCGGTGAGTGCTTCACCTCCTTCCTCCCACTTTCATAACAGATTAACTGATGAACCATCCAATACTGTTCGTTCTTCGGAACCCAAACCATTGCCTACCATTTCTACATCCTTAACCGATCGTACTACTGCCTGGGAAAACAAGCTCCTACCCCTCTCGAACAAACGTTGATTGACCAAGTGTCTCCCCACATCCCAATAATCGTCTTACCTCCTCTCTCACAGCAAGCTTCCTCTCCAGGTCGTTACCCTACTCCCTCCACCTCCACCTATCCGGTATCCTCTTCCCGAAGAGATCGCTCTTCCTACCCCCAATTATACGAAACCTCTCGTCCTCATCCCCGATCCCGTTCCCGCTCGGGACCACCTTACCCTCCAGCCCCTCGCCCGCCCTCCCAAACCTTCACACCAAAGTTATCATCTTTCACACCAGCCAACGCACTCGCTCTCCGCCAAGGAATATTCCGCTCGCCAGAGACGTTGGCTATGTTGAGGATGGAAGCTGGGGAGAGGTTTTTATGGTGGAGGGAGGTTGAGAGGGGTGTTGAAAGGATTGAAGGAGGGAAGGATGTTAGAGCTTCCAGAGCTGATTTGGTTGATCTGCCCGCGTCGAGTCCCACGAGGGTTAGGACTGCTAGTTCACCTGATGATAGTGAGAGGGGTATGCATGAAGTCTTGAGGAGTCGACCTGGGAAAAGGAAACCGAGTTTGCATAGGGATGATACGCAGACTCCTTCCTCTGGTTTTGGGAGTCAGGGTTATGGGAACCAATCTCTCTCGAGTCGAGGTTCTGGGAGTACTGCTTCCTTGTCTCCACCGCCACCACCGCCGCCACCTGTATCGTTGATCCAACCTAATCAACGAACGTTACCGAAGAGGGTTCGGTTAGGCGAGAAGGCTACGCTTGTTACTAGTTCGAGTTCGGTTAGGGGGTGGAATAAGGCTGAGTGGGAGAAGGATTGGGAGGTGACGCTGAGTAGGGATATAGCTAGGGCTCGAGCGAGAAAAGCGAAGCATCGGTTATCTACTTCTAGTACTTTGTTGGCTGTTCCTAGGGACGAGGGTTTGCGTGGGGGGAGGAGGAGGGCTAGTGAGAGTGTGGTTCGACCTGTTGGTGGGGTTGAGGTTAGGGGTGTTGGGTTTACGGGTAGGGGTACGATGAGTATGGGAGGGATGAGTGGGGGGAGGATGGGAGTGGGGTTGGGGTTGGACCCGTTACATTTGCCTTCGCTTTTTGCGTTTTCGATGAGTTTGGTGGGTCCTTTGAAAGCTAGGCTTGGGAGGGTGTTTGGGTTTGGGATGTGGGGTTTGAGGTCTGGTGCTGGTGAGAGAGAAGTGGGTTGGAAAGGGGAGAGGGAGAGGGAGAAGCGTGTTTTGGGTCGGGAGGAGGAGGGGGAGTTTGAAGATGAGTTTGGTGGGGAGAAGGAAGGGAGGGGGAGGAAGAGGGGAGGTGGGATGAAGATTTTTGGTGTTGGGATGGCGCTGGTTGGTGCGTTTTGTGCTGGGATTGGATTGGGGTTTTTCTGGCATTGTCGGCGTTAGGGATTTGAGCTTGTTGATGAGGTCAGTTTGAGTTTGTGGATTGGGTGGGACTGGTTGTTGTTCTTTTTTGTTATGCCAAGTGCTTTGTACCCTTTCACGATGGAGTCTATGATTTATGATTTTGGTCACGACATCTCGCTCGAGGAGTTTCTCTGTTAGGGAAATAGGTATTGACCCTTTAATCCCGTCTGTTCGTCCCGTATATACTCTCTGGATATCCGCATATATTTCTAAAGTTCCCCCCCCAAGCTGCTCCTTCGCGAGTGTGGCTGAAACTGGAACCTGAGAGCGATCGTCCACCGCGTACACACTTTTGCAAGATATTCTAGCTGCGGGCGCTATGGACTCCAAAATTCACCTTTCTATAGAATTTTATGGACGATAGCTGTACATGTGGCAGTCGCGGCGAAGCTTTGGAAGTGTTGGCGAGCTAAATAGAGCTCCCGAGGTGTGCATACACAGACCGGAGATGGGAAACGGCCGATGTTCTCCCGTCATCCGATACGCCTGTATCATCTATTTGCTTATCTGGTCTGTTCATACTGTTCTTAACGTGCTTTAGTATTTCTCCGGCCGAATCTCGGAATCGCTGCGAAACATTAAGAAAAACCTACTGGCGCCACACACTGCTGCCACCGTGCCTCGCGATATCCTTGGAGTCGTTCTGTGCTGTGCGGCTTGGGAGTAGCAGGAATATCTGCTGTGAACCTCTGCAAAGAGCTTCGCGGAGAGCCTGAGATGAGCAGGGCGAAAACGACTTGTGCTATTTTGAGTGGACCCGTGCCGAGGCGATTCACATGGCATCCCAGTGAGGATGTATGCACCTTGCCAGTCAGGATGGACGTGATCCGATGTTTAACTTCTTTGGAGGGCTTCTGTGCGACTTCTACTAAGTTCATCGTGATGACTCTGGCTGCTCGCTGTCTTCCAACAAACAACGATTGAACACCAACTTGCGCCGCTTGCCCTGGCACGTTCGCGTTGTGTAACTGTTTGATTGTCGGCTTGTTGACTTCCAACCAATGACGAAGCTTTGCCGAGGACGCCAGTTGCCGGCTTTTGTGGCGGTGGCTTTTGACGCCCCACTCAGAGAAACAAAAGTCCAATCCGAGGCTCCGACTGGGGAGGTTGGTCTTGTACCACCACAGTAACTGTCCAAGTCCTCTCTCGTCTCTCCTTGTCTATCACCAGCCCTTTAAATACCCCAGCACTACACCCCCAAATCTTACCTTGCGCTAATGTCCTGCGTTCCGTTGCCCAGTCATTCCCGACCAGACTCCACAGCAGTCAGCAAAATCCCACCCGTGTGGCCAATCAATGACTCTGCTACATCGGATCCTCCCCCCCTCCTCGCAAAATGTGCTCGAAATGAGCAGACAAGGGAGATTTGTTGTAAAGAGTTGAAGGGAGATGATGAACGGACACTGCTTGATCCCGACGTTGTTCGTGACATGTACGCCTGTCTCACCTCCGTCCCAACAATTTTCAGTTTTGCTTACTAAATTCTCTGATCCCTTCTTTAGTGTTATTGGTCTATCAGACGGTCTTACAGTTCCTTTCGCCCTCACTGCTGGTCTCGCAGGTCTCGGCAGTTCACGAGTTGTCATTCTGGGTGGCATCGCCGAGCTAATAGCAGGAGCCATCTCAATGGGAATCGGCGGTTTCCTAGCATCCCAAGCCGAAAGAGACCACTATCGTTACCTCCGCAAAACCACCTCCGCTCGCGTCCTCCGTTCATGTTCAGGCGAGATGGAGAGGGAAGTCTACGCCGTACTCGGACCCATCGGAGTGGACGAAAAGACCTCACGGATGGTAGCCAATTGTTTGCGGAATGTAGAGGTTGAGACAGTGGATGAACCTGAGAGTGGGGAGAGTTCTCGGAGGGCGTCGATGTCGAGTGGGAGTGGTACGGTGGCGAATATGGAGGAGGGTGGTGTGTTGAGATGGAGTAAAGATGTCGGTCTTACAGCTTTCCTCCTCAAATTCGGTGAAGGTCTCGAAGAAGTACCCACGAAACGATTATTCATCTCGGCTTTCACCATTGGCATGGGATACCTCCTTGGTGGTCTCATCCCACTACTACCCTACTTCTTCATCAGCTCAGCACACGTCGCGTTGCTCTACTCGTCACTATTCACTGGAATCGTGTTGTTGATCTTTGGAGTTGTCAAAGCACGTGTGACGGGAGCTGCTGGGAGGGGGATTGGAGGGTATGTTTATGGAGCGGTGAGCACGTTGCTTGTCGGTGGATTCGCGGCGGGTGTGGCGTATGGTCTTGTTGCTCTTTTGGAGGCTAACGAGTGAAGGGCGGGGGTTTTGTCATGGGTACCCACCATCAGGGCAGGATTTAGAAGTTTCTTGTGTATTGTATGACCATTCTAGCTAATGAATTCGGAGGGTACCTTCGCTCCTCTTCTGTCCTTTCTTTTTGTTCTTGTGCTACTGTAGTATAACCTTTGCAATCTCATAAATGCTACTGAATGTATGAAGTTCGCTCTGCACCCATTCACGGTTTACACCAGCGCACCGTAGTTCCGCAGTTGGACTCAGTGTCAGGGTGAGGAGTCTCAGAAGATACGGTAGGATCGACGGCGGAGGTGGAGATGCTTATCTGATAAGTGGATAGGATAAGATAAGAGAACCATCAGCGCCAGCGAGGACCTCAATCTGGTACAGGTACTGTAGCAGAATGTACGTTGACATCTCGTCTCAACGCGACGTCGACATCGACCTCCATTGTCGACAAACCGATCATACAACTCAGAGGTAACGAGTCTGCAGACGGATTAGAGGACGGAGTAGTTCACAATGGCGGGATGTAAAGTGGCTGCCAGTCGATGGACCACCCAATACGCAGTATATCGATGATTGGAAGCATACGACAACGCAATGTGACAACTCCAATCCCACGAGGGGTGGATCAGGGCGAGGGGATGAGCTCGATGATCTTCTCCACCAGCCTAGTCATGACCTCCCCTTTCTCTTTACCGATAGCCAGCACCTCTTCATGCGAAACAGACTCTGCTTCAGCGATATGCAGCGGCTTACCATCCAACTTAAAACAAAACCCCTTCAGCCAAACGATCCACAGTAGACGAGCAAAGGAAACCAAACACACCTCAGCTTGCACCTCCTCCTTAATACTCCTATACTTCTCCGGTATAACCACAAAATTCGTCACCAAACTCAAAACCATAACCTCCATACCCTCCTCTTTAGCAACACAAACCTCAGGTACTGTACTCATACCAACGACACTGGCACCCGCGTTCCTTAAAAATCGACCCTCGGCGGGGCTTTCGTATGTAGGTCCACTTACCCAGGCGTATATGCCTTCGGATAGGGCTGATGGGGGGAGGGAGAGGTGGTGGGAGGCGATGAAAGCTAGGCGACGGAGGGAGGGGGAGTAGGCTGATGAGATTGGGAGGAAACGGGGGTAGGAGGGGGAGAGGAGGGGTCCGAGGAGGGGGTTTAGACCTGTTAGGTTTGGAAGAGCCAGGTGGTCTTGGATTACTACGACTGGTGGGGACGTCAGTGGTACGATGGTGATGATACGAGAAGATGGAGGTGAACGTACTGGTACCGACCGGAAGCTCGGGGTTTAGAGATCCCGCTGCGTTCGTTACTGGAGATGGAGTTCATTAGGAGATGGGGGAGGTGTGATAGATGAGAGACGTACCGATGAGGTTCTTGACTCCCAATCTGGCCATTACTCGGATGGGATAAACGACTGTGGAGAGAGCGTGACCTTCATATGCGTGGAACTGGCTTGCGTTATCTCAAGACGAACATCCAGTTCACGAACGTATGAAAAACATACCCGTCCCAGCATCGCAACGACAGGTACACCCTTCCCAGGCCCCACCAACCCAAACGCCAAAGCGCTCTTATGACCAGGAACTTTGAAGGATAACGATGACACGGCGATCAGCGATCACCTCAAGATCGCTCTAGTAGGATGAAACACACACCAGTGCTAGATCCGAATCCGCGAAGGGAAGAGTATGGAACTTCAACCTTGTCTCTGAAAGTTGAAGCTAGGGTACTTAGACCTGATCCGCAGACGATCCCTACTTGGGGTTTGAGGAGATGGGAGGGGAGGATCGTTGCGAGGACATCGAGGGTTGAGGCGATTAGAGATAGGGGTGATTCAGGTGGGGGATGGGACATGATGGTCGTTTGGAGTTTCAGTTCGATGCGATTTGGTTGTGGTGAGCGAGTTGGATGGTGATATGGGTGGTTCGGTAAGTAAATAACAGGCCGGTTCGCGTGTTCTGAGTTGCTTCCGCTGAGCTCCATGGTTTTTCTGAATCTCTGCATCTGCCCACCCCTACATTTTCCTTGCGACTATGCAGGCCTGATTGATTCGGATGTAGCACGCATCTAGGTGCTGATCGGACAGGCTACAGCTGCAGAGGGTGAGTAGGGCCGTCTTCGCTGTCGGGAACTTTTCCTTCTGGCTTGGTAGTTAAAAAAGTGATACTGTTGTCTTTGACGTTGAACCAGTCGAACTCCGTACGTATTGGGGATCTTAACATTGGTCATTTATGTTGAGGTGTTGAGGATCTGCGCGATTTGCACTGTGATACAGACGCTGATGGTTGGAGGCGCGACTCACGAGCGGAAGTTGATGAAGTTGAATTTGCAAGTTCAGGGACGCGAATTGGAGGGGAAGTTGCGACCTGGTAAGTGTCATGAAAAAAATAGAGACGAAACGGCAGCAGTATATTGTAAATCGAGTACAAGGACGTTGAAGCTGACATAGTTGAATGTGGATGCGTTGACAGTTGACAGAGGCGGGGCGATGGCGGGTGGCGTGATGTTGAAGACGTAAATTTCCATTGCTGGCAATCTTGTTGCCTTTACGGGATGTCCACCAACCAATGGACAGGTCGGAAATATTGCCGAGACTAGACTGATAAATAGGCGAGACGGGCTTCTGTCTCTTCTGGTGTCTCTGCTTGCCTCGTGCAACGCTCTCTCTTCCTTCTTGGCCTTTCCTGCGACTTGTTGGAGCATCTCGACGTCGACTTCTGCCTCGTCCTCAAAAGTAGAACCTGAGCCTGCACCGAAGCAAGCATACACCCGCTTAAGAGTCCAGCCACCCTTGCCCGTCCTTACAGTCAGCCCCCAGTCCACACGACAACCTAGATCCTTCTTGTTTTCGTCCCATGTCAGTATTTTCTTTTCTTCATCTCGTCGTCATCCTCACACTCTTTCAACGTTGCCTTCCGAAGCCAAAGCCCTGTTTTACCCTGGCGTCAACTTGCTTCAAAATATCATATCCCTTATTCCTATCTAATATCCATTTCTCATAATTTATCTCTCCGGCCATAATGCTCATCAATGTCATCCCCTGCTCGCCCTCCCCCAACGTTATTTTCACAATCGGCTTCCCCCACCTTCCGGAGACCGTCCCGGTACCCCCCAGTTGGCACATGCAACTGCAGCGACTCAACCAGGACGAGCTAGACATGCCCCCGTGCCTCCACGCCCTTGACAAGGCGTCGTGGTTGGTCGCCGTCTTGACACAGGTCGTCTTCGACATGCGTTCGTCGATGGTCACTTGTTACTTTGTGGATGGCGCAATGGAGGCATGGCCTGTCATGGAACAGTCGTGCATAGCGGTACTGCAGAGTGTGTTGGATGACGTCCAGGAGTCGACGGAACATGACGAGAGGCAGAGGGAGAGGGACAGACTCGCGAATGCTCCTCCTGCGCCTCCAGGCGGAACGAAGCATAAGAAGCAACGGTCTTTGATCATGTCTATCATTGCGTACGTCGATCAACCATATCGTTTCGTTTCGTACTCATAACTGTACCCTGCAGTTCAATCGTCCCTCACTCTAACCCTCCGACTCCACCTCCAACATCTGCACCGGAACCCGTTGTCTCCCGCCCTTCTACTCCCCACACTTGGCCCTCCTCCCATCCTGGTTATATCCTCCGCCGTCGAGCGCGTTCCACCCTTGTTGATGCTTTCCGGCGTTACATCATCTCCGAGCTCTCTGCCCGTGCCACTCCTGGCGGATACTACACTTGGAACGCTCAAAGCTCACTACGCCGTGCGAGCATGCAAATGGATGCTTTGGTTCAAGAAGTTGGCGGCCTTCCTCAACATTTCAGGCACCCGAGACGACAAGTTACGGATGGTAGCAGTCCTTCGTCTGACACTACGTTGTCGTCGTCTTCTCCCTTTTTCGACGATGAGACGGATGGACAGTCGAGCATCGATACCGAAACGGATGATTCGTCGATTCACACTCCGACTGACACACCTCTTGGGTACAATTTCGATGGCAAGTCTAATAGCTTGCCGAGGACTCCATCACCGCCTACCTTCTCACCAGAAGACCTCGCGACGTACACGGCGCTGTCAACTCGGTGTTTCCGATTACGACAGCTGCTCTCCCGTATGGAGGTGGTCCAAAAAAACATCGTCCACGAGGAGAAGCACATCCTGTCGATTTTGGAGATTAAGAGCAAGCGCCGTGCGTGGTCGAATCGGCGCTATGTCGGCGGGGCTGCTGTTAGAGATGTTGGGTTGGCTACGCCGTTTAGGAGTTCGCCTTTAGCGAGGTTTGAACCTGTCACACCTGATCACCTCAGTCCTCGGTATTCCAACTTTTTGGAGATCTCGTCTGCCGAACATGATATATCGTGTCTGTTCCCGGTCAGTGAGGATGATGAGGAGGAAGGAGATGAGGAGAAGGGAAGGAGCCCTCATCATGAGTATGCATCGTTCCATAACTCGAATAATGGAGGTTTCGACGAGTTTGGTGTCATTGAGTATGACGTCGAGGCTGGTATCCCACCTATTCCACTGGAACGACCGCAGATTCGAGCGAGGACGCAGAGTATGCACCGTATGCAATCTTTAGAGATTGACCCCTCGCTCGCTCCAGAGCCGCCAGTCCTTTTGGTTCCTCCTCCCTTGTCTCCACCCCAGTCCTTATCTCCTTCCTCATTGCTCTGTCAGCCGATGGACCCTCCGCCTTACACGAAGAACCACAATGGGCCCTTAATAGTTCGTAATTGCTCCAGTGAGAATCGTATCCACCCGGAGGAGGACGGCGTCATCGGATCGGAGTTCACCTTGGCTATGGACGTTCCGTCTTCATATAGGAGTCGTACCATTAGTCAGGCAGGAGCCAAGGCACGGAGTGGTCGGTATGATCATGATGATTGGTTACCTGCTACGGCGGTCGAGTGTTGATGATACCCCTCCAGCGCTTTGATGTGCTGTGTGTCGCCGGTCGAGTTCACTACCCTCCACCCCCCCACTTGCTTTCGCTGTCCATTCATTTAACATTGCTTTATTCCCTTTTTTGCCCCCACCCAATCACGTTTGCTCCCTTGCTATCCCATCCATTGCATTTGCTCGTTTTTTTTTTGACTCTTAATGCTTTCGGTCGTTTCTTGGACATTCATTGTTGACACTCCTCATTTGGTCGAATCTCTCCTCCACATTTGCATTTTTCCATCTTTTTTTTTTTTACCCCACGTTCACGTCCTTTCGGATTCAAGCAGTCAAAATCATTCATCGGTCATCTTGCATTTGCATTTGCACTTTTATTCGCCGTCACCACCATTACCCATCGTACATAGTTCATTTCAGTTTTTAATGCCATACCCTCGCAGCAACTTTTTTATCACGTCTTTAGAAGATTCCCCCACATTGCTTCATCTGTTTCCGTCACCCCTTTACCCTCCCTTACCGATACACCCCCACCCCCCACTGCCAGTCTTGCGCGCGCGTTTTTGGAGTCGTCAGCAGCATATTTTTGTCTGTGTTTGATACCGTTTTGCCCTACGAGGCTGTCGCTGGAATTTGAATCAAGTGGAATTGAAGATTTCGAGGAAAAGTTTGACGGTCGCCTTCGGACAAAATTCGTGTCTTTTCCTCGGCCAGAGGGGCAATCTTGGAAACATCTGGAAATTACTGGCTATCCCCCTCATGGACTAGCTACTACTGGTCTTTGCTGGTTAACACCGGTATTTATCAGTACATGTTATCGAGGTGTGCATTTTACTATCGTAGACCCTTCGATTGTACACGGTGAGGGCGGCCGGTAAGGGTCATCCTCGACGGTCCCGTAGACCGTGGACTTCACAGCGATTGGTATACAGAGACTTCAACCCCCTCAGAAATTCGCTAAAGATTTACAATAGCTTCTGTGAGAATGAGTATTATACCCCAACCCCTTGGTTGGTGGGTTCAAGGTAATTGGGTCCTCCGATCCGGAGAACGTCCGACCGGCAGGGAGCCTTGCTTCGTGGCAATTGCTTCAGAGCAATGAGCAATCGAGCAATTGAGCCGATTGCTCTTAAAAATAACTTGAGTAAATTGCTTCGTCAACAACAGTCGGGCTGGCATCAACCTCCGAGCAATTTGCTTAAGGGTTTACTCTGGCTACGGACAAACTTCTTCCCTTCACTGCACTTCACAGTGAGGCACCTTCGCCTTCCCACTAACTCCTTTCTTGCTCACGTGGCGCGTTCAACGATATATGTCCCAGTCAACGCCCACGACTCAGAAGGATGATTGGGGCGCGTGCCAGTGTGGGACATGCTTTGGGTGAGAAAATATCATTTTATTTATCCACTATTTGTATAGGTATGGTATACATTTCTAATGAAGGAGAGGGGAGGAGGGAATTGTAAATAAACAAACTGGGCCCTTGGGACCTGGTTCACTGGGCGCAATGTGGGTGGTAATGTTAGTTAATCGGGTATGCAGGTGCAAAGGCCTGGCAATGGTGACATTCAGGAGTGTCGGCAGGGCCGGAAAAGCGCACCACGGAACAGGCGAGGAGCATCGTGGGCGAACGAGACGTCGTCGTCGTTGACGATGTTGGGACCTACATCAAATTTCCATAACGGGGAGGGGTGGTTCTGAGGTCCATGTGAACATCACGTAGTCTGTGTTGGACTTCTACGTACCCAATGAAGCGGATTGAGCAGAGCCGGGAGCCATTTGCTCGCAGCTCATGAGAGGGTGGGAGAGAGGATCTGAGCTGGAAGCAACCACGGAGCTGCGAGCAATCGAGCAATCGAAGGGCTTGGGAATTGCTCGATTGCTCCTAAAGCAATTTGCTCCGAGCACTGTTCCCTGTGGGTCGGACTTTCTGCCGATCCGGACAACCGCGGAAATGCTGCTCGGGCCACTCGACGGACCTCCTCACCCGAGCCTCCTGCAACCAAGACCTTCAGAAGACCCCCACCAAGTTTCGCCAACCCGAAAGGGGACCTCCACCACACCCTCATCTGCTAGATATCACTGGTAACCACCGATAAATCCCGGTGATAACTGGTACTTTCTGGGAAAACCCAGCAAAACCCGGTAGAAGCTGGAGAATATTGGCTATTTGAGTCTCATATTTAATTTTGTCCAATAAAGTCCACCATAGTGGTGCAGCACTCAGTAGTCGCCCTTCCGGAACGGGCAAAGGATTTGCCTTATTTGGAGAGGCAAGTTCACCGTCCGAACCAACGTTCAATATTGAACCTTGCTTCTGAATCTTGTGCCAGGTTTTATCCCCTAGTATCTACCGAAGAAAGTCTCGATTGGAATACTTGGCTGGGAACTGCTCATGACTCTCTTGGACTCGGACTCCTCCTCAGATGGAGGCAATAGCAGTGATGACTTCTGGAACGTTGAAGAGGATGGAAACTCCTCTGAGGAGGAGCCTGATGGCAATGGCTCTACTGCGGATGATGGGGCCGCCGTGACAATGCGACCATTGTTCCTGGTTCCCCGAAGCCAGTGCCGGGCGGAAGAACTGGCCTCTCCACTTCTCTCAACCCCCTTGGATGTTTTCTTTGAGGTGCGCTCTCTAAATGCTCTGTGGGTTTTGAAGGCTCGTCTACTAAACTTACATATAGATATGCAGCTACCTTAATCCCAAAAACCTCCTGGCGCTTTCACGGGTTAGCAAACCCCTGCGAAGAGTACTGATGTCGCGCAACTCTATCTCGGTTTGGAAATCAGCTCGTCAACTTATCCCAGGGTTGCCTGAATGCCCTTCCCTGATGTCTGAACCTGAGTGGGCATACCTTATTTTCGGGACTACTTGTCAGGTGTGCGAAACGTCCCTTCCACACTCGTCTTCTTTACTCATCGCTTCGAAGAGTTGTTGGAGAGTTCGTGTACGTAAGGTGGAATTCGCTCTGCGTCGACGCGTTTGTGAGGCATGTATGGATCAACAGTCAGAATTCCTCCTCTGTCATTAAAAGATGTTGGACTCACGCATAGATCACAATTTAGTCTTGTCGATGCTGATGAGCTTCCGGAACGGTTTCCCAATGCTAATGTTTGGGTGACGATTATGATTCCCCATCTTATCAGTTAGGCTTCCTTCGTCGCCGTCATCCTAGCAGGTGCTAATTGGACCTCTTAGTCAGCCGTGACGAGCCCTCTCATTCACGCAACACCGGCTTCAAAGCCTACTGGGACACTGACGTTGAAAATATGATTCGGAAACTTGAAGGATTTGAGATGGACATCTCTGAGGGTCGGATCGATCGGACGGTCCTCGACAAGTTCAAGCTGGAGAAGGTTGCGGACGTCGCTGAGTTCCTCCAAGTATGGTTGTTTCTCGTTTCTTCGGGAACGCCGCAGATGACCCCATTAATCTTCCATTATCCTCGTCACAGAAATCCGAGGATTATTGGGAGTGGTATTCTGAGAACATCAAGTTATGGCATGAAGAAAAGACGGAATCTTTAATGGTGGAGTATGTCCCTATGCTTTCAATGGTTTATCCACCTTTAATCTCTCGAGCACCCGTAGGACCAAACGCCGCCTTGTTTCCCTTGGATGGCAAGATGAGGACATTATGGGAACCGACCTCCTCAAGGCCGTTAGTGATTACGGTATCGATAAAGACTTAACGCCACAACGTCAGTCTTGCTTGCCAGGGTGTACAGCAGACAACCTTACTGAAACATACTCACATGCCCTTCAACCGTAGGTTGGGAGGGTATCTACGCCGAATTGGAACCTGAACTTCTGCTTCGGCGTCGACGAGCTCGGATCGCATTGATAACGACCTTGTACAACGAGTATCGGGAGACCATCCCGAGGGCGCAATGTGCCCGTCTTCCTACTCCGACTACCATTTTGAAATTTCCAGATATAATCCGTATCCTTGCCAGTGAGCCCCACCGTGATGAAGTGACCCTCTGCATAGATGTTATGTCTCAATTGTCTACGATGATTTCTCAATGGAAACTCAAAATCGAATCTGATCTTTTGGCGCAACTCCCAAAGGGGTGAGTTTTCTCATATGTGGTCCTCCTTCACTTACCCAGATCCATCCAGTTCACGGACTCCTTCTGATTTGGGCCTGGTGACGAGTGTGTTCTTCTGTACATCGACTGCGTGTCGTGGTTCGAACATTCAGCTCGTGGGTTTCGATGCTCTGACACACGAATGCTCTTACCGCCGGCCTCGTCGATCAGAATACCACCCAGAGTGCCTGGTATTCTCCGCGCGCGGCCACGCGGCAGCGGTCTCTTTATGTGAAGCACTCGGTTTACCTCTCGATACTACCCTTCCCCAAGAGTTGGACCAACTCAACCCACGATTCTTCTGTCAAAATTGCAGCACAACGACATCCGGACGCCGAGGAACAGACCTTGCGTATACCTGGTGCCAATGTGTTTGTGCTACACCCCCCTCCCGGACCTAGTTCTGATTACCCTGTAATTCCAGATCTCTCACTTCCGCCGAGGCAACGCCAAACACCGAGAGTCTCATGCATCACCTCGTTGGATAATGTTGTCCTCTGACGCTAGAGATGCCTTGTTAAGCAAGGAAGAAGACACAGACCCAGAGTTGACTGAGTAGGGTTGAGTCCATATGCATAGGTGGCGGCGTCGATTAGACAGTCACCATTGTAGACCATGCGCGGCTAGGTAATGTTATTGGAGGTACTTCAGAGCTGGGTTGGAAAGATGTCGTCGAGGCTGGTACCAGGCCCCGGGCTACTCCTATGTAGGGGTGTCCGTCAAAATCCTCCACAACGGCCTCAAATATGCATACTTTAGTGAGTGAAATATGCTAAGTCGGACAAGGGTGTCACATATGTCACGTTATGTCACGCAATCGTCGTTTCACCTCTACGGAGCCCTACAGCGGTTATTCTACCGTTTAAACTACGTAGATTCTCAATTAGCAGTCTAAAAAGCAGTATAGACACATAAAATATCAGTCCATTTTCATCCTACCTCCGGGAATCCTGATGATGAGCCGCTGCACCCGAGGTTTCGTTAATGAATGCCAGCGGGATGCCGCCACAGCACTCAGAATCATTTGGCCTCGCTGGCCATTGGCTGGGGTAAGTGCTCCAGTACCGAGATGATAGAGGACATCCTGGACAAATACATGGGTGTGAAGGTCGACACCCTGATGTCGACAGGTGAAGTTTGGGGTAAGGGTGGCAGAGTCATCTGAAAGGCCGGAATCGTCTGAATCCTGGCCATCGCTATTCGGACCACAAGTGGGGTGCTGAAATTGAATTCAGTGATATAAACGGACTGGTGAACACAAAGACATACTGATAAAAGCGGCACAAATACCCGAACAGACAGATACGATAAACCAGCCATAGTTGAAGCAGAGAGTATTGAGCCATGGCGGCTACTACTTCCCTTCTTGTAGATATCGAGAACCTCCCCGATGTATGTTCGATGAGAGTTCTTCACGATCACAAATGACCTGAGCCGCAGTGGATTGACGGCGGTCACATTCTTGCTCGCAACATTGGGCAACACTAGAGGTAATCATCAGCACAGACGGAAATAAAGTGAGCGAGAACACACACCACTATCAGGAATGATTCTCCTGATGTCCTTTGCAGTGGTCTGCCAACGCATCTCCCGAGCTGTCTTCGGTTTTGTAGTATCCGAATCGAGGTCTTGAACGATCCTCACGCGGTGAGAGGCTTCACGAATGGAGAGTTTGTCAGATCCATCGGCCTTGTTTCCATGTAGAACACGATGTAAGGCAAACTTGGGGTCGAGTTGAATGACTCGTTCGGAACGTGTCGCAGTCCCGGATTGGTTACGTTCTCGTGCTGCGAGCATCGCTCCGACTGAAATCCTCCCAGTGGCATCGAGTAGCTTACTGGTGGCAGCGGTTTGACCTGTCTGATCAGTGGAACTCGGAGGAGGAATTGAGGGTATGGGAGGGCCTGGTGTCAGTATTGGGATGACTTTCGCTGCTTCTTCTACACTCTCCTCATAGTCCTCAGCGAGAGCGGCATACCGAGCAGCATCACGAGCAGTAGAAGCTGCAGCTTCATCGACACTACACTCCTCGTCCTCGTCAATCTCATCAGCCTCGGATTCATCGTCCTCATCGAGATTTTCATTGGCATCACTCCCCTCACTATTAGCCTTGGGCTTTCGTTTTGATCTCGATTTTAGCGAAATGATGGGTGCGAGGACGAGTGGGAGTGAGGGTATCGGCATACGTAGAAGTTCCTTGCAGATTTGCGATGTTTCCTTGAAAGCAAGCTCAACAAGTTGGTTGAATTCGCCGTCGGTGAGTCGCACATGAGCATGCCGTAACTCATCAGCTGAGAGGGGAGAGCCATCATAATCCAGCAGGTAGCCAGATTTCGATGTCCGTTCTTTCTGGCCCTTGAAATTGCCCAGGAGCAGAATTCGCTGTCGCAGCATGACATGCTTCACGAGCTTCAGGAGCTCAGCATATGTGAAGTTTGGTAACAGCATACGGGCCAAGCCAAAGAAGTGTTCGATTAGTTCGGTTCCTAGAAGCCAAGGACAGAAGGGCTGGTCGGGGTAATAACGGGAATATGCAAGGACGAGGAGGAGCAGGCTGTCACAGAGGCGATTGAATATATTGAAGCTTGCTGGGGAAATGAAAGAACGGGTTGTCGAGTAAAGATCCGGATACACGAGCGAAAGTTTCTTGATATGTGACCACCAAATATGGAGGAAAAATCGCGCTCGGAGAACTGCAAGGATGCGGTCCTGAGGAGTCATTCGCCGATTGAGCCAGGCATCGAATAACTCTCCTACATAACAATTAGCACTTTCGTCGTGGGGAAAATAGGCGCAAAACCGATACATACCAAAAATGAATAGGTATACAAAAAGACCAATAAAGTCATCCTTAACTTCTCTCTTCCCATGTTCTTCAGTCGTGGCGGCAGTGAGGGCAACAGGATGGAACATTCGCCGGGCAGCTCCGTCATCCTGCTTGTCAACATCCTGGACATCTCGAAGGACGAGACCAGCAGTCCCAGTCTCGTAGAGATCAACGAGGGATCGGTTGACAAGATATCCACGTCCTAAACTTGCCGTATGTGTTCCATGCTGGGGCTGGTTGCGACATGTCTTCCTAGCATGCTGAGGATCAGTAATGGAGATTAAAGGGCCAGTCTTGTCGAAAACCGGGGCCTTGAGGTCGATTCCGTACAATGTATATTGGTAATGTAGATGAGGACGATCTGAAGCTTCATTATCCATAAGGGATTGGGCAGCGAGCTCGGATGCGGCACCATCCGCAGCACATGAGATCATTCCCATATTCAGCTCGGCAGCCATCTTTTGGAGCTTCATATAATGAGTGTGTATAAGCTCAGCATCGTCCTTGCCATTTGTAGGAATGAGTGCGATCACGATGGGCGGAACATTTGGTAATGGGATCTGTGAACAGGTCAAACTCTTCGAAGATGAGACGATTGGAGGAAATACTAACCTTGGCGAGAATAGCTCTGGTTTGCGTAGCCCAGGCATTCTCTTTCTTGATGAGGGAAATGATCACATCTATGTCGTCGGCCTTGTCGACCTCACAATCTTGTAGTCGAAAGATGGATCCCAAGATATGGCCGCCGAAGTCATTTGAATAAGACAGCCATTTGCGAACCTTGGTACAATCACCTCCATAGGCGACGGGCCCACAGTAGCCCAAGGAATCTGCCAGCCGTTTGACTCGAGCAACATTCTCGAAGACAAGATGTGGGTTTTGGAGACAGTCTTCGGAGTTTGCAACCAAGCGTCTGGAATGTTCGCAGAAAGTCAGTTCCAGTTTCAGGTGATCACTTTCAAATAGCTGTACCTGAGGTGGCGAGTGGACGGACCCCCAATTGCTTCGGAGATGATGGCATATTGCTGCGCAGAGTTCGAGCCATACGACCGCAAGAGGGTCATAAAATTCAGATAGTTTTCAGGATATCGAATGCCATGCTTCAGCTTCTTGTTGGAGTTGGTGGATCAGCGAACTTCATCTGCAAGTACTTGGCAGATCTCCGTGAACGAGTTCTTGCCAGCGAGTTTCCCGGTCTTGGCGTACTGATAAAGATGGAGAAAACACCCAATAGAATCATCACGCTCAAGAGATTGCCAGGCAGCGAAGAGTAGAGGATCAGATAATTGGGCTTGAAGAGCTCGGCCCTCGACGTCGCGGAAAGTGTGGGATGAGAACTTCTCACGTTTGGCGTGTATCTCTCTTTGCTTGTCATTTGGTAGCGCTGACTCCTTCAATTTCTACTCTTTGGATCAGTGAGGTGACTACGACTAAATCACTGTCAACTGCTTACCCTGCGCACGGCTGATTTGAACGATTCGTCCTCTTGAAGCTCTTGACACGGACGACAAATCCCTGACTTCTCCGCAGTCGTCCCCTCACACCTCGTTGATCGTACCCATCCTTCTCCACGATTTACCATCCACCGCGCCCAACCTTTCAAATTCTTGTCAAATCTCTGTCGCTCGCCATCCGTCCATTCACTCTCCTTGACCTTCCGGTTGCCCTCCTGCGGAACCTCAATTCTGATAACAACATTTATCGACTGCTCCTCGTTGGCCCCATCATCATCGGATTTGTTTGCGCTTGCATTCCCAGACCCAACAACATCAACAAGTGCTTTCATCGGTGGAAACGGCTTGTACGGGAAGAGTTGTCGCATGAGTCGGGCTCGTAGCGTCAACGAAACTCCACCCAAGCTACGTGTGTGCGTCCTGAGTATATACTCTGCGTATTTCTGATCGGTGAGATGCTGACACGCATTCCTTGTCTCCATGATAGGTGGCAACACTTTGGTTGTAGTGGATACAACTTTCGTCGATGCTGGTTTGAATATCTGGGAGATCGAGGGATTCTGGTGGCCGTTGCGATATTCAGGTAAGTTAGGAACCCTTAATATTTTGCATTGGTGCTTACAGCTTTAATAATCTTGGTTTTATATGAAACAGTGCTGCTCAACAACATTCCGCTGGACGAAACGGCGCCTCTCGACGAAACGGCACCACTGGATGAAACGGTGTTACCAGGCGACACAGCGCTGCTCGACAAAATGGCGCTACCAGATGACTCGGTGCTGCTCGACGAAATAACGCCACCGAATGAACGCTGCAGTGTCTCGAGACGACCATAGGTTGGTTGTGGCGATGGGCTTGTGTCACTCTCCGCCAAACGAGAGACAGTCGACTTTTGGAAGAAATATGACAAGCCGCGTTGTTCCCCTGGTTCCTGCAGCATGTAAGTGAGTCTAGCAATACACTTTCGAGGCGAGTACATACCTCTATTGACCGTTGTTCACTTTTGACCGTAATCCTCTTCACCTCAAATCCGGTGATATTCGGGCATCGCGATCGGTGAAGTAACCAGTTTGCGTGATCATACTTGCGGTCCTTTCGCAGATCATACCACTTGGTGCATCCCTTGCACTGAATACGATGAGCTTCTACCGTCTTGACCCATTGGTCATTTTCAAGCTCTGCCTTTCTCGAATCAACTGTTTTACGCTTCTTTCGAGGACCTGAGGCCGCCTTCCCTCTCTTCGACAATGCTGATTCGTAGTCGGTGAGGCAGTCCTCATTGGCATCACTCTCGTTATGAGCCCTCGCTAACCCTGGACGAGGAGTTACAGAGGCGGCCCTCGTGACACGAGTTCCATCTTCGGATCTATCATGATTATCCTCGCTGTTGATGAGGGTCAGCCTTTCCATCTCTCAATTGAGGTTCATATATACTTACTCAATCTCCATAGGACTGGGTTCAATGAATTCAATATCATCTGAGTCATCTTGCAGCCCAACCCCAACTGCCTTGGGCTCATCAGATGGACGGCCCTCTCTTATGATCCTGCCAGGTATCAGGTGATGAATTTTACTCCAGTAGACTATAGTTTGGTAAGGCCACGTACGTTTCCTTCAGAAGTGCTTGTAGGGCACCAGCTTGGATAGCCTCTTTGAGGCTGTTCCTGACATATCAGTTGAAGTCAAGGTTATCTGCAAAGGCTTTGAGTGCCATCATAGTGAATAGTCCACACGACCAGTCATCAAGCTGTCGTTCTAGCTCAGGTGGGGAGAGGATCGTCTGTTTCCACCTTTCCACACCCCACTGGATCTTTGGGCTCCCAATGAATTCAAGTATTTTGTCGACAACTCGTAACAACATCTTCAAACTCTTCATGTAAGTATTTACCATTGGTTGGACCAAGGGCTTGCAACTCACAGGTTCGGCCCAGTAGCTTGAACCAAGTTCTGGTACGCTATCGCAAATCCCAAGCTCTCTTCCACCAAAGTCTAGCCAGCCCAATACCCAATGTGGTGGAGATCCAGAGCAAAGGGGTATGGCCCACCGAGGTCGGCTTTGCGCCTCTTCCTTCTGGCGGTTTGGACACTATGGAAAACATGAGGAGCGGTCCTTCAGTATCTCATATTAAATTGAACTCACCACTGCGAGGATATGGTCTTCCAACGAACCCTCGATGTCATTACTTCGTACAACACCATCCACGAGAAGACTCAATCGAGACGAGAAAATACAAAAGTCTCCTGTTTGTGCCTGTTCGTGAGCCTTTTGAAGGAGTGCACCAAAGGCATTAATGATCGTCCCAGGAATTTTCTGTCTTCGGTCAGGGAGCAGTACTTCCAAGTCGGTGCGATCATACTGAATGTTGCGGATCTGTCGCAGGTGGTTATCTAGAGTGGGTTCTGTGGGTCCCATCCTACCGTTTGCGGTTTACAGTGTGTGCGAGAATTGATCAAGAGAAGTTCAGAACACCAAATATGTGTCAATGCTGTATAGTTTAGGACATTGTGGACCGTCCTTGATACTGGACCAGGTCCCTGATAGTCCTCAAAATATGCTAACTCAGACAAGGTTTTCAAAAAATCTCCCTCGGCGAGGCCTTAAATATGCCAATGCGGACTTGGATTTCGGTCCCATCAGGACCTCAAATATGCTAACTCCGGACACCCGTACATGGGAGTAGCCCGGGGCCTCTGGTACCCTACCATATTCCTTTGGACTGACCAGAGTTAGGCGAGGGCGCAAAGTCTTCGGAGATCGATCACTCCCTACCCTGGAGCCTCCAGTCGTTTCGGATTTTCATCCCATGTCACAGCCCCCGTCCCAATCTGTGTTCTCGTTACTCTGCCCGTCGATGGACCCCCGTGCCCACTGCTTCCCTTATCGTTTGAGAATCAAACCATTCACTTAGTAGGGCGACACCAAGACCGTAATGGTCGTCCCCGACTCCCCGAAGTGGGAGGAGGGTTCTCTCACGTTAGATCGTAGACCTACAACCAAACCTCTTGCTCGTGGGAATTGATAATTGTCCAACTTTACCTTCTTCTTTTGGCAAGACATTCCCATCCAGACAAAGTATGTGTGTCCCATTTCCTTTCGTTCTGTTCTGCTGCTGCTTTGTAGAGTGTTGGTTTGTCTAAATGTACTTGTCGAGCTGTAGAGCATGGTGCACGACGCAGCCTGAATCTTTCACAAGGCCAATTCAAGATTACTTTAGAATGCTGGTTTACAATCTGAGGGAGTCGGGGACCGGTGCTTGCCGCCGCTACAATTATGATGATTGCCAGGTCACGTGCAACGGGATTAAGTCAGGCTGATACCTTCCAGTTGGCCACCGGTCGAGTTCGCACCGACGATTCAAGTTGTGAGGTTTTGGGAGGACTTTTGAGTGCCACTCCACGTGGATGGAGCTTCCTTCCACGTGGGGCAATCATTTGCCTTATTTGGGGAGGGAAGTTCACCGTCCATTAATATTGACCTCCGTTCAACCTGTACTTACCAGACTTCATCCCTGCTAAGTCTTCTCCACCTAAGAAGATTCCCATTGGACTGCTTGATTGAGACGTCCTCATGAGCTCGGGAGCAGCGGCACATCTCCTCGATGAGTTCTGGGACGATGTGGCAGACGACAGCGATGACTTCTGGAACATTGAAGAGGACGGAGGCTCCTCTGAGGAGGAACCTGACCATAGTGATACTCAAGCTCTGGTTCCTAGAAAGCAGCGTCGGCTCGAAGAACTGGCCTCTCCTCTTCTCTCAACACCCTTGGATGTTTTCTATGAGGTAGGCTCTGCTCGCCCTAACTTCTCTGCGGAGAGTGAAGCCTAGTCAACTAAATCTAGGGATAGATTTGCAGCTACCTGCATCCCAAGGATCTCTTGGCTCTTTCTCGGGTCAGCAAACCTATGCGTGGAGTTCTGATGTCTCGCAACTCCGTCTCGGCCTGGAAGTCTGCTCGTCAACGTATCTCTGGGTTCCCTGAATGTCCCTCCCTGACGTCTGAACCTGAGTGGGCATATCTGATATTCGGGACTACCTGTCAGGTGTGCGAAACATGTCCTACAGATTCATCTTCTTTTCTGACTGCTTGACAGAGCTGCTGGAAATATCGCGTCCGAAAGGTGGAGTTCGCTTTGCGTCGACGTGTTTGTGAGGCCTGTGTGGATCAACAGTAAGAATTCATCCCTGTGAACCGAGATGTTCGATTCATGATTGATTGCTATTAGTCTTGTAAATGCCGATGAGTTTGCGAAACGGTTTCCCAATGCTGATGTTTTGGTGACGATTATGATTCCTCATGTTATCGGTCAGTTCCTCTTCCGAGTCCTCGCCGCCGTCACCGCAGGTAATAACTAACTCGAACCTTTTAGTCAGCAGCCACAAGCCCTCCCATTCGCGCAACATCGGTTCAAGAGCCTACTGGGATACGGACATTGAAAATATGATGCGAAGATTTGAAAAGTTTGAGGTTGACATCTATGAGGGTAGATCAGATCGAGTGGCGTTCGACAAGTTCAAGCTAGAGAAGGTTACGCAAGTTGCCAAGTACCTGCAGGTATGATTATTTCTCGTTCCTGGGGAAATGCCACGATTGACCATATCAATATTCTATCTTCCTCGTTACAGACATCTGGGCATTATTGGGAGTGGTATTCCGAGAACGTCAAGTTGTGGTATCAGGAAGAGACGGAATCCTTGATGGTGGAGTATGTCCCTGATTGTTCTATTGTTTCATTCACTGTTAAATTTCTTGAGGACCCATAGGACCAAGCGCCGCCTTCTTGCTCTTGGATGGCGCGACGATGAAGTTGGGCGAGAAGATCTCCTCTACGTGGCTCATGATTTCCATATCAAGAAAGATTTAACACCGCAACGTCAGTCTTGCGCACCAGGCCTGTCCGTATAGCAGACTCCCCCACTGACGCGTACCCACATCCTCTTCTTCGTATGTTGGGAGAGTTTCCTCGCCCCGTTGACCCACTGCTTTCTATCTCGTCGCCGAAGCGTGAGGATAGACATGATAAAGACCCTGTACAACGAGTATCGGAAGACCATCCCGGGGACACAATGTGCCCATTTCCCTGCTCCGATGACCGTTTTAGGTTTTCCAGAAGTAATCCGTGTCATCTTTGCCAGCGAGCCACGTCTTGATAACGAGAAACTCTGCAAAGATGCCATGTCTCATTTGCCCGAGATGATCTCTCAGTGGAAAGTCAAGAGAGAATCTGAGCTTTTGGCGCAACTCCCCAAGGGGTGAGTTTCGTCATATGTGGACGCTCCTCCACTTACCTCCTATCATATCCAGCTCACTGTCGTCCCCTTCTGATTTGGGCCTCGCTACGAGCGTGTTCGTCTGTGCATCGAAGGAATGTCTTGGCTCCAGTCCGTCCCTTTCGCGCCGCCTTCTCGTGGGTTCCGATGCTCTTATACATCAATGCTATCGCGAAGAGCGAAATCTATCCGAGGAACACCATCAAGGGTACCCATTATTTGACCCACGCGGCCATGCGGCAGCGGTCTCTTTATGTGAAGCACTGCGTTTACCTCTCGAGACTACCCTTCCTCGAGATTTGGACCAGATCAATCCGCGATTCTTCTGTCAAAATTGTACCACAACTATATGAGGAGGCCGAAAATTGAAGCTTGCGTATACCTGGCGCCAATGCGTTTGTGCTACACCTCCCTCCCGGGCCTATTTCTGATTACGCTTTAATTCCAGATCTCGCATTTCCTCCCAAGCAACGTCAAACACCTAGAGTCTCATGCATCACCTCGTTGGATAATGTTGTCCTCCGATGCGAGAGATTCCTTGTTAAGCAAGGAAGGCATGGACCCAGCTTGGAATAGCCCGCACTGGGTCTGTGCCCACTGCACGAACAACCCGGGAGTCCATGTATTCAAGTCGTCCGACCGGCCGACAGCAATTGATCACATCAGAACGAGGTACCTCGATCTCCTATCCTTACCCTCGCCGTCTGATGAGACTCACGGAGTTCCCAGTCATAACGTCGATAGCCCGAATGAAGATATAGACTTCTTCTGGGACCCATCGGCAGTGAAGCCCGACGATCGTCATGCAATCCATGCCCCTTTTGAGGGCCAGTTTGATATTGCTGCCAATACGAATGAAACCATCATGCAGTATCAGTGCGCGCTTTGCACTAACCAAAAATTACGCAAGTTCCTATTGCCTGGCGTTCGGGAACATCTTCGCATGAAGTAAGTGGTTTCGTGACCTGAAGTCAGCGCTGTGGAGTCCTGATTTTTGGTAGGCATGGTATCCCTTCTGCTGTTGAGGGGAGTGATTTCCTGTGGGTTTTATTTCTGTTCAAAAAGTTTTCGCGTGCTCATTCATCGCTCAGGCCGATCTAATTGAATCACTTCGTATGGGGTTGTCACGTTGTGGGCACCCAGCTTTCCAGCTGTTTTCCTGATCCTACACATTTCCTAATAGCGTCAGAAACCTTGTCAGTAATCCATTTACATGACCATCTCTCTTTGATACCGACGTCAACAACACTGGGGGCATGGACAAGTCACGACAAACAGAAAATCTCCCGTAAACCCACACGAAGATGCTTGCGATCAGCAGGTCGGCCTGAAACATACAACCCAAGTCACTATCGTACTCCAGAAGCGGTGCTACGAAATTCGCCGACCACGAGCATGAGACTGTCTCTTACACGACTACCACTATGGAAGGAATCGACATTGAGATCTGAGAACCGAGTCTTCACAGGGGCAATGGCTACACATGATATCAGATTTTGCCAAGATCAAGTCCCAAAATAAGTCTCAAACAAGCCACGATGAATTTTGCGCTAAGCGCATGTCCGGACAACCGACAGTCTTGCTTCTGCGCAAGTCCCCAGTCCCTACTGAGAGTAATGTCGGTACGCATTGTGATGGCCTTCGAAAGGGTCGTGCAGAGGGGTATACCCAGACTGGGGCATAGACGGCGTTTTGGGCGGCTCATAATTGTATGAGTCGTAACTGTTGTATGAAGCCATCTTGGGTGGATGGGCAGGATGCGAACCGTGGCTGGGGGTGTGGGGTGAAACAAGGGGTACGTTGAAGGTTTGGTTGCCGTGCTGCGGTCGGGGATTTCTTGGTTTACCACAGCGGCAGGTGAGGGCGCGGACCCAGGTGAGGTCCCATAACCAGGCGGGTAGTTTGTGGAGAACCTGGAGGAGGGACCACAGTGGAGGGATGGCCACGAATATAGCAATAACCTATTCAGAGGTTGAAGTAGGTTGAGAAAATGGGCGGTAAAGGAAAGCATGATACAAACAAACCTGTCCGAAGGTTGCTTGATTATTAACTTGGTCGCTTACTTCGACGGAGACACCAATCTCGAGGGTGAGGATCCAATAGGTGAACGGGAAAACAATAACCGTCAGGAATTGCAAGAAAGGATACTGGTCGCAGACGGTGCGCCTGCAAGAAAGGAAATGTTAGATGGGGGTGAATGAGTTTTCAAAGCGAGCACAAACCATAAGTGTCGTATGGGGAAAACCGAGTGACCAGACCATATCTCTGTCCGTCGAATTGTGATACAGATGATCCAAACTACGATCAGGATCACGATTGGACTTAAGCACGCCATTCCTTCCGCGAATGAGAAGACGAATGGAACCAAAGGAAGGAAGAACATATAAACGAGTAGAAGTTGGGGTCTCTCTTCCAGATCACATTCAGCCTGACTGAGTATACCCCGCCGACCCGCAATAGACAGGAAAATCGCGATGCCAATCCAACAAGGTACAATCATCAAGACGATGATTCGGTTCACCCACCATCGTTCGTGGCCTCTGGCGTATACAGGGTCCATCCGCGTCGATCCCCACAACATGGTCCGAAGAGCATAGACAATCATGTAGATTGATAAAGGCGAGCCAGCTGCTACCAGAGCAATGGTGGCGTGTAGTCGGGTGAGGTTCTGGTTTATGATTGAGATGACGATGGTGACGAAAAGAGAGTATACAGATAGAAGTTGGGCGTAGAAACTGACGACCAATTCTTCTGGTGCGTAGAAGATGATTAGCGCCAGACAGATGTTGGTCACATAATCTGTTGACGGAACCGTAAGAACACGTACATAAGACTCCACGAAAGAGACTCACCAGCGATACGGGTGTAAAACCCTGCGACATCGGGATTTGGACAGTACCCGAACTCGCACGAGTCCTGCGGTGGGTTCATGCAATAGTGCTGATTGTAGGTAACGTGGTTGGTGATGTTGAGGAACTGCAACATCGTGATGGAAACAGCATCGCAGGTTGCGTTGCTGCCAGTATAGAAGCAGTCGGGGAGGGGAGGATATAGGGTTCCGTTGGACATGATATTTTGATGTCCTGGCACGACTCGGGTAAAAGGGAATACTGGGGGGGCGGGGGCGGGGGCGGAACAAGCTAAGGAGCCATTAGCAACCAAACGACGAAAATACAACCTTCAAGCGCCCATGAAGCGCCCAAATCATCGCCCAAGCCCCATACGGAAGTGCAGTCCACCGCCACGCAGACACAGCCCCAGGGACCATCAGAACAGCGATCAGCTCGCAGTCCAGCAAATCATCGCACGAGGACCAGAGGTTAAAATAGCGTTTTTTCCCCACATCGAGAATTGATCCGACTGCATATCTTACATAATGACCCATGTAACTTCCATCGAACTCCTCCGTAGTGATTGGACCGTAGCAGGACGGACACCGAACAACCTCAATTGTGATACCTACAGGACTCTCCAGGCCGAGCGGGGCCATTAAAGCACCCCGAAGTTACTGCACACCAGTGATAATCGCTCACAAGCTTAAGTCTGCTATTCAAACCACCAACCAGCTCTACTCAAGACAATCAAAAAGATCTCGCCCAACGGGGCAGTACCTTCGCCGAACTATGGCAGATGCATAAGAAGATTTTGAAAAAGCGACTGGATCATCGCTCGTCGTCGTCGGGCAAGCCGAATATCTGCCTCAACAAATGAATCTGCCCAAATGGTCTCTGGCTTCCCAACAATGTACTGGCCGCCTCGTAACCGTTCTCCGGCTTTCTAACCAACTCGCACAACAACTTGTACGTGTTGGCCAATCGCTCCAGTGCTGCTTGATGGATCCGAGTGTGCAGACGCTGAGCAGTTAGTTGAGCTAAACGAGGCGAGTGGACGACTTCCAGCCCAGACAGCCACTCTGAGAATTTAGAGAGAGCGCCGGAGAGAATCGGAGGAGTGGTCGCCCAGATATTTGAGAGCTTTTCCTGTGATGAGTTATTAGCATTGGAAGAACTATTGGTGCAGTGAAGAAACGTACACCAGGTGCCATCGTTACACAAGCCACAGCAGCGTTGTTAAGGTTAGCATCGGCCAAAATGTTGTTGTACTGTCGACGAATAAGGATCATCAGGACAAATCATCAACAAAGTCAATAAGGCCAGACGAACATGTTCTTCGATGAGATCATTGACTCGTTCTTCAATGACATCGTCTAACATTTTTCGCTTATTTCCTGCGAATGGATAGCTCTCAAGGACATTCTAAAACGGCCCCCAATGTCAGTGCCCACTACTTTGTCAAAACCAAAACGTAAGTAACGTACCTGGAGATACGTCAAACAATTTAGGGCAAACACTTTACCATCCCATCCCCGTCTGAACCTGCTCTTAGCCTCGGAAGCCGCAACACACATTTCGATGGCGGGGTCGATCATCACATCCAGGATTCTATCCACTCCGCCAAATAGCAGTTGCTCATCCTTCACATGGGGCTCGGATGAGTTCGAAGAGGATACCGGCACGGCATGTTCATCGTCAAGATGGGAGGACTCGTAGACAGACAAGATTTCGCGAAGGGTTTGTATATGCTCGGTGACTGTTGCTGGAGGTGTTAGAGCAGGGTCGTCAAGATCCTGGAGTTGGCCGAGTGAGCAACACGGATTGCGGAATTGTATAATTCAGAGAGGCGCGGATACGGCACTTACCAGCGTGACTCGAAGCAGAGCTCGGCCCTGTGCTTCGATACCATCGAAAAATACCTTGAAGGAAATATCTGTCATCCTGAAGACCCGTGTTAGTAATTTCACTTCCAAGCATCGTCCACGATCTACCCACTCTTTGAGAGTTTTCGAAAGTACGGCCTCCTCTCCGATAGTTCTCTTCATTGTCACGAGGTAGAACTGGAGGAGGTTGGCGATTTTGTACGAGATGATTGGGCTCTCTTGTGAGCGAACAGTTTGCTGAACTCTGACCTACCGTCCAGATGAATGTAAGGCTCGAAGAAAGGGCACGAATGAAGTCAATTGTTACCTTGAGCGGTCCACACAGCTTTCCAACACAACGATCCATAACCTCTCCAATCCACTCTTCCTCAATCCCCTGCCTCTTCCGGACACTCCCAATCATTCTCCTCTCATCCTCTCCTTCCTCCACCATATCGATTCCTCTGCTCGATCCCCCAGCACCTTTAATCTCATGTAACCCAAACAAACTCTCCAAGAACTCCCTTTCCGCGGCAATAGCTTGATGAACCCATGCCATCATATCACCGACATATCTCAAAGGATCGTGGGCGTGAAGTTCTATGGGTCTTGGTACACCACCCGGTCCGCCTCGTGTGAGAGCGGTTAAGAAGGAAGAGAGGAGTGTCGGAGAAAGTGATTGTGAGAGTGTGTTCAGGGTTTCGCTGAATGCACAGTATTTGACAATCAATGATAATATTCAGTTAGAAGGAAACGAATGTGGACATACGCGAGTAACTCCGGTCGATCTCTTAACCTTCGAACGGCCTCTCTCATGATAGGAGTCACCTCCAAACTGCCGGCGTAGTCGGGATCTACTCGATCTCCTCCTCTTCCCATAAGGTTTTGGAATTCAGTCGTCAAATAACGGAAGATCTTCTCGTAGGCTTGTTCGAGGTGTGACGACGTTGTAGTCAAGATATCCAACCTGGTGGAAAATCAAATTCAAGAGAAGGATGGAGAAAAAAATTAAGAACATGGACAGACCCGACTTGACTAGGTCCCTCCTCCCCACCAACCCCCATCAAAACTCGACAGTCTTCTCGTATTTTGACAGCCTTGTCCATAGCTTCGAAGAAAGATTTACCCAGAGGAACATCTCTGGAAGTCAGAGCTGAGATGTCGGATGGGGTGAGAGTGAAGCGATGAAGGAAGAGGGAAAGTATTTGTTGTTGAGTTGAGATTGCTTGTCTATGGGTTACGAATCGAGGCGTTCGAATCCAGTTAGCCAACAAATCTACGTAGAGGGAGGGCGAGGGCGAACCGCTGTTCACGTAAATTCCCTGCTCGTTCCAGTAAGGATTTACAGGCTTCGTTCGTTGAGGAGAGTTGCGCTTGGGCATCATCACATTGGACTCGCATTGCGGTGATATGTTCTTGGAGGGAATCCAGTTTCTGGCATCAGAAAAGAACAATGAGAATCTGCGCGAAGAATTCAACAGTAAAGAGGTGAAAGTATGTGGAGTACAGGAGGGGAAACTTAGTTCTCGAACATCAACTCAGTCCGACCTTGGTGTACTCACCTGGTCGACTTCTCCGAAGGCTTTCACAAACATTCGACTGGTCTCCGCAAGCTTCGTCTCGATATCCCTCCTGAGGTTCTTCCTCGCCAGAGCAGCCGTCCCGGTCGTGACACGCCTTTCGCTCGAGATGATACTATTCGGCGGGAGTTGTGGCAGCTTCAACTGGCCATCCTGGCCATCCCAGTCAGAGTCCGAGTCCGAGTCTGAGCTCAGGTCACCGTCTTGTTTGATTTGTTTTACTTTTCCGATGGCCCCGATTGTTGGTCCAGTCGCACTTGTCCCAGTAGTAGGGTATAGTTCAGACAGAGTATTAAGAGCCTCCTTTGTGGCATCGTCGTCAAAGTTGGCGCCGAGAACTTTATAGAGACGAAGAGAGACTGGATTTCGATGTGGTTGTGGCGACGCCGATGATGGGCTCGGTGTTGGTCGTGTCGATAGTGAGGGTAACGGAGAGGAGGACATTGTCACAACTTGGACCTTCGCCTAGCGATCTTCGATTTCAGCTGAACAGCCAGAGGTTGTAAGTATCTACGACACGGGTGGGGATCGCAAATCTCGAGCGTAATATAGTTCACTGATATCTGAGCCTTGTGTCGACACACGAAACCAACTTCGAGCACATCGCGATGATAATTAACCATCCTCATTATTCTGGCCCCGTGCGCCAACTTCAAACTTCCCTTTCGTTCGATCGCTATATACACCAAAGATACTATGTCCAGTATATGGCCACAATCGCACTCACAACTACTTCCAACTACTCCTCATCCTCGAACAAGGCCCAAGATAGGGTTGCGACTTCAGATGCGATGGGAGTAAGCTGATCGTGAGTTAGAAGAACAGAGTCGGATCCCAGTTTGAAGGGATCAGGGGGGCTTTCCGAGGCATATTCAGCCGTTCGGGGGCGTTTGAGGACGGTTTCCTCCAAGCTTTGGATGTCTGCGACAACGAGAACCATGTTTGGTCGAGTTGACCGATCGCCTGACCAGCATCGCTCCATCAACGCCCACATATCATCTCTAAGCTCTTTACCGTGGCATTCCTCCTTTGATGGACGGTTCGGTCTCTCGCCCTTGGTGACCTTCAAAGCAATGGCAAAGTCGGAGGTGATGTTCCGAAATGGGGGCTGCTCTGTATAAACCTAGATATTCACGATCAGTTTGCCAGAGCGACTTGGGCGATCAGCATATCAGCCTAATGGGTTTGAAAAAAAACGACAAACCTCAAGACAAAGACAGGCGAAAGCATAAACGTCACTAGCACAAGTTCTCCGAGCACCTTCCAATCCGAAACTCTCTGGACTATGGAGCTCTGGAGCCATCCACCGCGTTGATCCGGTCGTGCTAGTCGACGTGAACGCCCCTCGTGTGGCTTCTTCAAAGACCGACAAGCCCAAGTCGGCCAAACGTGGACTGAATGCATCATCCACAAGAACGTTCGCTCCACGAAGATCGCCGTGGACAATATTCTCGCTGTGAAGGTACTCCAGACCCTCGGCAATTTGTCGCAGCTGTACAGACGGACGGGAGGCTGAGTATGACAAGCTCTGGGCTACACTTGAAACGACAGGGCGAATCATGACTGACCAACGTATTGACCTGCAGCTCTGTCACGTATCTTAACTTGTTGGCTATGCAGTCTAAGATGCTACCATGCTTCATCCACGGCGATACGATGCACATTTGCTGAGAAGGAAATGTGTCGGAATCGATTCCCAGACACGGCAAGATGTACGGATGAGAGAGTTGCTTCCAAATCAGCGCTTCTCGGAAGAGTGCCTGTGAACAATTATTGTCATTAAGGCTGAGTTGGCCATAGAAAAAAATAGGTGGAGACATCGATTGGTATCGGGCGACACTGACCTTCTTCACCCTCTCTCGTTCTCGGGAATGGAGCTGGAATAGCCTCATCCGCTTTAGTGCCACCCTCTGGCCACTTAGCTCGGCAGAATACACATCAGCGAACCCTCCGCCTGCAACTGGATCCCTATCGGGCAACGAAACACCGGAGGCAAAAAGGGAAGCTGGCACAAGACTGGTGATTTCTGATACCCTCGCCAGGAGTCGATGAATGCACCGCCGAAGTGTCGCCAAGTGCCGACGGGCGACATACGGCGGATCTGAGGGACAGAGAACTAAGGACGAACCACGTTGGTGGTAAGTGCCGTCAAGTTTGAAGGAGTCCATGAGCTGCAAATGATACTTCTAGATGAGTCTTCGGTAGCGCTGGCAAGATGGATCGAAGTTGAGGATACGAACACGCTGCAGCAGATCCACCAAATGTTGAGCATGTTGTGGCGACAAGGCACCTACATGGCGGGTATCGTGGGGAGGTGTAAGGAGTGTCTGCAAGGACCGGACAATCCCAACGTCATCAGATGCGAGGGCAACTCGACTGTGTTGATCGTCATCGATGCCAACATCGTCTGCAAGCTTGAGAACGGTCAGTCGAAAAGATTGACAATAGGAAAATCAGACCTTAAGAAGTTGGTCGCGAAGCTGGTCACTAGACGCCATGGCTTCCAACGAGTCTGTAGGGGGATCTATCTCGGATAGATGACGATGCATTATTTGCCTAGGTAACGGGTTAAGTCTCATATGTTGATAAACTGTCTTTGGATTTACTGTACAGGTTCAGATGCCTTCGACATCTGAGCCATGATGACAAGAAGGAGGTGCTACCCGGGGGGAGAATATCAATTTCAGTGGAATATAACAAGGAGGTGGGAGAGGATCGGAATACACACCTGATGGACGATCGGCTGACAAAGGACCTTGCAGTTCTGTAGGCGTAGAACATCGACCAGGCCTAACCAACATTTCTCCTTTGCCAACACAGCTTCGGTTGTGGAAGACCAACTCCGGACCAGCGATTCCAGCGCTTCCGCGCCTCCCAAGGTCCTCAATTGATCAACGGCGACAGGCACTCGTGGAATGGCAACGACACTGGTAGATTCGGAGCGGGTTGGTCTGGTGGGTGATGGTAGGTGCGAGGCAACACGCCGCGGCGAAGCGGGTGGAATGTGCTCCTCCCAAGGTATCCCTGCCAATGCCTGTCTTCGCTGTCGGGTGTGGTTCAGCAGCCTGACAAACTGGTGTTTGGTCATGGGTACTGGGTCTGCCATTCGTCCCTACTGGATATTCGTGGCAATGAATCCGACCAGTGAGACCGGTGCTTTGAGAGTTTCTGGGAGGTCGTTCCTGCTTCGACCGGTGGACTCGGAAGTTTAGACATCGCCATGAAGCGTTAGCGCCGACTTCTTCTGGACTGCGTCGAAAAGTGATATCCTCCAAATACACCCTTCAATGTGACTCAGCATAGCACATTAAGCAACGTAGCAAAGGATGGGATTGAGCTGAAGATGAGTTTGGTTGGCAATGACAAAATTGAAATCAGTGGATCAACCGTTTGGCTGAAACCTCGGAAGTGGTCGGGATGTGCTGATGTCGTCAATATCCTCCAACATCCTCTCCCTCAGTCCACATCCCCCCTTTCCTCCTTTCCCCGTACCCCGAAGCCATGTCCTCCATTCTCTCCCTCAACAACCGAAAGGCTTTCTCAAAAGTACTTTATAACCCACGCGTATTCACCACAGCTCCTTCCAAAACCTCACAATATCTATTTACCCCAAGCCTGGGCGCCCGACTTGGATCATCATCAAGTTACGGAACCCCACCCCCACCCGCAGATGGATCAACATCGACCTTCTCCGCAAAGTCCGCGCCAAAATCAACTCCAATCAGGTATGCCTGGAACTCTGGTTTAGGACCAAAGGACGCAGGGTCGAGCTCGGGGAGGGGTGCATCGAACTCCAGTTTGACGAAAGCCAGAGGGAAACATGCGCTCAGTAGGCCCCCTCCACAACCCCAGCCTGAACCTGTAACCTTTTCGGAGCCATCTAAACCGAGGCCGTACTATGCGAGGCCCGGTCAGAAGGATTTGCCTCCTGTCGCTGTTCGTACCTTGTCTCCATCTTGCTATCTCTCATTCCCTTCGAAACCGTCGCTCACCGTTGCCTTGCTTTTGATAGCGCCAGTGGCCTACCCTCCTCGGCTTCACCGCCCTCGGCTTGACGGCCTGGGCTCTTTTCTACCTCTATGCAACCAACCAAGAAAAACTTGCGTCTTCCGTCGTCCAACAAATTATGACCACGCTCAAAGAAGACGACCAAATTAGGGAGGTGCTTGGAGAGGCAGTGAGGATGGAGCCGAAGTGGTGGATGAATGGGGATTCATGGGTCGAGGGAGGGATTAACATGATGCAGGGACATGTGGATGTGAGTTTCAGGGTTAAGGGACATAAAGGTGCGTGTCGGTGTTCTGGACCGGATGGATTTTTCACTGAGTTATTCGATTGGATTGAATAGGGGCTGGGACGTTGTACTTTACTTCGTTACGGAAAGCCAAGGGCGAGCCCTTCACTATTCGTGAGTCTCTCATATTGTTTTCTCTTGCCTCTTTCCTTCTCTTGATTATCCCTCCCTTGACACATCGACTCACTCTATCTTCTCCATCGCACAGTTCGATTTAAAGTGATAGCGGATGACGGCAGAGTAGTTCATGTCGAGACTGGCCGATAGTTCCTATATCTCGCAATTCAATCTTTAACCAAACCTTCAAAACATGCCCAAAATAAACTGTTGCACGAGTGATGGGGCAAGGGGTGGAGCTTGAGGGACATGGATGTGTGAGAAGTTTTCGAGAGGTTTATTTAAGAAAAGTGGAGGTCCAGCTGAAGGGGGTTTGACGGGTGGGGGGAGTTTGAGAGTATGGAGAGCTCGCCGCGAGTTGGTGGACTGAGGATGTGGATCAATGAGAGGTCGAGATGTGGAGATCGAAATATGGGGATGGCGACTTTCCGGGGGCGGACCCTGGGGATGCGAGGGGGGCCACAAAGGATCACTCTCAGGGTGTCGATGTGGTGGGGACTTGGGCTCACAGGACGAATGGAGATCCATGGGGATAGACCTATGTTATGTTCGACGAATTAATGTGTGACCACAAGTCCGATCTGCCTACTTCTCTCTTTTCAACCCATTACTACTTAACTTTGTAACTGTATATAGGAACGCCTCAACGTTTGTAGGGGCATTAATTTCATGAACATCGCAAGCGAGACTTGGATCTGCAATCCTTGTGTTAACGGGCTCGATCTAGAGGTCTACTCCTCATCCTCACCTTCGCTCCTGTTGAACTTGAACGCCGTACGGAAGCTGCGTCTGCTTCCTTGTGGATTATACCTATCCTTTAAGTTGGCCGAGACTAGTAGCTATGGTTGAACGGCGACGACACCTTTGCCAATTACTTTCCACCCTTCTGCCCCCCCCCCCCCCCCCCCCGAGAGTCCGACCGTCAGGATGGCAGACTCGCCCCCGAGCTTGTCACATCGACTCGCATCGAGAGCAGATTTTACTTGCCGCACAGAATGCACCGAAGCTTGGGATCGGCTTTTGGAGCAATAAAGCCCATCCTCCTCGATCTTGGTGCATTTTCCTGCGAACATCAATCCAATATCCAGTAAACAGTATCACCATCCTGGTGCTCCTGCCAGTGCGATTGACATTGATACACCATTTCTCGTACTCATGTACTCATGCTCGATGATTCGAAGCGTGGGATGCCGCCCATGCTTCCAACACGACCATCGGGTGTCATTAACTGGATTTCTACCTCTGTGGTAGGGATGAGAAGCATCGTCCCTGTTTCTCCCCGTCAAAATGTATACGGGGCCCTCTGAACATGAAAGGAAGGCCCTTGGGATTGAAATGTCGCCAACGGCCCTCGAAAAAATATTTTGTACCTCAAAACTGGATGTGATAAGACGGTTGCGCAGCCATACTTAGGCGCTTGTTAGTCTTCGACAAGTTGTAGACAGTGACGAACCTACTGACCTGCCAAATCAGGTTGACTCTTCTGCCGCGAGAACGCGTCTCACTTCCTGTTGGCATCCGCAGCTGTCCTGTGGAACCTTGTAAATTCTACATCAAATAGCCACTAGATTGCAACTCCTGAACCGCCTCGAATACAACCATGCTCTATCAGCCAACTTTCATCGACTTCTTAGTTCTTCTTGCGGGCACCTATCTATCTCTTCGCATCATTCGTAACCTGCGATTGCGTGGAACAACGCCCGCTACACCTCTGAAAGGCCCCCCAAATACCAGCCCTTTCAATATCCTCGGCCTTGCACGTCGGATTGCCCGAGCCCCAGATACTGGTGCTCTATTAGAACAGTGGGCAGAAGAATATGGCTCGGTGTACCAAATACCAGCCGCTCTTGGAACCAAGAGAGTCATTCTAACCGATCCGAAAGCAATCGCCCATTTCTATTCCCATGAGACATTTGGTTACGTGCAACCGACGTTTGGGAAAATGCTGATCGAGAATATTGTAAGAGGCCATCTGTATATTTCGCACAGTATATTTGGTAACCTGTTGGGATTAGGTTGGCAGGGGTTTGTTATGGGCCGAGGGAGAGGCTCATAAGAGGCGAGTCTCATTGCCGCCTTGATGATACAACCAACCTGATTCGACCAACCCCCTGGTAGACAAAGAAGGGCCATCGCTCCTGCCTTTACCAATGCTGCGATCAGGAAGGTAACAGACGTCTTCTACGATTCGGCCTATAAGGTGTGACCACTTCATCTAAATTGAGTCTTCGCTCAACTTATCATCGGTCTTGCATAGTTGAAGGATGCTTGGGATACTATCATCGAGGCGGCTTCAAGCGATGAGGCCATCATTGAAGTTCAGACCTGGTCGGTACATTTCCTATTTGAATGGTCCACCGCTTCACGAGCCCTGATACCATCACAATACCAGGATGAATCATGTCTCGTACGCAATCCTTTGCTCATTCCAACCATGCAGGATTACCTCACCTCCCTATAGGTTAGATAGCATCGGTATTGCCGGCTTCTCTCACGACTTTGGGTCCCTCCACGGCAAATATTCCACCGTAGCCAACGTATTCGACTCTTTCAGCACCATACAACCGACGTTAATTGATATCATACCCTTCATCCTCGGGCCTATATTCCCCTTCCTAATCAACATTCCCACTGAACGTAATAGGATGCTAAGAAAGTTGAATGCGAGCATGGAAGAGATCTCGGAAGAGCTGTTGAGTAAGACGCGGGAAAATTGGGAGGGTGAAGATCGCCAGTTGAAGGAAGAAAAATCCTTGATGGGGGTGTTGAGTATGTTTTCTATCGCTTGCCGTGTGCGTGAAGCTGAATGGTCTTCTATGAAGTCAAATCAGAAACTACGGAATCTGGCTTGAGGATGTCCAAGGAAGAAGTCCTGGCTCAGGTAGGTCCTGATTCCCTCTGAATCAACTTACCTGATTAAAGAAATTGCTCCCCCGCAGATGAAAGTGCTGATGCTCGCTGGTTATGAGACATCATCTAGTAGGCTTCAACAAGCTCAACGTCCCTACGCCATACTAACTCCCCCGATGTGATCTCCCAGTAACCCTCACTGTCCGTATTCCATCTCTACTATTCACACCCTAGTTAACATCCAATCCTGATAGTGGGCTCTGATCGAATTGTGTCGGAATCCCCAACAACAGACAAAGCTTCGAGAAGAACTACAAACGCAATGCGGCGCTGGTGACCCAACGTGGGAGGAATTTACCAATGGCTTGCCCTATCTGGACGCTGTCGTTCATGAGACGCTGAGACACCATCCCCCTCTTGACCAAACGAACCGCATTGTACGTCTCACGTCAGGCCCGCCACCCTACCGTCCTCGCTAACCCGGCCATAACCCGCAGGCAGCGGAGGACGACATCATCCCGTTAAGCGTTCCCCTCCAACTCTCCTCAGGAGTGTCCGTCGACCGTGTATCCATATCAAAAGGAACCCGCGTAACGATCCCCATCATGGCCGTCAACCGTTCCACATCTATATGGGGTCCTGATGCTAAAGTATTCTCCCCTGAACGTTGGCTGGACGAAACGAACAGTATCAACAAGTTTCGAGCGAAGGAAATCCAGGGACATCGGCATTTGCTTACTTTTGTTGATGGGCCTAGGACGTGTTTGGGGAAGGGGTTCGCACTCGCCGAGATCAAGGTAAGTAAACCGTGGATTGGAGTTTGAGCCCGTGGGCTGCGTTTTATTTGCGGAATTACTAACGAGATGCGGATTGCGCAGGCTGTTCTATCTGTACTCATCCGCAATTATTCATTCGAGTTCAGAGATGGACCCGAGACCCAGATCGAGAAGGCGAGGGGCATCTTACCTCGGCCTAAAGTTGCAGGTGAATCGGGTTATGGAGTGCCGCTGAGGGTACGTCGACTGAGGTGAGGCGCAGGTTTAGCAATGTCAAATGGACTCTTCTTTATATTTTCGTTGCATTATACTTGTATGCAATGTTAACATGTCGTCAATGAGGCGAAAACCCTTCAGAACCTACTTCTCGAATTGCAGAGATGGAAATGAGCCATAAGACAGGGTAAGGGATGTCTACATCGACAGTGCAAAGTTCAATTAGTTGAAGAGATGCATACAAACAAACGAGATCTGACAAGAGCCTGGCGAATGATCGGGGGCGTGTGTACCAACACCTCACCCGTGATCCACTAAACCGCACCCTCGCCTACATTTATCCGGTTTCAGGCAGGGATAGAATTTAGAAACCTTCAAGATAGATCCATCACTCACTACACCCGTGTAAGCTTCAGCTTGCACGTACAACATCTAACTCTGGAAGACAAGAGAAATAACTTACAGGGATGCTTGCTTCCATGCTTCAACTTTCGATCGGCTAGCTTCTTGTCTGCGTAATTCTTCCTCCTCCTCTCGCCTCCGCCTTTCTCTGGAAACTGATTCGGGAGTAGTTCCCCTAGTCAACATGGAGAGAAGAAGGACATCATCCATTGCCTGCAGCATTCCAGCTGACATGGTTGATCCATGACGTCGAGCTCCCCCTCTCCGTTGTCTATTGGGCTGAGAGTCACTATCATGAGCATCACCAGATGGACCACTGTCCTCATCGTCACTTGCAGATCCTGAGACAGGAGGTGCAGGCAGGGTACCATACCGCTCTGTAAAGCGGCGCTCCATTAATTCCTTGATGTGTTCGCCACAGCCCCAACGCCGATAGGCAGCCACACCATACATGTAGTCAAGAAGGATGGCAGGTGGCGGCAAATTGCCGGTGCCAGCGATGCAAGCGTCAAAAGGCAGAATTGGGCGAACGCCACCGTGTGGTATCAGATGTTGCAGTGTGATGCGAGTGGCTGACATTGGGCCATCGAGAGCGGTGAAGGCAATGTCGGTTGTATCCAGCGCAAAGTTCGGTGTCTAGACATCAATCAGGTCAGACCACATCCGCGTGTAGGTTTAGGTGCACGTGCCCTACGTACATTCAGGAAAGCGCATGAACCTATGCCGAACAGAGTATGCACATCCTTGCACACAAATATCCCATTCTGGATAGAATCGATGCTAGTTTCATCCGGAGCCGGATCGTACAAGGCACCGCGATCTTGAAGAACTGCCTGAATATACTGGGAGGAATTTGTTCATCTGAC
Organism: Jaapia argillacea MUCL 33604; assembly: GCA_000697665.1. Lineage (NCBI taxonomy): Eukaryota > Fungi > Basidiomycota > Agaricomycetes > Jaapiales > Jaapiaceae > Jaapia > Jaapia argillacea. The sequence continues at coordinate 645,660 of KL197721.1, forward strand.
GGCATGAAACAATCTGGAGGAGTGCATACCTCATCACCTTTGCAACTTGGGATTATGTGGGTGGCGTCGCATAGTAAGGGGATTTCCCTTGTGAAGACACATCGGGAGCCGTCGCGTCCCATGATATCCTCGCGAAAACGACTGCGGCGAGTGGTTTGTGCAGAAGACGTGATTCGTTCGTTTAGTCCCGAGTGGTCGATAAGTCGATAAGTTTCTATGTAGGATGAGTATAAGTGACAAGCTCAGAGCGAAAGAAATGCACGTTCACCTTGCGGGGTATAATAATAAGCCTCTGCGACGGGGTCGAGGTGATGGACGCTGTCATAGTCAACGGCGGGGCTGTCTGGCGTCGTAGATAGGTCTCCCCGTGCCCCACAGACCGCGAATGTGATATATCGCAGCCACTTGAGCGGACGGAGAGAGAGCCGTTGGATGTCATTGAGGGGGATGGAGAGTGCGAGAACTGGTGGGTCGTTTTCAACTTTCAAATAGATGTCGACCATATTTCAGAGCTGTGTGCGAGCTTTGCCCAAGAGAGCTCCTATCGAGTATCAGTACTAGTGTCGATGTTTCTCGTATGTTACCCGCTGTTGGTGGCGCCGGTCTGGTACAGATAGAGTCTGCACTCTGATATTTGACGTTTTGCGCGGATCATCGATGACCCCGTCGGTCTGAGTTAAATCGAGTGAAGAAAGCATTGAAACGAACGTTAGGGGAAGTGGTAAAAGTGTGGGGAAAAATACTGAAGGATTCGACAGCCAGGCTAGCGGTCATAAGCCCAATAGGGCTCATACATATCCAGTTTCATGCAGAAATGGAAATGAGCTACAAGACATAGTAAGGGGTGTCTACATCGACAGTGCTAAGTTCAATCAGCCGGAGACGTGCATACAGACAAATAAGATCTTACTAGAGCCTGGTGAATGAATCAGAATGACGCTGGTCAACCCGTGGGCATGGGTACCAACTTGCACTCACCCACGACCCACTAATCCATACCTAGCGTACAAATATCCGGTTTCAGGCAGGGATGGAAATCTTCGAGATAGAACCATGACTCACTATACCTGTGTAAGCTTCAGCTTGCATGTACAACATCTAACTCTGTAAGACAAGAGAAATAACTTACAAGGGATGCTTGCTTCCACGCTTCAACTTTCGATCGACTAGCTTCCTGCCTGCGTGATTCCTCCTCTTCTCGCCTCTGTCTTTCTCTGACAACTGATTCGGGAGGAGTTCCCTTGATCAACATGGAGAGAAGAAGGACATCATCCATTGCCTGCAACATTCCAGCTGACATAGTTGATTCGTGACGTCGAGCTCCCCCTCTCCGTTTTCCACAGGGTTGATAGTCACTATAATCAGTATGATTAGATGGGGTATAATCAGATCGGCCACTGCCCTCTTCGTCTCCACTTGAAAGCCCTGAGACAAGAGGTACAGGCAGGGAACCATACCGCTCAGCAAAGCGGTGCTTCATCAAATCCTTGATGTGTTCGCCAGAGCCCCAGCGTCGATAGGCAGCCACGCCATACATGTAGTCAAGAAGGATGGCAGGCGGCGGCAAATCGCCGTTGCCAGCCATGTGAGCGTCGAAAGACGGAATTGGCAGATCATCATCAGGTTCTATCAGATGTTGCAATGTGATGCGAGGGGTCGCCATTGGGACTCCACCCCTAGGGACAAAGGGAATGTCGGTAGTATTCAACGCAAAGTTCAGTGTCTAGAGATTACTCATATCAGACATATAGGTGTGCGAGTGAGTGCCCCACGTACCTTCAGGTATGCGCATGAACCTCTGCCAACTAGAGCGTGCAAATCCTTCCTCACAAATATCCCATTCTGGATAGAATCGATGCTGATTTCATCCGGAGCCGGATCATACAAAGCACCGCGATCTTGAAGAACTGCCTGAATATACTGCGTGGGGTTTTGTTCACCTAACGGCATGTAACAATCTGGAGGAGTACATACCTCATCGCCCTTGCTTCTTGGGATTATGTGTGTAGCGTTGCATGCAAAGGGGACTACCCTTGTGAAGACACACCGGGAGCCGTCGCGTGCTATGAGCTTCCTGCGAAAACTATTGCGGCGCCGTGTTTGTGCAGAAGACGTGACTCGTGAGTTCAGTCCCCTGTGGTCGATAAGTTGATAAGTTTCTATGTATCGGGGAGCATATAAGTGACAAACTCAAGAACGAAAGAAATGTACACTCACCTTGCTGGGTATAGTAGTAAGCTTCCGCGAGGTCACGAATGATGTTCTGGTCGTTGATACCGTCGAGACGGATGCTGTCGTAGTCAACAGCGGGGCTGTCTGGCGTCGTAGATAGGTTTCCTGGTGCGCCACACACCGCGAATGTGATATATCGCAACCACTTGAGCGGACGGAGAGCATCGGGAAAAACCTCCCGCCCTAATTAGACCTAATTATATCTAAATAGCTCTGATAAGCCCCGATTAGCCAGATAAGTTGATTAGAGCTAATTAGGTAGGTTCCCTACTAATCGTCGACGATTAGCTCGCTTAGGTGGCTTAGTCGAAGATGAGCAGACAATTATTCTTCATTTCTTGCAGGTAATTACTCAATAATCCATGTAAAGCTGCACAGGAGAGGAATTGAAGTAACTATCATTGTCAAGTATAGCTAATACATAGGCTGGTAACCGAGCCTGACAATTGAATCCTATCAGTATGGTGCAAAACTGACGATACATTTTGTTCCATACTGATATCTCAAAGACAGGCTGGTCACAAGCCTAGCTAATACATAGGGCACTACAAAGTATGTTATTGGAGTCACCAAACGTCAACGTCGATCCAACTAAACCCTAACAGCCACAAGCCAAACTATTGTGGATCCTGACAACGTGGCAGAGGCATTATGGGCATGGCAGCGGGAACTGCGTGACAGAATGAAGTATCCAGCAACAAATTAATACCAAATGAGATAGAAAAACTTACAGATATCAGCGAAGAGCCCAATTCTACTCCGGATTGGAGGCACCTACAACGAGATGAAGATTAGCATGGGCACCCAGGTGAACGAGGCTAGCACTTGCCAGGTATGGCTATCGCATCGGCTCAGCGGATGGTATCGAGGGGATGACAGTAATGTGGTGGAATAAGGGTGAGCTGTGACAATGACGAGAAGCACGTTATAACGGGTCTGAGACATGGGGGCATCAACATACCAGATACAATGCTCTAACTCGAGCCAAATCCCATGGTGGTCGTCACCACTCAGACCACTGTGGTGAACCTTGCATGTACGGCAAGGGGAAGGCACGGCTAGAGAAGGAGTAAGGTACCAATGCAAGAAAATTCACGTACCGTGGCGTGCAAGGAAAGGAAAAGGCGGGGACGCAAGCCGCCGCTCAGACTTCAGATCTGCTGCCGGCCACCTGTTATAATCAACATTACCCGAATACGTGAGGAGATGGGGTGGGTAGACAGACAAATTGATAAAACTCACTTGCATCATGTTACATCATGCGGGTTGAAGACAGTAGTGAGAAAGTGGGATGGTCCCAAAGTCGAGGTTCCCGCTACCTTGGTAGCGGGTTTTACACTGAGGTCCCTATGCATCTTTTCTATCATTCCTGCGATCCAATTGATTCAATTTAGGGCAGGTGTCTGAGTTTTGGCCTTTCCTTCTGTCTTGGTCTCGCTCTCGTCCACCCATGTCCTTCAAGTTACATCCCTTCGGCCTTGACTATCTTCTCCACTGTGGCGCTCCTTTCTCTGTAACTGTATGGTTTCTACGATGGGTTTCTTGCATCCCGTTACTTGTACACACCTGGGCCTGGTTGTCTCGTGTCGTCTGTCCATGGAGGCTTGTATCACGCCATACCTTTGAGCGACTCCCAGCACTAGTTCAAAATTCTCGCGTCCCAAATCAAGTCCCAAGGACAATAGTCACGACTTATCACTGTGATCTCTCTGACTATTGTATTCACCTCATGTATTTGTTCAACCTAATACTTCGACTATGCTACGTTGGCTGGTAATAAATTTGATAAATCTGCTGGCTGTCAATAGTTTGCGGCAATTCATCTGTGCCTCCTTGAGTCTCGTTGATGGAAAGGTAGCAGGCTGTGCTGCGCATGTGGCCTTGGGCCTTATAAGGGGATTGACAGAGTTGTCATCGATGAGGGGAGAGAGATAGCATCGTCGTTGACAACAACGCGGTGAGAGGAGACGTGGCGAGAGGATGAGGTAGTGAAAGCTCCAGAAAGTCTGACCCACAGGGGATGTTGCTCCCAGCGCTTTGCTTTGAGGCAACTGAGCAATTCCCAGGCTTGCTCAATTGCTCAATTGCTCACGATGTGCAGTTCTCCAGCTCACTCTGTGAGCTGCTGCCTTCCTGTCGACCTCCCGTTGAGCAAATTGCTTGATTGCTCTGAGGTTGGACTTCATGCTCCCGCAGCTGCTTCCAATCCTCCGAACCCTCCACTCAATCACACAAATATTGCCCTTCACAACCTTCACCTCTCCATGCTGATTTGTCATCCCACTTTACTTTCACTCTCGTTTTCCACCTCTTAGAGCTCTCTATCATATACAATGTCCCTCATACTGTAACTTATGCTTTTCTATTCACTATCAAACACCTGTCCTTGCTGTCAAAACCCTCTGAGTCCTGTATCCGTGAATAAGGGAACTGGAAATTCAAGAAACAAGAACCGTTTGCAACATCTTGTTCGTGGCTGTCTTTTCAGTTTCGATGATTTGAATTGCTGATGTTGATGGACAGTGTTTGAACAAGTATTGTTGATTTGTTCGATTCTTATCGGACGTCTTGGAGGACGACGTCGCCTTCCAATTGGTCAAGGCAACCAATGGCTGAACCCTTCCGATGGAATCCACAATTGATCCACTCCATCCTCTGCAACCGTCCTCCACACTCCTTTCACAACCAAGTGCTCCTTGCCCCAATAACACAAGGGCCATGGAAGGTATATCATGCTCGACACCAACATGTCATACGAGGGGAAACACACAGTGTTCCGGACAGCAGTGTAAGAACTGCTGTCAAAGTCTCGCAAAGGACCAGATCCATGCTGGTCAGTCGCATCGAGTATGTGCCAACTCAAAGCACCGGCTAGCAACAGCTGTCTTGCATGCGCTCGTGGCAGAATACCCTTGATTGGCGCAAGTGGACAATCCTCACCTACCAGGCACTAATGCACCCTTAACGAACTCAAATCCCTTCCCCTCAAACCCAAAACCCTTCTCCTCAAATAATTCCTTAAGCCAATCTGCAACTAGTGCCTCAGCTCCAAGTCAACCACTTACAACATCATCAAAGACTCATGCCACACCTATTGCGATGATGTGGCAGACTGTGGGTGAAAGGTGGCTGGATAGTGCGAGGGAGGCTTCTTCAGCGAAAGATAAGATAGTCGGATGGAAGCAACGCGCAATGGTCTTTGATACCACGCTACGGACACAGGTGAAGGTGGTTTATTGGGCAAAGGTTATTCATTACCATTGAAGCCATTGAATTGTATGCTGACCTTCCTGTTAATCAGGCTGGCCAGCAACCAATTACAATTCCATGCCCAGTCGAAGCATTTCCAGACTTTTGTCTTGAACATGATGAAATCCTGGTCAATGCATTCCAACTCACCAACGACACAAAATTTCTCGAAGCTTATGTTGACGGGACGTGGGAGCTCCACAGTTGTACCACCTCTCGTCGTCTTGTCTCTACCGATGAACCACTTCTCTACCAGGCACTTCCAGATGGGATACAGGGGTCTCGCATCCTCGATTCAGAGTGTCCGACATTTGACACCTTGTGGCGGAGACAACGTGGCAAGGGTCGGCTTGGTGAAGCTGAACCGATGGTACCACTGGGAGCACCAAAGCAATGGGCTAGGAGTTCTAAACTAAGTGATGCTGAGGGGTTGGCCAATGAGCGTCCACAGAAGAGGCTGCGTTCGGGCCCAATAATCGACCTTACCTACAGCACTTCTGATGACGATGACGATGACAACATGTCACAGCCTGGAGTTGATGTTTTGCGGAAGGAAAACACTCTGAAAGGACCAAAGGTTGAACAAGATCCTCACACTTCACTCTTGCAGTCCTTCTCTCGAAATGGTCGTGGGCGTGGGCGTGGTCCATCTCAGAAGGGTGCGAAGTCTGGACGGAGAAAAGTCAGCCAGATTGATGGTGGAAAACTGTGGCCCACTGCATACGAAGCAAAAGATGTTATTGCGGGCTTCAAGACGATGGAAATCCAACTAACTGAACGACCCAAGCCCTCACTTGAAGTTCTCTTTACCCAAACATTCAACCGACCATTCATCCGCTCGACTTTCACGAGACACTGGAGTCTTTACCAACGATTCAGCAGAAGACACCTGAACACCATCCAGCAATTGGAACATACTCCAGTAGGCTCGGAGAACAGCTTGTGGCCATCATTTGTTGCTGTAGCAGAGGCGGAAATGGATGGTTCAGGGAATCAGTATGACAGGGATGAGGATGAGGAGGATGAGGACGGGAACGAGAATGATGAGGATCCCTCTGATGCCAAAAGGTTTTGCAGGGCTGGGAATGGTGATGTGGGCCATGCTAACCCATCCAATGTGGCACCCAGTTCCAAGAGAATCGTCAGCGACCCCTCAAGTTCAAGTTCTGATAATGATTCTGCTTCAGAGTCGGACGACGCTGCAATGGTTATTGATGCGAGGTTCCTCTGTCCATACTGTGATGAAATCTACCCCACGAACCCCTCTCGTTGCCTAAAATGCCTTCATCGAACCACGGATTCAAAAAGCCAACCTGCCCCCTTCGCTGCTCTCGGTTGCCGAAACAAGTACCACCGTATAACCATTCCCGCCACTGCAGCAACAGAGCATTGCGAGCGCCATCGATTTGAGACCCGTCTCATCCATAAAGCCATTCAAGCTGGGTGGCCCAGAAAAATCAACTTTGAAGCATTACAGCACCGTATAGTCAGCCTTTTGAAGCCAACTCTTGGACCCATTGTCGATAATCCATGTCAAAGCTCGCTTTTCCTTCAGCTAGTTGCAAAAGCAAGGAAACATGGGTCGATGCACACATTTGGGGCCAATGGTGAGTATGGAATGCTCAGAGAGGTTGGGGTTGGCTAGTATGTTCCTACACCCTGATCTTTGTTGCTCAATCTAATACCGTTTCTTTGTAGCTATGGACCGAAGGCTTATCAAATCATCTTCTTTGCCATTCAGCAGATGTTCCCAAAACTTGAGGCACTTACCTTCGAGCATTACGACCCTGAATCCGACACAACCATCTGAGTTCCTGGCAAGTCGTTTATTGGACGGGTACTTGTACCTGAAGTTGCCATTCACCTGATCGAAACCGACCTCCAAATATCTTGGAAGAATGCCATTCAGACGAAGAAAGAGAGTGATTCATATGGATATCTTGCATTCCCTGACAATGGCAGCGACAACGATGACGATGACGACGAAACTCCTTCCATCCCTTCCATCTCTTCAGTTCCTTCCGTCCCTTCGTTCCAGCAACAACCAGTGAAGCGCAAGGGTCTCACTCCGCCTCTGTTCATGGCATCTGGGATGAAAGACGATGCCATCGAAATTGATTGATAGTGCTACCCAATATCTGGATTGGTATCGTATTTTGACTCATATAGACACGATTAATTCTCTCCTCATGGAGCCTCTAATTTTAGAGTACATAACTCGAACTACACCTTCCCTAGTAGTTCCTCCTGTGGAATATTGTATGGTGCCTTGTGTCGTCGTCGTAGATCCATCACAATAAACTCATTCCTCAGCTTGATCATTTCATCCAAAAAGAAATTATACCTATCCACCCTCATTTCACGTACAATCGCCTGAAATCCTCCAAACCACGCATTTGTAATCTCTGCAGCAGAGGAGTTGAAGCGCCACTGACCATCTGTAGTTGTCAGTTCGGGCCAGTTAATGGGGTTGCAATGGGAGTTGCAAAAGTCATCCGATTCCTTGTGTTTCGTCTTCATGTGAAACACATCAACAGGGAGGGCGCATCGCTGGAAATGAGTATCTTTCTCTGATTCAATAACCTTTTTGACATTGCAGTTATTGTCATGATAGATCACCCCGGGAAGGGATTCGGAGGTGGGGAATAATGTACAATAAAAGATCTGCCAAAGAATGTAAGAATGGGCACGATCATCGATGAGACCAATGAGAGATGGGAGATCAATCCTTACCTGGACTCCATTAGGGCCCTCAGAACCGTAGAATGTTGCCCATCCCAAGATAACACCACATGTCGCAACACAGAGCTCTTCGTTGTGAGTTCGCCGACGCCCAAACTCAGCATGAAATTTGCGGTTGCCATCATCAGGCTTGCCACTACATTGGTCATTGATGCCATCAGTTGATTGAGATGCCAGTTCATCTGCGGCAATTGAACCCCCATCTTCGGTGCGTAACAAGTCTTCAGTCTGAGCAATCTTAAGCCGTTTGAGTCGCTGTTGTAACTGGAACATTGCGTGGTTCTGTTTGTTATGTTGTAGTTCAAGGGCTCGGTGTTCCGCTGCTGTGCATGTCTGATGGCCACTCTCGACGAAGTTTGGACATTCAACAACTACGCATTTTGAGCTCAAGCCTGAATGGTTGTCGCAATATGTTGCTCATTGGTTTGGAAGTGAAGCTTTGCAATCATGAACGCAGCAACATGGATGTCCAAGAGCGATTCCATTGGTCACAACTACTCTCAAGGCCCCTATAAATATATAATGCAATGAGCATGATGACACGCAACTGTGAAGGAAGCTACTCACACGATTCACCATTTGGAAGAGTCCTCAACTCGCAACACAAATCATATGCGTGATTCCAATGTGGTTGACCAGGTCCAACCATCACAGCATTTCTGGCTTCAATCACCTGAGATAAACGGATGGCTTGTGATGGTCCATTGTGGTCCAAAGAAAGTGTTGTGTGATGATCATCACAATCGAGGAGAAGGCTGTACAAGAAAAAGCCATCCCAAACATTCTCGCAATCCATTTCCAAACTATATGACCATGGTACAGGTAATCGTGATGCAGTAGACGGGGATTCGAGGTTGTAGACACAAGCACAATTTGTAGCTGATGCCCTGCGGAAGCATCAGTTATATCCAAGAGTTTAGAGCAGAGAACGTACCATGTACAGACCATCATATATTGGAAGCGCTCACAAAGATTTGTGTCAAAGTAAAATCGTTTCGAGCCTTGTAAGACGTAGGGAACACCAGGATAGTATGTCCTCTGAGTGGCGCCGTCGTGAACATAGTAATTGGGGTGATAGCGAGTAGCACAGCCTACGCAACAAGGGGTAAGCTCATTGATTCAATGGTTGACTATTGAGAAACTCACGATGACAGTAAAGCGAATTTGACCAGGCCGGGAGAGTGCCAAAATTGCTCATAAACAACATTACTTCATGTTGCGAACGTTCCGTCAATTCGGGAGCACAGAGCAGGTCGAGACAGACACGTGTCAGAGGCCCAATATCATAGAATCCTGAAATGAGAGCAATTGTGAGTAGGTGAGACACTGAGAAGGAGATAGGAAGCACCGAAAACTCACCAATTTGGTGTTGGAGGCCATATTTGAGGAAGTAGTGTAGATTTCGACCATTCTGCAGTGGGCTACTATACTCCGGCCCACCATCGGCATGACCTTCACCCAAACCCCTCTCTAACCAAATGAAAGGGGACAGTTTCTCCCACAACTTCACAATCCCTTGCTCATGTGATCCTAAGACATCGCACAGAAACCCACTCACATCTTTGCTGAGAGTTGTCGGGGGGCGAGATACCTCTGGTTGGACGCCGCGAGATATTTGGGAGCGAAGACGGTTGACAAGATCAATAAAAAGCATGATATCAGAGAGAGAATAAGCCCTGAGGAGGTCTGGGGAGGAATGGAGAGTGGAGAATAGGTTGTCCACCATTGCAGATAGGGAGGGCAAAATGAGGGAATGGGACCATGTATGTCGAGTGAAATGCCCTGCAGGAGAGGGTTAATGTTGGCAGGACAATGCATGGAGAAAGTGTGGCCACGATGGCAACATTTCATCACACACTTCCATCTTTGGCAACTCTCGGCGGTTGCGTAATCTGGAGCAAAGTCCTTGTAGGTAGGAGCGAACGACGAAGAGCAAATTGCTTGGATACCGACAACGTTTGCTTTCAGCTTCAGAGACACCCTCTGAGCATTTTGACTCCAGGAAACAGTCGCGAGCAAATCACTCACGCGGATTGCTTTGTTGCTTTGAAGCAATTGCTACAGAGCAAAGCTCCCTGCCAGTCAGATGTTCTCGAAAGCTCCCGACACTCAACCAACCAAATTCAAGCTCTGCTTCATTCTCAGGACTCAGAGAATTTGCGTGCTTGGCCGTCCGCAATACTGGATGCCTCACGTTCGATATTACCCTGCATGCTGAATTCACTGCTGCTACAAACGAACATCTCTGGCACCCCTGCATCCCATCATTGGCTCTGGTCCCCACCCCCTCATATTTCTGAACAGCCGACTCTGTCATTCGAATCCAATGCCAGTCATCCCCATACCCATTCAGAAATCACCACCCAAGCCCCTCCAGAACCTGTTACCACCTCCCCCGTTCCCGTCAAGGTCACCTACGACCCTCGTAACGCCACGAACCTTTTCACTGTCATCGCCCGCCACGTCGGCATCACCCCCACACCACCTGATGGCGAAGAGATCCAGGTCACCCACAGTCGCTATACCCGCCTGGTGATGATGGCCATGGAACTCAAGCTCCAGTCGGCATGCCCAAAATCCAAGCTTAGTCTGGAAGCTTTTGCTTCCGCTGCGCCTGCGGTTTGGTAGCGCCATTGGTCTCTCCTCTGATCTCTTTATTACTGCTGGCGATGTTCTCGCCTCTCATCGACTTCCATTCTCGTCTCAATTTTCTATCTTTTCAGGTTTTCCCCTATTTAGTGGCCTGGCAGTCTCGACAACGGCGGTCCGGCAATACTAATGGCTCGCTGTACATTGGACTGTCATCATCACTCGCTGGTGCTTCACTGGCATCCTCCATGCATTATTCTACCTTTTTTGTCTTTCGTTCGTTGTTTTGTTTGTGTATATCCCTCCTCCCTTCATCAATCTCACAACATCATCGCATTTCGTGTACTACCAACATTATTATGTCTTGATACAGACTGATATATACAGTATTGGCCCAGACATGCACCCCTTCTACATGTATCCATCCGTAGATAGTCGCCTTAGTTGAACTCAGCCTGCGAAAGTTTTGCACTCTCCATCCCCCTCAATGACATCCAGCGGCTCTCTGAGTCCATCGGGAAAAACCTCCCGCGCTAACCTAAAGTAAATTAGGTTCCATTAGTCCTAAACGCTCGCTAAAGGATAATTCTATTTGGAAACCCCGTTCATGGCAGAAACCCCCATGAGAAAACGTTAGAAACATCACACTTCGGGGCGCTACGCAGGTCAGAAACTCCGTAGACCTCGACGCGAGCCGTGCGGCGGTATGTATTTATTTGGGAAGTGGGAACATTTGCAAAGCCCCGCTCATCGTTGATGGCGACGAGGAGGGCATATTCATCATGCTACTCGATTCGTTTACGTTTGTCGACTACTTTGAAATGAATGGCAGCCTCCGTTGGTTGCCATCTCGGGTGTGCCAACTTCAGTTCCAATGGCTGGTGAACGGCGGGATTTTGGGAAGTGGTTGCCCCCTGGGGGCTCAGCGCTGTTGTGGACAACGGCGAGATGAGTTCATTGTCCCCCAACAAGCACACATCCAGCATATGGCAGTTCTTATGGCCATGCACATGGCAGATCAAATCGGTTGTTATATAATTTTTTCCTCACCAGCAAGCACCATGGCCATCAAGCACCACTGCGAATGGGCATTGGAAATTGAAGGCGGGATCGGAGTGCGAAAACACTTCCTTGTGAACTTGTGAAGTTGTCCACAGACGAGTCCACGGAGTCTGACGAGGCTCGGTCACACTGAGTCACACTTACAACGCAAGATTATGCTCAGAAACCCCCATGAACAGGGTTTCCAAATAGAATTATCCCTCGCTAAAGGTGCTCTTTCAACTAATTCCAACTAATCGAGAACTTGTGCGTCATTTTCGGCTCGCAAATAGATATTGACCATGCTGCAGAGAAACTCCTGTCAAGTATTGTGTCGATGTCCTCACGTATATTGTAGTATTAGTACCCACTTTCCGTTGAGCGGATCGCATATCTCAACCAGTCGGTCCTTGAACTTCGGGTGTAAATGGAAACCCGTCATTACCTTCACCTCCGAGGGCACACTGTAACACTGTACAAGCCCCCGCGCCAGAAAATCCCACTTCAAATGGGATCCCCAGGTCCCCTGCCGTACTTCTCGAAATATCTCCAGATCTCACCTGAGCGGCGGGTTGATCCCAGCTCCTAGGAACTTCTTCCCCACAGTTCTTATCTTCACGTTCATCAAGTGTATCTACTCTCTAGATCTGGCATGAGCGACCAAGGCGTGCTGGTGTGGTTTATTACCGGTACGGCTTTACAAGCTCTATCGACTTCGCCCTCTAATGTATGTACTCATGAAATTGCGTAGGCACCTCTTCAGGTTTCGGAAACAGACTTGTTCACACCGTTCTCGGAAGAGGGGATAAAGTCATCGCTACGACTCGATCCCTCGCCACACTACCGATTCTAGACTCCATCCCGTCTCCCCAAAGACTCCACCTCCCAAAATCAGATGATCTTCATGTAGTGGAACTGGACATCACGGAAGGTGAAGAGAGCATTAAAGCGAAGGTTGGGGAAGCCGTCAAAGTGTGGGGAAGGATAGATGTCCTGGTCAATAACGCTGGATGTGCTATTCAGGCTCTGATTGAGGAAGCTGGGTACGTCGACGTCATTTTATCTTCCTTTTGCCCACTGGCAGGACTCAACTCAGTGACTTCCCCAACAGCTCGTCGCTGCTCAGAGCACAGTTGAGACCAACATATTTGGAACGTTAGATGTCACGACGGCCGTTCTGCCATATATGAGAGCGAGGAAGTTCGGAACTGTGGTATTCGTTGGGAGTAGGACGAGTTGGCTCCAGAAGAATCCAGTGAGTGTCGGCGGTGAAGAGAAATGTGTACTCCTCCTCGTCCCCAATTGCAATTTCACTACGAAAGCATGTCTAACCTCCACCTTGATACCAGACTGGCTGTGGGTATCTCTCCCATCTATCAAGCGAGATGCATCTACCATCGTACTCAAACAGAATCTTATTTGATTTGATGTGAGAAAGCCGTATATGCCGCTTCTAAAGCTGCATTGCATTGTAAGTTTTCGTTCGTATTCAGAAGCTGCACACTCACTCACCTACATACCACCACAGCGATAGCGCAAGGCCTGTCAGTCGAACTAGCCCCGTTCTCCATCCGGGTGCTCCTCGTGGAACCAGGAGCATTTCTCACTGAGGGAATACTACCACCGTCGTCTCCCTCATCCACTCATCCAGCAACCCCTATATCGGATTACGACTCCATGCGCACCCAGGCTCAGAACAACTACGCTTCGATGATCCCGGGTACCTTCAAGGGTGACCCTCAAAAGGCCATGACACTTCTTGCCGATGTTGTGCGAGGGGAGGGAAAGGCCAAAGGGAAAGAATGGCCGTTGTATTTGCCAATGGGTTTGAAAGCGGAGGAGACTATGAGGGAGAAGTGGGGGAGCGTGGAGGGGGTGCTTGAAGAGTGGGGGGAGATTATTCGTGATTTGGATTTTGATGAAGGTGTTGACAGTCTGAAGGTATAATCCGACTGAAAGGATGAAAGGATGAATTGAAAGAGCCGTTTGCGGAGGGGAGGATGGCACGGGGACTGATTGACAAGGTTGCGAAGATTGAATCGTGTTGTAGTCGCACGTTTCACTAAAGCTTCATCATCAGGCAAGTTTCGAACCATGGGAGTGAGGCGTGGATATGCAATCCTGGCATCAAAGAGCTCTGTCCACCCAATGTCATGCAGCAGCTCGCATCACAAAATCCTGCTACGAACGGAAACCCCGGCTCCCCCCTACCGTACTTCTCAAAATATCTCCCGATCTCACCTGAGCGGCGGGTCGATCCCAGCTCCTAGGAACTTCTTCCCCACAGGTCTTATCTTCACCTTCATTAAGTGTACCTGCTCACTAGATCTGCAATGAGCGACCAAGGCGTGTTGGTATGGTTTATTACTGGTACGGCTTCACAAACTCTATCGACTTGACCTCCCTCGCACGGATGTACTCAAGAAATTGCGTAGGCACCTCTTCAGGTTTCGGAAACAGACTCGTTCACACCGTCCTCGGAAGAGGGGATAAAGTCATTGCTACGACTCGATCCCTCGCCACACTCCCGATTCTAGACTCTACCTCCCAAAATCAGATGATCTTCATGTAGTGGAACTGGACATTACGGAAGGTGAAGAAAGCATTAAAGCGAAGGTCGGGGAAGCGGTCAAAGTGTGGGGAAGGATAGATGTCTTGGTCAATAATGCTGGGTGTGCTTTTCTGGCTCTGATTGAGGAAGCTGGGTACGTCGACGTCATTTCATCTTCCTTTCGCCCACTGCAGGACTGAACTCAGTGACTTCCCTCATCAGCTCGTCATTGCTCAGAGCGCAGTTTGAGACTAACGTATTTGGAACGTTAGATGTCACGACGGCCATCCTGCCATATATGAGGGCGAGGAAGTGCGGAACTGTGGTATTCGTTGGGAGTCGGACGAGTTGGCTCCAGAAATATCCAGTGAGTATTGACGGTGATGAGAATACACGTTACTCCTCTTCGTCGTCGATTTCAATTTCACCACGAAAGCTTGTCTAACCTCCATCTCGATCTTAGACTGGCTGTGGGTATCTCCCAGTCTATTGAGCAAAATCCATCTACCATCGTACTCAAACAGAATCTCATTTGATTTGATCTGAGACAGCCGTATATGCTGCTTCTAAAGCTGCGTTACATTGTAAGTGTTCGTTCGTATTCAGAAGCGACACACCCACTAACCTACATGCCACAATAGCGGTAGCGCAAGGCCTGTCAATCGAACTAGCCCCGTTCTCCATCCAGGTGCTCCTCGTGGAACCAGGAGCGTTTCTCACCAAGGGAATACTATCACCGTTATATCCCTCATCCAATCATCCAGCAAACCGCATAACGGATTACGACTCCATGCGCACCCAGATTCAGAATAACTACGCTTCGATGATCCCGGGTACCTTCAAGGGTGACCCTCAAAAGGCCATGACACTTCTCACCGACGTTGTGCGAGGGGAGGGAAAGGTCAAAGGGAAGGAATGGCCGTTGTATTTGCCAATGGGTTTGAAAGCGGAGGAGGCTATGAGAGAAAAGTGGGGGAAGGTGGAGAGGGTGCTTGAGGAGTGGGGGGAGGTTATTCGTGATTTGGATTTTGACGAAGGTGTTGACAGTCTGAAGGTATAGTCTTTGACTGAAAGGATGAATTGAAAACCGTTTGCGGGGGGGAGGATGACACGGGGACTGATTGACAAGGTTGCAAGAATGAACCGTGTTATAGTCGCATGTTTCATCAAAGTTTCACCATTAGGCAACTTTCGGACTACGGGAGTAAGGTGTGGGTGTACAATCCTGGCGTGAAAGGGTTCGGTCCGGGAATTTATTATCTGCACCTCCACCTATTTCACAAGGCAGATCTCCCGAACAGACCGTAATCTACATCCTTTTCGTTAGGCCTGGGAGGTCATTCAAATTGTCTGTATTCGTTTGTGTTCGCGTTACACCCACCCACCTACAAACTACAATAGCATACCATGAGGCCTGTCAATCGGATTAACCCCGTTCTCAATCCTCGTGGAACTAGGAGTGTGAATACCCCCACAGTCATCTCCTTCCTGCCCCTCCTCACCTACGCCAAACTGCATAATGGAATACGACTCCATGCGCACCAAGGCTCAGAACAACGAAGCTTGCATGATCCCGAATACGTTCAAAACGCCGTGGCACTGTTTGCCGTGTGAGAGTGGAAGTGAAGGTCCAAGAAAAAGAATGGCCGTTGGATTTGCAATGAGGATGAAAGCAGAGGAGACTAGGGAGGGGGAGGAGTGTATTATACTGACAAGGTCCCATAATTGGAACAATCAGTTTACTGTACATTATACAAGCAGGTACCATAATCCTGCCAATATACTTACAGAGCACACAAGGGTGTGGGCATAGCACAGTAGGATCGAAACGATGAATTGGAAACGGTATGCAGAGAGGATGGCACGCGGATTCGAATAACAAGGTTCCGATTCGCGAAGAGTGGAACGTGTGTGCAACTCCACGTTTCACAAGGTTCCTTCTTCAGGTAGGTTTCGACGATCGAGAGGACGACCAAGAATTGAGCTTGCTCCACGGGCAACGAGCAGTACCTCGGGGACATCGGTCCCGTACGCCACGGACAACGTGAGCTTTCGTTCACCAAATATGACTAGAGCGGCCTTGAGAGACAACAGCCCTCCGTACTGTATCGCAGCTTTGTTGCCAGCATCACCGCCTAGCAGCGACCAAGCGAAGTAAACCGCAGGACATCGCCAATGGAACAGTGCACTGCGCAGAACACGTACGACGGCAACGACATGTGTTTGGCAGCTGGTCTTGCAAATTTCGTCCCCGGTGGACCCCGCCCACTCATTTTGGAGTGGCGGAGGCGATGCTCGGAGACACCTAAAAAGACAACAATCGGAACCAAATGGGCAGCGAAGACCTGAAGAATAGGCTGTGCGGCAGTCTTTCCTGGCGTGTTTGTTTATAAATGCCAGCATTGCTGTGAGCTGGGAATCACCTGTACTCCGTGCCTGCTTGTCTCTTTATAACCTCTTCTTCCTGCCAACTTCTCATCACAACCACACCGGCATACCGACTTGAACGCGATGGGCAACCAGGTCAGTCGACACCAACGGCGCGGGAAGGCCGGAGCCGGGAAGGGTGAGGAACGGAGCGAACCCCCAAGTGGCGGGAACTCGCTGGCCGGGACCCTCAATTCTGTCACCACCGATACTACAACTGCCACTTCAGCTGCTGCATCAACTTCTCGTCTCGAAGACCCTCAGCCTGCTGCGGCTCAACTATCGACCTCAGCATTCAGAGAAGAACCCAAGTTTGAATCCAGTGCGGATGTCAATCCCAAGTACGGTGGACCGGGATTTGAGGCTCCGGGAAAGTCTCAATCTAGACTGTCTAAATTGGTGAGTCGGACAGGGGTGCAGGGTTTAATATAGTGCAGATTGCGCGGGGCTAAAGATAGGCAGGAGGCTGAGGCGGTTAAGCGCTGAAGAGAGTATATTGATTCGACGCGGGGGGCAGCATCAATCAGTGCATTGATTAGTCCGACTCATCCTCCAACTTGCCTTCATCCCCTTTCTTCTTGCCTTTACCTGCTACCTGGTTGCTGGATTGGATCGCTGATCGATACACGTCCTTGGAATAGCAAAGCCAAGTCCAAGCTATGACTGGATCCACTACAACCGTCCCTTGTCAGGTGAGCCTTCGTCGTCATTCTGCAACCGTATCCGATGTGTTGTGATGCTCATGAACACACCTTTTCCCCTCACTATCTCATCCATCTCTCGCATATTCTGTGCCGCTCTTCTCTCCTCGATCCAAATATCGGACGACACCCTTGCCCCGATCTCATCATTGCTGTTCCCCTGTGCCCAACTGTCATTCAACATCGCCAACCACGCCCATGGATACACCGCGATAGTACCGTACAGGTAAAACCCTGGGAAGCGGCACATACGCCATCGTCAAGGAAGCCGTCCACATCAAATCTGGAGAATATTACGCATGCAAGGTCATCAACAAGAAGCTGATGCAAGGGAGGGAGTACATGGTGAGTTTGCGCCCATCCGATGTCCCCATCTCCTGGCTGATCTGACCATTTAACTCAGATCAGAAACGAGATCAACGTCCTGAAACGAGTATCGAAAGGTCATCCCAATATCGTCACCTTGAAGGACTACTTCGAGGTACATTTTCCCTCCACCTTTCCATTATCTAAATCTGATCACGACCTCTACTCGCCGAACGATAGACCGCCCACAATCTCTACCTTGTCTTCGACCTTTGCACGGGCGGAGAATTGTTTGATCGGATATGTGCAAAGGGCAATTACTATGAGGCGTGAGTCTGCCTTTTGTAGTTTCTACCGAACCTGATCAACTGACCCTGGGTCTGCTGTATAGGGACGCAGCAGCGCTCGTCAGAACCGTCATGCAAGCCGTCAGGTATTTGCATGATTGTGGTATAGTTCATCGAGGTTTGTTCCATCCCCGATCCCTCGACCGTCTTTCCCTTTCTTTCCGATTATATGCTAACTTTACATCGCATAGATCTCAAACCCGAAAACCTCCTGTTCCGCACCCCTGCAGAGGAAGCCGATATCATGATCGCCGACTTTGGTTTGAGTCGCATACTGGAGGAGGAGAAGTTGCAGTTGTTGACCGAGATTTGTGGGACCCCTGGGGTGAGTTGTTGTTGCAGGTCTTCGATCTTGGCTTTTCAGAGCGACCGCCGGCGGTGGTTTCGCAACTCGTTTCCATGCTTTTGATCTGGATTGTACGCATGGTGTTAATCTTTGGCTTCATCTTCGTCTTTGTAGTACATGGCCCCCGAGATTTTCAAGAAAAGTAAGCATCAACAAACATACTTATCTTCTTTGACATATCCAAACCGACGTTTACAGCCGGACATGGAAAGCCCGTAGACGTCTGGGCCATGGGCGTTGTCACTTATTTCTTGCTGTGCGGCTACACTCCATTTGATCGAGAGAATCAAGACCAGGAGATGCAAGCCATCATCGCTGGAGATTATAAATTCGAACCTGGTATGTCCTTCCATCCTCCTCCCCTTGTTGAACTTGTCCAACACCGTTTCCCCGAACAGTGGAATATTGGGCAAACGTCTCCCAAACAGCCAAAGACTTCGTCACCGAATGTCTCACCATCGACCCTCAAAACCGTCCTACAGCTGAACAATGCCTTCAACATCGATGGCTGAGAGATTCTGGTAAACATTGGGTTGAGAGTGCGGCTGGTGGTCCGGCAGATTTGTTACCCCAGATCCAGAAGGCGTTTGATGCCAGGAGGACATGTGCGTTTCCACTTTGTTTTGTATGGGGTCTTGAGAATCTGGTTGCTGATGTTGTTGTTGTTTTTAGTCCGCAAAGCCGTGTTTGGTATGATGGCTATGAAGAGGATGTCCATGATGGCTCATCAACACTCTTCTCCTGCTGCGAGAGAACTTCGTGAGAACCTCTTTGCGTATAAGCAAGAGTCAGAGAAGGTTCGTTTTGCCAATGTATGCTCCTCTAATCATCGCTGATCGTCTCTTCGTATATAGGAAATCATTGACGAGGTATGTTTGTTTTGGGTGTTGTGAGGATTCATGATATTCACGTTTGATCGTTCTAGGGCCGTCAAGTCATCCGATTGGAACATTCTGGCGAAGCCAGCCATGACGAGTTTGTGGACAAGCTCAAGAAAACGGATGACATCTCTGTGGATAAGAAGTCCCCGGCTGAGGACCTGCCAGTCAAAGAGTTGTCGCAACTGGCTGTCTCGGAAGACAAGAAGTAGGGGATTTGTTTGGGTGGGTTTGGGTGATCTATCGGATTGTTGGAATAAGGTGGCCTTGGGTTGAATGTTGTTGATCGGGTGTTCTGGACGTCGTTGTAAGATGTTAGTTTCTTGGTTGTGTCCCATTGAGATCTTACAGATGAGGAGTACTCTAATATATTACTGATTTTCTGCTCGAAAGCTTTCGGAATATGGGTGGACGGATACCGTGTCGTTGTAAGCTACTGGGGTTTCGATCGAAGTTTGATCGGCGTGTAATTTGGTAATTGCACGCGACTTGGACAGTTGGACGCGACGGACGAGTTGCTCAACGTCGCTCAACGTCGTTCAACGTCTCCCAAGGCTCTTTCTGTCCGCGCACTGTCTTTGTCAACTTGCGGCTATCTCGTTGGGGTCTGGGTCGCAGGTTTCGAAATTCTAATACTACACGTGGTCGCTTGACACTCGTTGAACGACAATTGTCCACAAACTGCGACCTCCCACTCGAGTTTCAAAATGCCAGAAGTCATCGTCATCACCGATAGTGACGATGAGATTACATTCATGGAAATGGGAAATAACCCGCAGAATGCTGCAAGGAGCAAGGCAGCTGCTCCACCACGAAAGACGATCACGATTGACCACGACAAGCCCGGCCCGACTCGTAGCGTGAAGGTGGAGGGTCATTCTGGGTCCAAGAAATCTAATGTCGTGTCAAGGTATCGTGGTACTTCATCTTTGGTGGTGACGGGACTGACAGATTTCCTTTATAGTTCAACAGCTCCTGCCGGGAACCCACTCGTAGCAGCCCTAGACAAGGCTCAGGCAGGTTTGGACCGGGCTTCTCGGTAGGTGTACAACCAGTTTCTTTCGTGCTGTGTTTATGGTGAGCCTTGGCAAGGACTACGTCGACACGGAAGCCTCGGCCTCTCGTCTCTTCCTCTAGTGTGTCGTCGAATGCAGTAGCATCCAGGTAAGTTATAGATCTTGGTCTGTTGGGTCTTGATGAGAATGAGTTGTGTTTCAGTTCTTCCACTCCCATTCATTTGAAGAAAGAGACTTCCTCGTCTTCAAGCAGACCAACACCATCTCAGCCTGCATCAACTCGGTCAAAGGGGTATGTGTTCGTATTTATGTAGAACTACCTGGTTGACTCGAAGCTGATTTCCTTGGAGTGAACCTTCCGGCAGCGATCGAGCTTCAGCTTCCAAGCGCCCTCCACTCGATGACGCAACCAACCCACCACAGTCGAAGCGTACCAAGATTGGTCCTTCTCAGCCGGCGACGACACGACCAGCAATATCCAACTCATTTCGAAAAAGGCGGGCAGGTTCTCCTGCATCACATGAGATTATTAGCCTTGATTCAAGTGACGAGGAAGCGCCCCCCGTTCTCAAGGTTAGCCTACTTATGCTGGTTATGTATTCCTCCAATTCGTAGTGATATCCATTGCTTGCAGAAAGTCAAGCTCGAGTCAGCCCCGGCGGTGGAACACGCACCTGCTGATACCGATCTTGAGACTTGGGAGGTGTATCCAATAGCTTATGCTGCTCTCGATCTGGACGTTGAACAGAATGTATGTTCCCTTTTTTCGCATTCTACAAGCTAAGCTAAGTATGTGGTGTCAGTGGGCGGTTAAGGTTCACCGCCAGGAGAATTCTCAAGTCGAAGCCGACGAGCTTTCTGAGATATTGAATAACCAACTCAACATTTCTTACCCTGCGCCCCACTTACCTCGGCGCACCGTGCCACTACCGCCGAATCTTGTAATGAAAGGTCCTTGGGCCTGGAGCGAAGTGTGTTTGAGACATGTCTCATCTTCCATATGTTAACCGCAGACTTTCCAGTTCCTAGAGGAGAAGTATCGGATCCCTTGTAAACAACACCCAAAGCTTCCGTTGTTGCGGAGCTCTCTACCTTCTCCGTATTCCAATCAGACGAGCACACCCCCGTTCATGGAGCTCCATGGTTTGTCGCAATGCGGGCCTCTTGTTCTTGGGTCCGGATGTATGTTGGTCGATAATTTTTTAACTCTGCCGTCGCCACTGGACTAATTGTCCCAATATTTGCAGCTGTGAATAAAATATTCCAAATGGGGAGTGCTGTTGTGGTTGGCAGTGCCGTCCCTGGCGGAGAGGCCGATACTATCCTTCCCGCTTGTGAGTCTGGGTCGCATGCTTCCTGTCAACTGCTATGTACTGAGGATTCGAGATTCTTGAATTGTAGGGCAGGACCCAACCGGCAATCATATTGGGTCTTTGGTTTTGTGGAATAATGGGGAAGGTCAGGCAATTTGACCATCTTCGAGATCATTTTTCGGGGATTCACAATTTTGCGTAGTCCACAAGTTACATGGGCATAGACGACAAATTGGACCTGGCAAGTGGACGAGATTACTCTAAGGATCGACCTACCTCCTCACTGTCTTGTCAGGCCTGTACAAGTACTACACTGTCAACGATATTGCTTGTGACCCTACATCAGAGTGCGTGACTGGTCAGCTCTGATCGCAACCATGTCTAACATATGTTGTAGCTCAACTCAGTTCAAATTTGCTTCCTGCGGCGATGACAAAATGGTGCGATTATGGGAATTTGATCGATCTATTGTAGACCTCGCACACGAGGACGGGCATAAATGTCCCTGTATGAGAGTTGGCCATAATCCTGCCTGTACCGTTCAGGTTTGGGATGATTACTGTCAGTTGGTGGCTTGTCACTTCACAGAATTTACTCATGTATTTCGTAGATGATTGGTTCAGCGGAGCAAGACCACTGGCCCTGGCTTACGGACCTAAAGGGTCAGAACTTGCTGTTGGCTGCAGCGATGGGTGCGTGGTCATTTTGATCACGAGGTTTGGGAACTCTCAAATAACTCTCAATTTCCACTGAAGGAGTGTCATCATACTGTTGGATGATAAGGACCCTCTCGAAGTTCGAGTGGCACCGAAGTCTCGCAATTCTTCCCATGCAACAGGTCCCATGGAGTGGGGTCAAGTTGCCACTTCGCATATCCTCTTTGCGTCTTCTGAGGCGAATGATAAAACTGATTACAGTGGATATCACATGGCTTTTGATATCAATAGAGAATCAAGCATGGCCTTGGGAGTCAGCGAGAGAGGGGACAACATGGCCGTCAACATGATTGGTAGATTCCCTTTCCTGATTGTCGTGGACCCAATTGTTGACACTCTTTCCAGGTACGACGCTTGCCATTGTTACACATAACAGCTCATCGCATTGCCTCCGACTCTTCGATATTGGCCGAAGTGATTTCAGGGAGACCATGAAGACTGACCTTGAGCCTTTTCACAATGAGGCCCATGGCGAAGTACCTTCTGTTTCCTTTAGCCCAGATGGGCTTTACCTCGCAGTCGGGCGTAACGACGAAGCCATCCATGTCTACGACACTCGCATGACCAAACGTGGACCGTTGTATGAATTTAGGCACTCAGATACGTGGCGCAGCTTGACTGAAGAGGACGCCTATGGGATCGTGGAACTGCAGTGGTACGGGGGACATTCCTCCTCGAGCCTGGGTCTAGTAAGTGGTGGGACTGATGGTGAGTGGCGCATTACACCTCAAAGCCATTGTGATACTGACGTTCTGCAGGTTGTGTCCGATTGTGGGATGTTTCAAGATCTAGCGAAGATCCCTCTAATGGCGTGCCACTAGTCAAACCCAGCAACCATAATATTGGTCACTTTTCGCTGGGAAAGCCTTTTACTCACGAAAAACCACTCATCGTGTAAGTGGAACAAACACCAGTAAGGTTGCAAGAAGTTAACAGCCTGAGACAGCGGTGATTGTGCTGGACAGATAGCTTTATTTGACCATCCGCATCCGAGGTAGTGATGACGGTCAATGCCATCGTCTCTTCGTTTGAAACTTCAATGATTCAGTGTGGAACAAGCCCCTGACATAGACAGAATGAATGGAATATGCATTTATATACATCCCTTGTGCGAAGAGAGTCCGTGTCCGGCTGAGAGATGGAATACAGATAAACAGTATGCAAACTGGAAAGGAAATAATGCGTGCAAAGCGGTGGCTGGCACTCGCTGCTCAAGACAAAAGATGAATATGCTAAAGCTACTGCACCACAGCTCGATAATGCTTCCCCACAGTCGGTTGGCCAGTGGACGATGCAATTGTCGTCATAGTAACCCCGCCATTGACCCTGGTAGTACCGTTTGCCCGCGACGTGGGTACTGCCGGAGGCTTCCGGCGTCGAGGAGGAGGGGTAGGAGGGGCTGAGCGATGGTGTGTGGTGGTCCGAGTCGCGGCTGCCACTGCAGTCAGCTTCTTCAATGAATTGTTCGAAGAAACCGGGAGACCGGGGAGAGATGCTGTCATGTCGGTCATTTCTGGGAACGAGGAGGCGTGGGCATGATGAGGAGTCCCCGATGATTTGACCCCATCCTCGATGGCGCCGAGGGAGTCTGATCTGTGGGGAGTGTGGAGGGCGTGATGGGCGTGACGTTCTGAAGGACTGGCCAACGCCGGAGTGGAGCTGGAAGAGGAGTTCGAGCTGCTGGCCAAACTTCGGAACTCGAGGGCGCTGTCGACTGAATCGACCGTACCCCTTCGAGAGTTACCTCCAGAGGATGCAGCAGGAGGCTTGGCCGATGCACCGCTGGGCAGGCTTAGCGAGCTCTCGTTCGACGGTTTCCTCAAATCTTGTAACGTCCTGTTCGGAGCTGGTGCAACCTTGAGATGCTCGGCACTTCTGCTCGTCTTCAAAGTCTTCTGCTTTCCCTTCTCCGGAGAGCCCGGTGGTACCAATAAACTCTGGGTAGTCGTCGGCGTCGGAACGGTCGTCGACGAAGCGAACGTAGAATCAAATCCTGGACTGTCCATCCGCTCAAGATGTATCTCCAGGTTCACCGATTTCTTCTTCTTGTCGGTTTTTCGGAATTGGACACACCAGTCACCACTGAGACAACGTTCGACTAGACGTTTAGTGGTGGAGTTGATGTCCCGAATGTCAGCGTTTTCGATCAGGGATTCGAGAGCTCGGACGATCTGAGGTCGTTTGTAAGGGACTGTTCGGAGTTGGGTTTTGGTTAGGAGGGGGTGGAGCACTCGTAGGAACGTATGTCGGAGCTGTTTGTCAAGTTGATTAAGTCATCTGCGAGGGCGAAGCATCGACGGTTGCTTACTGATTCGTTCTCTTCGTCTAGATCGACGAGCTCTCGAAGGAAGACGTCCACCAGAACGCAGAGATCATTTGTATAGAAATACTCCGATGTTCCTTTGGTAGTAAAAAGCAAGTACAAGATCTTGAGAACTAGGAGTTGCATACACCTGTCTTCCGGCGTTCGTCCTGCATGAAGACAGATTCCAGGTCAGTATGCCAACTGGGACCTGGGACACAGATACTGATGGTTACCCACCCGCCCTGTTCAACATGAATATCATATTTTCGCCAAAAGTCATACTCGAACCCAAACGTCGCATCAACACCAGCAACACGCGATTCTGATTCTCCTGCTTGGGAGCTTGAAGCGTGTGTATCTTGGAATCCGGCGGCGTGGGGTTTATCGAGGCTACCATAAACTGTTCGTTCAGTGCAACCTGCAAGGCGAGCGTTAATGGTGAGGATGTGGGTCATTGGAGGCAAGACGTACTATTAACTTGATGACTGAATAATTGAAAGTCTCGTCCCTCAAATTCCGGGTCTCTTCCACCAGATCAAACAAACGATCGATAAACGCATCGTCGAATATTCCTGTCCATACAAGATAGCATGAGCACCAAGCTCGGCCGACTCAGTACAGGGAAGGACAGCACGAAACTTACGTAAATCCTGCACACTCAGCTTCTGTACTCTGCAAACTTCATATAACAACCTCACGCTCAACGTCCTCAGCTTTACCTCAATCGGAATTGACACAGCTTTTGCCCAGCCTCCAACTCCTCCGGCGGATCCACCAGGAAGGATTACGCTGTCACGAGAGCCAGCCACGTAACCTGTAAACGTATCTTCTACGTCTGGATCGATGTCGATTAGGACGTGATCCATGAAGAGTGGGATGAGCGGTTGCCATCGCTTGTGGGAGCGGAGGAAGGAAGGGTGTCGGCGACCGTATCGGAGGAGGATGGTGAAGAGGATGAATTGGCAATGTGGGTCTGTACTCTGTGTGGGTTGAGAAAGTGTGAGTGGAGCCGATGTGGAAGCGAGAGGAGGCTATGGGAGAGGAGAGGAGAGGAGAATAGTTACGCACAGATTGAGAGTCGTCCAAGAGGATCTCACACATGCGTTCCGAGTGAAATTTGAAGAGTTCGGAATCGAGAAGGAGTTCGCCTGCGTGCTCAAGTTGTAACGGGCTCTGCAGGTATTGCTCTGATGCGCGGAACGAGGGTGGGTGAACAGGTGGCGACGGACAGTGTCGGACAGAGGTACGTACCATGATACACCCCACACAGAGCAACGAATCGTCTCAAAGCGGCATCCAACTGAGACAACGTAGCATCGGACGGGAAGTGTAAGATGTCATCCAGCTCTGAGAGACAACTCTACGTCAGCTTGTGAAAACACCGTACAGATTCGACGTAGACGCACCGGACCAGAATTGCTGGGCATTCTCGATCAGATAGGTGATCCCAAAGACGTCCATGGAATAGAATAGCTTTCAAACCAGATCCGCCGCAGTCGCCGGAGAGGTCAAGAGAGTGCCAACAAAAACTCCACCAAATCGCCGCCTCCCGAGTAAACAAGTGAGCAAAGATAACCCTCGCTTGTGAGATTGCCTCGTTGCTGATGCTGAACACGTTTCCTAAAGATTTGTCGTGGAAATCGTAACAAAAGGCGGCAAGAGGTCCGAGGGTGAGGGTTGCTTAGAAGGTTGCCAGCTGGAAGAAGCAGTTGAAAGCTAAAAACGATAGACGCTCGCCCAAGTTATATGAAGGCGGGAACGCGGGTTGTGGAGCCGCCACATCTAATCTGCAACGCTCTTGTGACTGTATAATACGTTTCATCCTGTCTTCAATGCGCCTCTACGCTGGCAGCCCCGCCTCACCCAACTCTTTTTTTACTGTTCTTTGCCTCAAGGCAATATAATCGCGAGCTCTGGCTATGGGATGAACCTGTGTAATGGCCCGGAACCCCACGCTGGCACCGACACTCTCTGGGCATGGATGGATCTCCCACCAGTCTGCGATTCGTCTCAGGATCGTGCACTGAGGAGCTGAATCAAGTAAATTGCACGATCGCCGATTTCCCCATACAAGGCTCTTCAAGCACTGGTGCTCCCATCTCGCTTTGAGCCTGTGGCGGTTGTTGCATTTAATCCCATCAGCCGTGTCAAGATTGTTGTGGGACGCCCTCCTTCGCCTCCAGTTACATGCCCTTCCCTTCAAGTTGGCGGAGGGGTCACTAGATGTGCTGACCCTTCTGAACGACCGCCATCCCTCACATGCTAGCCATGGATTCAGTACCACCATATGTAAACTGGTGTCCACTTTTGGCGTAGGGATAGTTGAAATTTAAAGAAATTAGAGTACATTGTGAGTCTACGTTCAGGATAAGATTTGTGGGTACGAAATCCTCGATAAAAGGTATAACTTAGTATAACACAGTCCATCAAAAGCCCAAAGTATGCAACGAAAATAGAATCCAAAACCCAAGCCTTCCGAAACGCCCTACACCGTCGGAGTCGGGAAAGCAGGTAGAACCCACTCTTTCGTCTCCCCACCCTCTCCCGTCTCGGGTTCTTTCGTCAACACCCTCCCTGCAGGTTGCGACCCATCCGCAACGATATGCTGCGCATCCTCCAGCGTCGAATACTGTTTCCTCGCAGCTGGCTTCGCCTTCCTCTCCCGAATCCCCTCCTTCATCGCTCTCCACTTCCTCCCACACCAATTAGCAAATTTCCTCCATAACACCACGAAAATGAGCCATAGATAATAGAAGAGGACCGCCGCTGCAATCAAAGCTGCGAGACCTTGAAAGATGATTTCGACGATTTGTCCGGCACTGGGTTTCCAAGGTGGGTCGACGAGAGGAACTGAGGCTCCGATTGTGGTATTTAGACATGTTAGGTAGGTGTGGTTTAGACCGGAAGGTAGGGGTGTGTCGTCGCTTAGTGGGAGAGGTAACGAGGTATTTGATGTCGGCATGTTTGATGGGAGTGCGGCGGAATTGTTATACGAATCCAATGATAATCCAAATGATGACGCTCGGTACCATTGGACTATTTGTTCGGGGAGTGGCCAAGCACCAGTTCCATCCGATGCATTGAAAAGAGATAGAGTGGTATTTTGGACTTTGCAATCTGATACGACGGCAGCTAGGACTGCTGAGACTGAGAGTTGGTCTCCCACAATGCGGTATACCTCGGTTGTATTTGGGAAAGAGGGAGCGCGGAGGATGGCGACGGTGAGGTTTCCACCTGGTCGCTGGGTTGCATTGTAGTTTTCGTACTATTTGAGAGCAAGATGAGATAATCAGAAAAGGTCGAAAAGTGCGGATGTGGAATGCTTACTGTGTCTGAGCCGTAATAGTGAGGGTAAATCGGCACTGGGTAGAAAACGTATGGTAGAGGCCGGTTATTGATGTAAGTCCCGTAACCACCGTAGGGATATCCGCTTCCATATCTCGAGTTGCCATAGACTTGAGCCTACAGAAAAAACGCCGATAGTCAGCATTAAACTTATCTCGGGGATCAAAAGAGCACATACCCTAGTCCCTCCACCCGCTAATCTTCCACTAAATGGTGAAGTGCTGCCAAGCGTAAACCGCTTCCCCCCTCCGGCAGAATACGCGGAGACGGTCTTTCCACTTGGAACTCCAGTGTGACTACCAAGTTTCACACCAGATGTAGAGCCTCCCGCTTTGCTGCTACTGCCGCCCTTACCACCTTTACCACCGGACGAATGACCACCTCCGTGACCACCACCACCACCCCCCTTACGAGGGAAGATCGATAAGGTGCCTAGTAAACGCGAGTCAAAGTCTGTATCTTGGGGATCCGAGTAATCTTCATGTGGGATGAACATCTCTTGAGAAGAGAGTCGATAAGAAGATAGGGGGTGTCTTTGAGTGCTCAAGTCGCGAGTTCAAGTTGTCCCTTTTAAGAGTCTTTGAAGCCAGTGCTAAGCGCGGCAGCAGAGACGGATAAAAACAGTACTCAGAAAAATACTAAGGCTCTGAATAGAAGTGACTGAATACAAGGAATCCAGTGCTCAAGAAGGATCTCTGTGGAAAGCGCCCACTGGCAACGATGAAATTGAGGCAGTTGAGAAGTCCAGGGCGTCGACGAGTGGCTGTGCATAGCCACTGGTACTCTGAGAAAACCTTATTTTTCGTTGGCGCTCGGTACCGACCATAGCCGGCGTCTGTGTAACAGACTTTGGACAGACTCGGCGTTTGCCCCGGTTCCCGCAGAGGGGGAGGGCTCATGGCATGGCGCCGCACGTTGGATTTCTCAACCCATGAAACCCAGGATACGTCGAAGGTGGATTTGAATTTCAAAGAGTTCAACAGGTCCCTCATCCGGCAGCAGGCTCGAGTGGACCATTGTCCTCCCTTCGTCCCTTCGTCCTTTCGTCCCCCCGTGCCTCATGCCTCTCAGGCGGCTCGACCTGTATTTGGCAAATCCTGGTTGTTATGGATCTAATCCCCAGATTCGCCAAACAGAGAGGAGTTACCTGTCTCGCGTGGCGAGCCGACAACAGAGCTTGAATTCACGATTATTGTATTTGTCCGGCACTGCAAACTACAGCGCTTGATTGTCTTGCCTCGGTATAAGGAGTATGCCATCCTTCTACAACGAACAAACCATTCCACTTTCTCCATTCTCCGACACTATTGCACTCGAGACGCTGACGAATCGATGTACGTTTCACATCCCCCAAACTCTCGACAACTCGGGGCAGATACGCCCTCCCCAGAACCCCTCGGATTTCCACGAGTTGTCCGCCCCAGAAATGGAGGACAGACCTCACGCGGAGGAACAGTCAGTTCATACGCCTTGGCCTCTGGAGTCAAACTTGACGATGGCACCGGTGCGAGCGGGAAAACCATCTCTGCTTACTCGACTGGTGGAGGCAAAACCTTTGCATTGAGCGAAGATTCCCCATTCCTGGGAAGATTGGCTGGAGGGGGGACCAGGGTATGAGGCGATTCACTACTATCCACTCCAGTGTATCAAGACTGACCATTTTTATTATCATTTGCAGGCAGAGGTATATGGAACCTCACGATATGGGAGCGGGTATCCATACGGAGACTACGGAACATACGTCGACGACCGGCCTTTTCCTTTCCTGTTTTACCCCATACCTATCTATCCCGACTATTACGGCTCAGATGTGGTGCGAACCACCTTCCTCCACCTCAATGAGCTCAGTCACTCATTAATTCCCCCCTTCCCTTTCCTAGTACGCCAACCTAAACGCCACACAACGACCAGGCGGTGAAATCACCGTCGCCATTATCATCCCTCAGGCCTCGATCCCCTCTCGCGAAATCTACCGGATAATAGGCGACCAAACATCTGTCTCCTCCGTCATTTCTTCTCTTATCTCTTCGTGCTCCGTCCAAAACACCTCCATAACACCGTTCAACTCCAGTTCCGACATAGGCGTTTATCCCCTTCCCGAACAGATAATCCAATGGTATCGTGCATCCTCGTTCGGCTTGTCCCTCGACACCTATAACAACTCTGCGTCTCTCCCGTCCAATATGCCTCCGTCCAACTCTACCCCTGCCCTCCCGCCTAACGCTGACACTCCTTTGCCACTCGGCTTGAACCAAACCTGGCTTCAATGCATAAACACAACCATAGGAGCCTCCCTCCCACTGGCCGACCCACCACGAAAAACAGACGTAATCGAAATTGTATCCCTAGTCTTGAATAGCTTGGGTGTGACGACTATAGGGATTATCCTTATTTGGGTGTTTGTGGTCAAAGTGAGGAGGGGAGAGGTGCAGTGGGTCGAGTGGGTGAGACAGAAATTTGAGGTGATTAAAGCCAAGTTAGATGAGAGGAAGAGAACAAAAAGAGAGAGGCTGGGGAAGAAGAAAATACGGGCGAAAAGACAGTATTCGAAGCTTGAGGAAGCGAGTGGGAACAACGAAACGGAAGGTAGAGTTGCGACGACGCCGCTGGCTCCTGGGTCAGGTGGAGAGTCGTCCTGATGCCGATGCTGGCTTCATGCAATTGGATTGTTCATCTAATACATTGGACTTGCATTGGACTAATATCTCTATCTATCAGATCTATCTATGCCATAATGTAAGTACACTGCGCCATGTGAACTGACTTGAAATTTTGTAAGTGAACTCCGGGAAGCTTAAGCGCCTATCCTTCAAGCCAAAGTCGATAGGCGACTTGACAACGACCATCATACAGTATGTCCGTACTCAGGACTCAAAGTTCGTTCATTCGGCCTGTGGCCATCCAGGAAGCACCCAAGCGGCATTCCGGACCGTCGGGCCCACAGCGCGTGGCGGTGCCTCAGGCCCTTCTTTCAGTGGTCCGTCTTCAATCGAGATTTATTTCTTCTCATCATACTTACTGCCCGTCTGTAATACGCCAAAATGAATGACACGCAACGTCCCGGTGGTAACATCACCGTTGCCATCATTGTTCCCAAAGACGCATTCCCATCCACCCCTGAAATACTGTATATCGGTGTCCAACTCTCCGTCTCTTCTGTTCTCTTCTCCCTGATTGGCTCCTGCACTGCACAAAACACCTCCCCGATGCTGTTCAACGCCACTGCTGACCCAGGTACATATCCCCTCGCCGAAAAGATGGTCCAATGGTAGTACCGCGCATCCTCATTCGACCTGTTTCTCGATATGTACAACAACTCGGCCTCCCTCCCCTCAAATATGCCCTCTTCCAACTCAACCCCCGCCCTCCCTCTAAGCGCAGACATGCCTTTACCAGCTTTTAACCAAACACAGCTTGATTGCTTAACGCCACCATCGCAGCGTCCCTCCCACAAGGTGACCCACCGCCGAAATTGAGTACTGCCGAAATTATCCAAACAGTTTTTCTAGGTTTGACTAGTCTGAGTTTGTGCCCTATGGTACTGGTTTCCACACGTGGCGACACGTACTTAGGGATAGCTGAAATTTAATGAAAGAGCTGTCTCCGTTTAGGAGAACGATCTCACGTAGATCAAACAACCGTCCGTTGGTATCGTCGACAAGATATAACTCGATATAACACCGTCCATCAAAAGCCCAAAGTATCTCAACAAAAACAGAATCCAAGTCCCAAGACTTCAGAACGCCCTACAAATTCGGAGTCGGGAACTCCAAAGTAGGTAGAACCCACTCTTTCGTCTCCTCACCGTCTCCCGCCTCGTGATCTTTCGTCAACTCGCTCCCGGCAGGTTGCGGCCCATCCACAACGATATACGGCCTATCCTCCGGCGGCGAATACTGCTTTCTCGCAGCTCGCCTCGCCTTCCACTCCGGAATCCCACACCAATCAGCAAACTTCACCCACAACGGCTTGAAAATGACCCATAATTGAATGAACAGGGCAACCGTTGATAGCAAACATGAGAGACCCCCAAAGACCATTGCGACGATTTGCGCCGCAGTGGGTTTCCAAGGTGGGTCGACGAGAGGAACTGAGGCTCCGATTGTCGTATTTAGACAATGTAGATAGGTTTGATTGAGACCAGAAGGTAGGGGTGTGTCGTCGCTTAGTGGGAGAGGCAGCGAGTTATTTGATGCAGGCATGTTTGATGGGAGTGCGGCGGAATTGTCATACGAATCCAATGATAAACCAAATGATGACGCTCGGTACCACTGGACGATTTGTTCGGGGAGTGGCCAAGCACCAGTTCCGTCCGTCGCATTGAAAAGAGATAGAGTGGTATTTTGGACTTTGCAATCTGATACGACGGCGGCTAGGACTGCCGATACTGAGAGTTGGTCTCCCACGATCCGATATACTTCGGTTGTGTTTGGGAAAGAGGGAGCGCGAAGGATGGCGACCGTGAGGTTACCACCTGGTCGCTGGGTTGCATTGTAGTTTTCGTACTATTTGATAGAGATGAGATGATCAGAAGGGGACAGGAAGGGAAGATGACGAAGGGCACTTACTGTGTCTGAGCCGTAATAGTGAGGGTAAATCGGTACGGGGTAGAAGACGTAAGGTAAAGGTCGGTTATCGATGTAAGTCCCGTAACCACCGTATGGATATCCACTTCCATATCTCGAGTTGCCATAGACTTGAGCCTACAGAATAAAGCAGGAGGTCACTTTAGACCCACTGTCTCGCGGATGGAAAAGTCACGTGCCCTAGTCCCTCCACCCGCTAATCTTCCACTAAACGGTGAAGTGCTGCCGAGCGTAAACCATTTCCCACCTCCAGCAGAATATGCAGAGACGGTCTTTCCGCTTGGAACTCCAGTGAGACTACCAAGTTTCACACCAGATGCAGAACCTCCCCCTTTGCTGCTACTGCCGCCCTTGCCACCTTTGCCACCGGACGAATGACCACCTCCTCCGTGACCACCACCACCTCCCCCCTTACGAGGAAAGATCGACATGGTGCCAAGGAAACGCGCGTCAAAGTCACCATCTTGAGAGTCCGAGTGATCTTCCTGTGGGATGTGCATCTCTTGAGAAGAGGATTGGGGGTACCGTTGACTGCTCAAGTTGGGACTTCACCCTTTAAGCGTGGTCAAGGCCAGTCCTATGTTTGGCAGTAGAAACGGATGAAAATAGTATTCAAAAATACTAAGGCTCTGTAGAAGTGACTAGACACGAGGAATCTAGCACACAAGAAGGATCACTGTGGAACGCGCCCGCTGACAACGAAGTTGGAAGCGAGGCGGTTGAGGAGTCGGCTCTGGACGTCAACGTTTCAACAAGTGGCTGTACATAGCCACACGGGCGGCCTCTTGTATGAGAAAACCTTATTTTCATTGAAGTTCCTTCAGTGCTCGCTACCAACCAGAGCCAGTGCAACAGACTTTGGACAGACTCGACGTTTGCCCCGGAGCCAACGCAGAGGGGGTCCTATGGCATGGCGCCGCAAATCGGATTTCTCAACCCATGAATCCCGGGATAGGATAATGCTATCCAGAAACCCCAGTTTCTGCTGAAACCCGGGTTAAGCGAGAAATGGTCAAGTCGACGAAAGCTGAGGTAACTCAGGGAGCCTGAACAGTGAGGGTTGTTGATCCCGGAACCCATGGCTTTCGGGCGGTGTCAAGCTTCAGGGTGCAAAGTTCTAGCTGAGGAAGATTGATGCCGGGATTGGCCGAGAAGCGCCCGTTTGGCACGGCGGTGAAATAGTCGCGCTCGTCGTTGGAGACAACTTCAAAAATCGAAGATAAACAAATAAAATAAAATTGTATAATTAGTGATAAAGGGACATAGAAATGCTGTTTTTTCGTTTCATTGGAATCGTGCTTCCAATTTTCCAACTTTCGACAGACAAGCCGCTCGCTGTCTCCAACGACGAGCGCGATTATTTTCCCGCCGTGCCAAACGAATGTTCATGTCGTTGCCAACAGTAGTCTCATCCCCATCCGTTGTGGTTCGGATTCATAGTGTCAGCACAATTACGCACCGGATCATCGGAGTTTTAAAAGTCGAGTGCAGAATCCTCACCACAACGTCTGGTGCACTTGGTATGGTGGATCCCCCATCGGTGACAAAATGTCACAGATGTTACCCTAGGTTACCCTCTCGTGGTGTATAACATAATCCAACTCACGTGATGCACACACGTTTGCTAACTCAATCAACAAGAAGTGCGTCAAGTCTCCACACCTGTGGGCCAAACATACTGCTTCCATTTTCCGTCTGGCGTCTTTGGTGCTTCTGTCCTTAATATGGCTCCTGTTGTGTCCACGTTAAATCCCCATGAGAGGGCAACACGACGGTCAGAACGCAATCTAGAGGAGGCTCGGTCTACTGCATCAAAAAAATTGGGGTACGACTCTGCAAAGACTAGAGAAGAGATGTGAAAGACCTTGGTTGAGAGGTGTGGCAAGAGCCCCTACCCCTGGCAACTTGATGTCGCAGAGGCATTCATCCTGGGTTTGGATGCGGTTGTGATTGCTGGGACTGGTGCTGGAAAAACAATGCCATTCATTATGCCTCTCCTGCTTAAAGAGTGGCAGAATAAAACAATTGGTATTATCTCTCCATTGAAGGCCTTGCAGCGTGACCAAGTAAGCCTGCTGTGATATTGAAGAAATCCCGTTTTCATTGCCTTTCTCTCGTTTAGGCTCACCGATTCAAGAAAATGGAAGTACCAGCAAGGGTGGTGAATGGTGACTCTTGGTCTCCAACCCTCGAAAATGTACGGATTTCTCGTGTTTCCTATATGCATGTTCTTATCATACCATTTGTGACAGGACCTACGAGAAGGGAAGCTGCAAGCTGTCCTCACATCCCCTGAAATGTGTCTTCAGCATGTGCAGTGCCGAGACACCATGTGGTCAGAGGGCTTCTCCAAGGCCTTGCAAGGCTTCACTGTAGATGAAGCACATTGTATTTCTCAGTGGGGGGGTGAATTTCGTCCAGCTTATGCTGAGCTGGAGAAACTTCGCCACTTCATGCCCATAGGAAAGCCAATTCACGCATTTTCAGCAACCCTCTCACCACAAGCCCTCGAGGACGTCTGTGAGAAACTCAACATTGATTTGGAAGAGTCATTTTACCTCAACCTTGGGAACGATCGACCTAATATTGCCACAGCTGTGGTGGAGATGAACAGCATCAACGACCTTTTGGCACTTAACCCTCTTCTTACGGACAATGTCACGTCAGCAGACGACCTAAAGAAGATGATGGTGTTTGTAAACACCATTGAACTCACCCATACACTCTGTCGACACATTCGTGGTCAGCTCCCACAACAGCTCAAGAAAAATGTCGCAGTCTTCCATGCCCAGATGTCGAAGAGGTTGAAGGCAAGGGTATTGAGGAGATTTTGCAAGGGAAAAATCAAGATACTGGTGTCAACAGAGGCCGCAGGAATGGTGAGTAAAATATTTTCTCTCCGAGTCTGTTGTGTCAACTTGTTCATGACCTCGCCAGGGTGCTGATATCCCTGATGTTGAGCAGGTAATCCAGTTTGGGGTACCATCATCCCTCTCGGTGTGGCTTCAATGTGCTGGTCGTGCAGGAAGATCGCCAGATATTCAAGCTTGAGCCGTGTTGCTGGTTGAGAAGTCCGTGTTCCAATGCAAGAAACCTTGGAAGGCAAAGAAAGATGCCTCAGAGGATGACAGCTCAGAGTCTGATTTGGACGATGACAAAGAATCCGACGAGGACGAGGACATCGATTTGGAGCAAGGTGCTGAGATGGAGTGGGGTAAAAAGGTTGAGCCTGCGCTCAGGAAGTGGCTTGAGTCTGACACGTGTCGTCGAGACATCACTGACGAGTACTTCAACAACCCTCCCCACCGCAAGCATTGTAAGTACAGTGGTACACTCCGACAAGACTGTTTCCTTAATGATGAATTTCTTAGCAACTGGTTTCTGTTGCGACCGGTATTCGACAGGTATCGTCCCGCTCATCGACCTCCAGCCTGAGTGCCCTCAAACTCCTGAGTGCACCTCTCCTCCTGGTAGTACTCATTCAACACCTTCGAAACACCGAAACTCGAATGGCAAATGCCCCATGCAGCCGTGGGCTGCACCTGGCGAGGCAAAGACACGATGAAAGGATCAACTAAAGGATGCTAGGATGGCGCTCACTCTGTGGCAATCGAAGGTCGTGATATCCACCTACTCTGCATCACTATTTACGGCCGCCGTGATCCTCCCTGATAAATGCCTGACGATGCTCGCCTGGAATGCTCAGCTATGAATGGTTGACGACATCATTTCACAACTCAAGCCTCCTTGGGTGTTTGTGCAACGGCATGGACAAGAGGTCCTTGATCTGCTGAAGAAGGTTGACGAGACATACAAGAGACAGTGAGAGCAAGAGCTAGCAGACAAGCGGGAACAGACCAAGCTACAGAACTGAGCCAAGCGAGAGCAGGAGCAGGAAAGAGCGAGGCGAGCACAGGAGCAGGAAAGTCAGGACCAACGAGTGTGAGAACGACATCCACTTCCACCTATACCAGTGACTCCCGCCACACCATGTCAGCCAACACCATCCACGCTCGCAGGGTCGGCAGCCTTCAATATGCTGTCGCAACCTATGCCATGGGTGAGTGGCTATTATATCAGGGTTATGTTGATTCTCATCTCATATTGCTTTCAGACACCACACGAGGCCCCAATCACTCCAACCTCATATGCTACACTGTCGGTCCACGTACATCCCCAGGCCCATTACCGCACAAATGGGCAAACAGTGCAAACAATTTCTCCATTTCCCGTGCCCTATAGGCCTCTGCCCTTTCCGTCCATGTTACTGCCACCGACGCTGCATCCCGCATCACAACTCCACCCCCTTCCACATTCACACTCCACTCACACAGACCCCACATCATCTGGGTCTCAGCTCTCCTCCATTGTCGCATATTCGTCACCTTCGCAAACTCTGAATCGGTACCAGTCCAGTTTGCCACAGGCCGTGGATCAGGGTGTCGATCTGTTCGCCTCACAATCTCCACATCGCCCACTTCCGCAACTTCCAGATCCTTTTACCCCATATCCAATGTTTAGTGCCCACACCCATTCGTCCATATTGACTTCGCCATAATTCGACCATTGCCCAACGCCATATGCATTCCACAATTGTGACCCTCCAATGCTCAGAACATTACCACTCCCTCTCCACCCCGATTCACCTGTACTCCCACCCCCAGTCTCCGACGAAACATCATATGATTCAGATGGCGAACACTGGCAAGACAATACACAATAATCATAGTGACCTCCTCATCATGTCTACAGATTGCCTAACCACAAGTCGAACTTCCATGAGCTTCTCCCTCTCTTTCAGCTTTCACCATCTCCGTTGTTGTCCTCGTCTCCATCGCTATCACTACTGTAAACACTCTCGTTGTCACTCAGGAACGGCGTATAGTCTTCCCTCTTTGACCTCTCAAAATCTCGACGCGCCGCCCACCTTTCGATGGTTGTTGGCTTTGTGGTCAGCTTCAACAAACCTTCTGTCACAAAATCCTTTGCCCAATCCTTTTTCGATGCTATCCGGCGACCCTTCTCAAAAATATGAACTTCACTGATCAAGGCTTGAAGTTCCGCGACGTCCTTATCCTTCTTTGGTACTGTATGTTTTTTTCCTCTTTTCCAAGTTTCGAACTGATTGTCAACATGTAGCATCACCGACCGTATGACTCGCACCACTGGGTGCATTTTCTTCAGATACTCCCACTTGATGTTTGGCCCTTCGGAACAGTAAGTCACCTGATCTTCGTTAGTTCGCTTGTGATTTGGCTATCAACTACTGGGCATACCTTTATGTCTTTGATATTATGTTCTTGGGCTTTGTCAATTGGGAGAAAGTCCAGTGGTTTCCCAGTCATGTTAACAAGCCAGCAGTGCTCACGGACAAAATCCCTAGGTTTCTGTCAAACTCCCATCAAGTTCGAAGGCTCAAAACATACCGAACATCTGGTGGCCATTCCCTCTCAAGCCCTTGTAACAATTCCAACACCTCGATTGCATACTTTGAGTTCTTGCCACCAACAAACCGAAACAATAGGTGAGGAAGCATGGCTTCCATAGTTCCAATGTCTCCCCGCTTAATGGCCTGGTCCAGCA
The DNA here is from genome assembly GCA_000697665.1 of Jaapia argillacea MUCL 33604. NCBI lineage: Eukaryota > Fungi > Basidiomycota > Agaricomycetes > Jaapiales > Jaapiaceae > Jaapia > Jaapia argillacea. The sequence continues at coordinate 683,933 of KL197721.1, forward strand.
CGATATACCCCAAGACGTCTCGATTCCACATCGTGAACTGCCTTTTCACTGCATCGTGACCCTCTTCAGGAACTGTATCCATCTTGTTCATGGCCACTGTCGATGCAAATTCCTCAACAATTTTGGTGGCAAGCCCCCTCAGTTCTGCTAGAAATTTTCCTCGCAGCTCACGAAGATCTGCTACACCTCCAACCTGAAGCCAGCATGCACGGAAATGGGCTTCGGCTGTATGGTACAATGCCCCTTCAAGATCGTGATGAAACAGACCTTTCGTCGCGACCTTTCCCAGGCCCTTCCGCTCCAGTTTATCGAAAGCATGACTGAGACCTCGTCCTTTTGAGGTTCCCAGGTACTGTTTATGCAATGAGTTTGCGTATGCCATCTGTAAGTGAAGCCAGCCGAATGCGAGGACTATCCAGTCCATCCTTTCGAAGGAGTTGTCGTCCTCACCATGAAACTTGTACAGTCCCCGCAGCTGCTCTACTGTCAATTGGTCCCCAACCCAGGTAATTATCTTTTCCAAGCCAATTCGCTTTTGACTCTTGATGCCATTTAACCTCAACTGACTGAACCACTCTGCCAGCAGTTTGTCATTGCCATCGTAGCTGGCCTCCGATATGTTAACGGTTCCCAGCATATATTGAAGAGTAACGTGAGCCGATCCCGAAGGAAGACCTTTGATAGGTGGTGGCTGCGTGAGAGTCAGGGTGTCCTTCTCGCTGTACAAGCTGAAGTTGAACTCAGGAGAGTCGAGGAGGACGCAGAGGACATGGTATGTACCCTGCTGCTGGATCTTTGGGTAAGACTTTATTGACAAGTCCATGATGTCCAGTGGCTGCAGCGGGGACTTGATCCCCCTTTCTCTCCACGTCTTCAGACTCTGGTTTGTCGACGGCAGTAGTAGTGGGGCGTCATGTTTGATGTATACAGTGGCCGTGGAACCGGAGCCGAACTCGCCTTTATTATCCAGTCGTCGCAAGAAGACTTTGAAAGGTATGTTGACGTTGTCGTGAGAGATAAGCCATGGATAGTGTTCCATGAGACTAATGACTTCTTTCATAGCATTCTTGGACATGATCTCCACTGCGTAACAAGTCCACCGATGGCTCATTGTCAATCCCAAGCTGTGGAGAGCATCAAAACCCCGAGCTGATAGACCCCGAAACTTCAAGTATATCGAGAACATCTTCGCAAAGCGGTTGTTGTGGTGAGAGCGGTGGTACGAAAGTGTCATCACGCTGACGGCAATCACCTTTGCAATACTGTAAGTAACTTTTTGATCTGTCTGCGAATGTTTACTTACATTATTTGGATCTTTCATAGTATTTCTTCGCGACTGTCTCTCGTTACACGCTGCCGCTCGCATCAGATTCCACAAATAGGGCACTCGGCTCTTCATCTCCTCAATAACCTCCTCCAGCGACAGACTCGTCAAGGCCTCCTCCGTCATATCCTCCCCTGACAACCGGGTCACCGATTTCAACGTATCCATCTCACCGTTGACAACCTCTCGCATGCACTCCCCAGCAAACTCCTCCATGACACATCTGGCTGCCCGTGGCCTCGATTTGCAACTTCGGCTTGAACAAGGAGCCTTCCACCACCGTCGTACAATAGTCGGGAGTTCCTTGCTACACATCAACGTGGTACATGTGGTGCGAACCTGCGCATCTTGGGTACATTCCGGATCTCCCCAACTCACGGCATCCAGGAGAATTGGTAAGTCGATATTTAATTGAGTCATGTAGCTGAGAACTGATTTCACCGTAGAGAGCACAGATCCCGCAGATTGGATGCAGTTTCTCCTCGCTTGGGTGTGAAGCAGGTAGATCATATCATTTTCTAGTCCCCAATCTTCTTCGATCTCCTCCTCGCTTTCATCCTCCTCCTCGGATGAGGTGTCCGAATCTTCGTCAGTCCTCAGGATATAGTCATCATCGTCCCATTGGAAAATATTATCCCAGTCGTCAGAGGTCAGGAGATTGGTACTTTCGCGGTTGTCCATAGTTTCAGTATGTCTCACCAAGGGGAATCAATTATATCTTTATTTCTACATGATGCCACGTGTGGGACTCGATCCCGGCGATTGTTACAAAGGTGTGACTATCTGTCACCAAGGGGGGGTCACCCATACCAAGTGCACCAGACGTTCTGGTGAGGTTTCTGCGCTGTCTCGGTTGTCTCGTTCTCCCACGCAGACCTCATCAGAACACCTGGACTCGAGACTATGCCAACAGGTGTTCGCACTTCGGCGCTTCTCGGCCAATCCCGGCATCAATCTTCCTACTACGTAGGCGCCCTCAAGCTTGACACCGCCAGAAAGCCCTGGATTCCGGGATCAACAACCCTCCCTGAGTTTCCTCAGCTTCCGTCGATTTAGCCACGTCTCGCTTAACCCCGATTTCCAGAAGAAACTGGGGCTTCCGGATAGCATTATCCCTGGGGATATTGTACGTCGAAGGTGGATTTGAACTTCAAAGAGTTCAACAAATCCCTCGTCTGGCAGCGGATTCGAGTGGACCATTGTCCTCCATTCATCCCTCCGTGCCTCGTGCATCTGCTCGACCTGTACTTGGCACATCCAAGTTGTTATGGATCTAATTCCAGATTCGCCGAACAGAGAGGGGTTACCTGTCTCCGATCGTGTGGCGAGCCGACAACAGAGCTTGAATCCACGATTCTTGTATTTGTCCGGCACTGCAAGATACAGCGTTTGTTGTCTTGCCTAGGTATAAGGAGTATGTCGCCCTCCCACAACGTCCAAGCCCTTCCCCTTTCTCCATTCTCCAACGCCGTTACACTCGAGACGCTGACGAACTGATGTACGTTTCTCATACACCCAACTCTCGACAATTCGGGGCAGATACGTCCTCCCCAGAACCCCTCGGAGTTCCACCAATTGTCCGCCCCAGAAACGGAGGAGGAAAGGCCTCACATACAGGAACATCCAGTTCATATGCCTTGGCCTCTGGAGTCAAACTTGACGATGGCATCGGTGTGAGCGGGAAAACTATCTCGGCTTACTCACCTGGTGGAGGCTCAACCTTTTCGTTGAGCGAAGACTCTCCATTCAAGGGAAGATTGGCTGGAGGGGGAACCAGGGTATGAGGCGTTTCACTACTATCCACTTCGGTATATCAAGATTGATCATTGCTATCATTCATAGGCAGAGGTCTATGGAACCTCGCGATATGGGAGTGGGTATCCATACGGAGACTATGGAGCATATGTCGATGACCGGCCTTTTCCTTTCCTATTTTACCCCATTCCCATCTTTCCTGGCTATTACGGTTCAGATATGGTGCAGACCACCTTCCTCCTCTTCAACAAGCTCACTCACTCGCTCATTCCCCCCTTCCCCTTTCCAGTATGCGAACCTAAACGCCACACAACGTCTAGGCGGTGAAATCACTGTCACCATTATCGTCCCTCAGGCCTCGATCCCCTCTCGCGAAATCTACCGGATAATAGGCGACCAAACATCTGTCTCCTCCGTCATTTCGTCTCTTACCTCTTCATGCTCCGTCCAAAACACCTCCATAACACCGTTCAACTCCAGTTCCAACCTAGGTGTATATCCCCTTCCAGAACAAATAACTCAATGGTATCGTGCATCCTCGTTCGGCTTGTCCCTCGACACCTACAACAACTCTGCGTCTCTCCTGTCTAATATGCCTCCGTCCAACTCTACCCCTGTCCTCCCACCTAGCGCTGACACGCCTTTGCCACCCGGCTTGAACCAAACCTGGCTTCAATGCATAAATACAACCATCGGAGCCTCGCTTCCACTGGTTGATCCACCACCAAAACCAGACGTAATCAAAATCGTATCGCTAGTGTCAGGTGTGACAATTATAGGGATTACCCTTATTTTGGTATTGGTGGTCAAAGTGAGGAAGGGAGAGGTACAGTGTATCGAGTGTAGTGTTGTGCAGGGCCAGGCTTGGCTCAAAAGCCCAGGCTTTGGCCTGGCTTTGGAGGGCTCAGGCTTGGTAAATCCTGAGCCTGAGCCCTCAGCCAGGGCTCGGGCTCAAGAGGGTCAGGCTTGGGCTTGGGCCCTGGCTTTATACCTCCAAGGGTTTCCACTGGATTGTTGTATTTTTTAGACCGTTATGTAGATATATAGATATACTACTAGGAGACTCTGAATTTGTTCGTGGCTGTCTGAGGGAGTTGGAAGGCCCATATTCACAAAAAAGCGAAAATAAAATTCAAATGACACTGTAATGAAGGAAAATACCCTATACTTATTGGTGTTCTAGACTGTACATGACAATGGGATTGAAGTGGGAGAGGTGAGAGGATGAGAGGAGAGGGATGATGATGAGGGGATTGGGAGAAGGGAGATGGAGAGAAGGGAGGGAGATAGAATGGGGATGGGGATGACCATGAGAATGGGATGGGGGAGGCAGGAGAGCAAGGGAAGAGGAGAGGAGATGGAGGAGAGAGGAGGAGATAGAGAAAAGGGGAGAAGAGAGACGGGGTTGGGTGAGAAAACTGAAGGAAAATAGAAATCCATAAGGGACCAATGGATAGAATCAGAGATAGGTTATGAAAAGAACTGTATAGGCATAAAGAGAAGGAGGGCAGGACATACCACTTTCTCCTTCTTCCCCCCTTCATTATCTCACTACCCTCTGTTCTACTCCCACCCACATCACCTTCTTTCCAGCTTTCCTTCTCTCTCTCTCTCTCCTCTCCCCTTGCTCTCCTGTCCTATCCCACCCCATTCCAATCCCCATCCCTCCTCCCCACCCTCATCCCACCTCCTCACCCTCATCCCACCTCCCCACCCTCGTACCATCTCCTCATCCCCATTTCATCTCCCAATCCCCATCCAACCCCATCCCACCATCCCATCCCACCCCCCATCCCATTGTCCCCTTCCTCCTCCCTCCTCCCCATCCCCTCCCCCTCCTCATATGATCAAATAGCCCAGGCTCAAGCCCAGGGCTCAGGCTCTCCGGAACTCAAGCCTGAGCCCTCAGCCCCTTGAAGCCTTCATGGAGGCTGGGCTTGGTCGGGCTCCACAGGGCTTGGTTAGGCCGGGCTCAGGGCTCAAAGCCCGGCCTTGCACAACACTAATCGAGTGGGCGAGACAGAAGGTTGGGGTGATTAAAACCAATTTAGATGAGAGGAAGAGAATAAAAATAGAGAGGCTGGGGAAGAAGAAAATACGGGCGAAAAGACAGTATTCGAAGCTTGAGGAAGCTTGTGGGAGCAACGAGATGGAGGGTACTGAGTTGCGACGACGACGCTGGCTCCCGGGCCAGATGGGGAATCGTTCAGATGCTGATGCTGGCTTTAGGCAACAGGATTGTGCGTCTACATTGGACTAATATCTCCCTTATATTATACCCCGCACTGTACTATGATGTAGCATGCCACACGGGCTGCGTTTCTGACCTTGAAATTTTGTAAATCGCATTCGAGTCAGCTGAAGAATTAGTAACACTTATCCTTCAAACCAAAGTTGATAGACGATTTCACCAATGACCACTATACGTCTACATACACAGGCCCAGGATTCGTTACTTCGTTCGTTTGGGGCGCACTGGAGGCACTCGGGTGGCTGCCCGGGCCGTCGGGCCTCCGGGTGTGGCTGTGCCGTTGGCCTTCTTTCAACAAGGAACTTGGACTCGAGAAGCGCCTGGCGGCGCAGACCTTGCGATAGTTTTTGCGGGGACAGATCAAACTTAAGGATGCAAATGAGGGGTGTTTGTTACTCTAGGTACCCCGGTACAAGTGGCACAAGTACCAGAGTGAGTGCACGATGATTAGATTTCGCCGACAATTTGAGAAGGGATCGAAGGGGAAGGTGAGTGCTCAATCCCAACACAAGACAGCCTCGAACCAACGTCGAGTACTGCTGTGAGCTGGGCGGGAGTTGACGCCACCATGACTGACATTATTATAACAGGGGCTGCTGTGTGGAATGTTGGGGAGTCTGGGGAAAGCTGATGTGATTGAGTGCCCTGCGCCAAAATTCAAGGGGTTTGGATTCGAGGCGGAGGTGATGCATTGATGCCTGAGGGTGTTTCCCGCATCTGTTTGTAATTCCAGTTTATTATCCATTTGCGGCCTTGCCGTATGTCAGATATTACATTCGCTCTCTACTTGTGCTCCTAATCCTCTCTGTTGCTTGTCGATCCAAACAACGGGTGCTTCCCGCATCCCACTGGGCCAGCCAATGTCTTGCCAGTCGCTTGGTCGTGTGGTCTCAATAGTCCATCAAGGCCGGTGAATGAATTGGTCGAGATGTGCATGCGGTACCCGCAGAGACATACGTTTTAGCTATCGCTGATGACAAGGGATGAGCGGGTTTAGAGGCTAGAATTTCGGTCTCGATTATCCGTGGAGACCGTGTGGCGTTGCGTAGAAGACGCTGGATTGGTCGCGTTGTGTTCACCGTGTGAGTTTTTGCGGACCGCCGGGCGGAGGGTATGCAAGAGATCCCCCCCCGCAGAAACCTCGCTATCGCAAGGTAAAGTCCAGTTGCCACCACTGGCATCATCGCCACGCTCACACATCCTGAAACAAGAAAGTTTCGACGTAGATGAACCGGTCCACCGTTTATTTCTTGAGTGGGCCTGGAAATCTCCAATTCGCTGACAAGGGGTTGATCTCAATGCTCTGCTCTGCTGCTGTACCAAGTACTCCAGTACTGTACTGATACGACCAAAGCGGCGCGATTTTGGTATTTTTTCGATTTTCCGGGAGCTCAGAAAATCGGAAAAATCGAGAAAGAATTATTGCGAATACGGGCGGAAATCGGCTGTCACGTGTGACCACCACTTTGGTCGTATCAGGACAGTATCTGTACGAGTATCACTGGCATCTCCGGGGCTCTCGTGATTCTAGAAGTTGGCATTGTCCGAGTGAGAGCCACAGGGATGCTTTTTGTCCGGCAACGAAGAAAGCACCATAACTGACGACGAGGACAACAGATTGGCCCACAGTCCACAAAACCTTGTGTTGCTTTCCGCCACTTCAAATCAAAGCGTCTATTTGCTTTTCTTCCGATATAAGGCCAGCTTGCCTCCATCACCATGGCTCATCTATTCTGTTTCTGACCATCTGCCACTCCTCCGAACTCAATGTACATCGGCCAATCCCCAGCGTCTTACACACTGGCAATCAACTCAGAGTTCGAACACGAACACGAATATCAATCTATCCCAATCTTCCCCCGAAAGGGCGGAGGAGGGGGTGGAGAGGGCGGGGGAGACCACTTCTCGGGTGGTGGCGAAGGCGGCGGAGGTAGAACCGGCTCAAGTTCCTCCTCTTCCCCTGGAGTTCACCTCAGCGGCGACACCGGTATCACTGGGAAGACAGCATCTGTGCATTCCTCTGGAGGCGGAAAACCCTTTACAATAAGTGGAAATTCACCCTTTAAAGGGAGATTAGCAGGTGGAGGAAATCGGGTACGCGACATGCCATGCCACTTCCTTTCCCATTTGACGCTGTATCTCTCGTGGCTGATACATTTGTTTCCTGACAGGGTCAGATTTACGGAACCTCACGATATGGGAGCGGATACCCCTACGGAGGGTCTGGGACATACATCGATAACCGGCCGTTACCCTTCGTCTTTTACCCTGTCCCTATTTACCCGAACTATTATGGCTCAGATACGGTACGACCACGTCACTCTCCGTCTTCAATCAAGATCGTTCATTGTTCTCATTATCTTTCCCGTCTGCAGTACGCTAACGTGAATGACACGCAACGTCCCGGCGGTAACATCACCGTTGCTATCATTGTCCCCAAAGACGCATTCCCATCCACCCCTGAAATATACCGGATAATCGGTGACCAACTCTCCGTCTCCTCTGTTCTCTCCTCCCTGGTTGGCTCCTGCAATGCACAAAACACGTCCCTGGTGCTGTTCAATGCCACTGCTGACCCAGGTACATATCCCCTCCCTGAACAGATGGTTCAATGGTACCGTGCATCCTCGTTCGGCCTATCCCTCGATCCATACAACAACTCGGCCTCCCTCCCCTCAAATATGCCCTCTTCCAACTCAACCCCCGCCCTCCCTCTAATCGCAGACACGCCTTTACCAGCTTTAAACCAAACATGGCTTCATTGCTTAAACACCACCATCGCAGCGTCCCTCCCACTAGTTGACCCACCGCCGAAATTGAGTGCTGCCGAAATTATCCAAGCAGTTTTTCTAGGTTTGACTGGTCTGAGTTTGTGCGCCATGGTCGTGTGGTTTATCGTGGAAAAGGCGAAGCGAGACGGAGGTCAGTGGGTAAGGGGGAAGGTGGAGGTGGTTAAGGCGAACTTAGCTGAAAAGAAGCGGGAGAGGAGGGAGAGAAAGGAAAGGGAGGCGAAGAAAGTACCTCCGAAGAGACAATATTCCACCCTCGAGGACGTCAATGGCGGTACCATGACCGATTCTGAGATTTTGGAGGGTGACATTATCATGAAGCCGCTCGACACCTTAACATCGCCGATTTTTTATGACCAAGTGGCCAAGGATTCAAAGGCCAGGGATCCAATTCGGCGGACGAAGAGCGTGCCCACAATTCGTCTCACTGAATTGGAGGAATCACACTATTATTATGGTCCATTTGGTAGGACTCGAAAATGACTGACAATCTTGCAAAATGACGTGTGTTATTCCGAAGTAGTTCACATTCCAGTCCATGATTTATTCAATATATATAGCAACCAGATACACGAAATAAAGCACCGTCTACCCCATCGAAAACTCAACACTTCACAGGGTCTTCTCCCCAGATGCCATGGCATACAGGGCAAACTTGTCATTACTTTCATCAACAAGTGATCTCAACATTCCCTTCTCGTTTTTCAAGAGTTCGCTTGGACTTCCAAATTCCGCCTAACGAGAAAATAGGTCTTAGGATGACTTGTCAGGATGTGGGATGGATAAGTGAACTCACGATGCGTCCGGCATCCAGGACCATCTGCGTTTAAGAGGTATGTGAGGATTCTCGTGAGATGGAGGGTAACAGGGAGAACGTACAATCTTGTCGGCATCCATGATTGTTTGTAAACGATGTGCAATAGTGATGATCGTGACGTCACCCGAAAGTTGATGTCTCAGGGACGATTGGATAACCGTATCGGTCTTGTAGTCTTCGCCAGCAAATAGTTCAGAATCCAGTAGTACTGAAGAAGTCCACACATACCGATGGCAGACGTAGCCTCGTCCAGGATAAGCAATTTGCTCTGTCTTAAAATGGCTCTTGCCAGCGCTAAAATCTGTCTTTGACCCACAGACAGATTACCCCCACCACTCGAAATAGGACTGTCCAACGTAATCCTCCCTTCATCATCCTCGTTTTGCAGAGAAAAGAGGCCGGCATGGCGGAGAGCATCATTCAGAGCCGCATCATCATGTTGGCTGAAAGGATCGAGATTTTGCCGTAATGTACCACTCAAAAGCTCCGGCTAGCGTCGGAGGGTAAGCTCGGGTGGAGTTGAGGAGGCATAGATGGTGGGACATACCACTTGCGGAATGATGGTAATTTTTGAGCGAAGAGCGTCTAGGTTCATAGAATCTACCGGGAGGCCGTCGAAGTAGACTTTTCCTTCTGTTGGTATGCAGCGAAGGAGGGAGAGGGTTAGAGAGCTCTGTAACAAGCAGTGGTGAATAACAGGTCCATTGAGGTTTGTTCAAAGAACTTTACCTTGCCACTACCGGTTCTTCCGACTGGCATAACCCAGATTAAGTGTCATAGCCTAAGGGACACTGAACTGAAAGGACTCACCAATCCCTACTCGCTCTCCAGACTTGATGTCAAAAGAGATATCATGAAGAACCTTCGGACCGTCCTAGCGTGGGAAGAGTGAATATGCATACAGACAGAATTATCCGACTTGATTACCGCAGAATATCGGGCGGAGAGCTTCTCGACCCTCAGATTTCCTGATGAAGGCCAATACGCTGGCGGAACTCCACTTTCAGTAGGCTTCGGCTCTTGCTCGATGGTGACGTATTGCTGAATTCGTTCCAAACTTTGGGTCGGTCAGCACAGGAAAGCCATCATGACAGAAATCTCTGACCTGTTGCCTAAGGGATGATGAATATCGGATTTTTATGACTCAGACAATGATCACTTACCATCAACTTCAAATTGATTCAGGATGCGAACCCACCACAGAATCATACCACTAAACCCGACTGCCATTGTGAGCGAAAATCCGGTGTTGGAAGCGGAGGACAGTTGTTGGCCGTAAACTAGATATCCAGCAAGCGCAGCCGCAAAGAATCCTCCAAGAGCGTCGATGCGGACACAAATCCAACTGATGTGGAGTAAGTACAGAATCCAACAGGTGCAGATAAATGAGGTACCGATTTAAATTGTAGAATGTTCTTCCAGCCTTCGTATAGCGGTCGATTCTTGAAAGGGATTCAGTTCTAAATGAACTTTGTGCGCTATACGCACGGATCGAAACTAAACACCATAAGCTTGATGCAGCTGGGGGACACTAGTGTGGTGAACATACCTATGCCTGCGATGGCGGCACCAAAGTGACCGAGAACAGGTGATTTGGCATTGCTCATCTCACGTTTGACAGATAGCTGTGCTTTCATGTAGATTTGACCAATCCAACCACCGAGAACTGCAACGACAACACCCGGTATCACGAAGATGGGTGTGAATACCACGACCGCCACGAACTTGATCAGCATAGATATGGTGATCTCAAGCAAGTTGCCAAGACTGGTAAACACAGGGCCATCAACTGGTGGTATCCGTCAGTCGCACATCGTGGAATTGCAGGACCGACCACACGTACCGGCTCGAATATCTTGTGTGCAACGAGTAATGACCCGGGATGTGGGTGTCATGTCCAACCATCTTCAAACCGAAGATCATCAGAGTATGCCTCCTCTGGAGATAAGTATACTTACCGTAATGTTGTGCCCAACACCGACGTGATCAACTGCTTATGGAGGGTTCTCGACGCCCGCAAGGAACCAATGTAGAACATTAGGTACCCGAAACAATAGGTGACAACCGCGGCGAGAAGGAGTAACACGTAGACCGTTAGATAGCTGTAAAATTTGAGTCAGGATACATTATAGTGATGATGAAATGGGAATCCTGACTATGGGACAGACACCTCATCTGCTGGGTGGAGGCGGTATTGCGTGGCCCAATAGCCGAGGAACCACGTTTGGATGGTGTTTGCTAGTTCACAAAGGGCAATCGTTCCCAAAAAGATGATCCAGAAAAGGGTAGGCCAGCTACCGCCCATCCCGATGAGGTACATTTTGACTGCAACATATCAATGACTAGTGCAGAGGAAGAGGCGAAAAGAAGCTCACTTGCAGACCAACTAACATGGCCCTCGGCAATCTCTTCGGCCACGACCAACTTCCCATCACCTTTCTTTCCCTCGGCTGCGGGTTCGGCCGAGTCCAACTCTTCTTCAGCTTTATCGATCTCAGCCTTCTCCTGCGCCACTTCGGCAGAGAGATGTTGGTCTTTCGCGAGGGCATCGGAAACCGAACCTTGGCTCAAGATGCGGCCATCGCTTCCTAAAGAGATAACAAAGCTGGCCGCCGGACTGGCCAAAGCCACGTTGTGTGTCTGACTTACAGCGTCAAAAACTGGGGACAGGCCGAGAGGTGTGAGATACTCGCCACTAAAATCACGGTGCGGCCACGAATGAGGTCGCCCCTGAAGCACTTGTCCACAATCCATTTTGATGTGTGCACATCCAGAGCAGCCAACACCTGTGAATAGTTATAGATTGGTGGACCCTGGAGTAGACTTCACTCTTACATCATCCAAAAGCAGGATCTTGGCTGAGGAGTAAACCGCTCGAGCGAGAGTAATGCGAGCCTACATCACGATGAGAAAGGTTGATTGGAAGCATCGAGTCCCGCACCTTTTGTCCACCGCTATATGCAAAATGAGTACAATAGCTGAATAAAGATGATAGAGAGTGAAACGAACCTCAATGTGAGTCCCTTTTCACCAACTTCGGTCTTGTCGCCAGCATCAAATAATGTGAGGTCTCGCGTAAGGGCGCATTGGTAGATGACTAGGTTCCAACGTCAGAATATATGCTATACGAGACGACGGAACAGACCTTTCTGATAGCGCTCCTCGTCATATGGGGCACCAAACAAGATATTATCCTACAAGGGTTGTGAAGCGATGATAAGGACGCGGGGAGGGTCACACTGACCTTGATCGACTCATTCTGAACCCAAGACTCCTGTGCGGCATATGCTACTCCACCGTTCCGAGGAAGGTTGAACCAAGAACCCGGACCAGAGGGAATGAAGTGCATTTCCCCTGCAGTCCCAGCCCCAAATGTTAGCTTCATACGAGTAGCACACGAACTCCAGAATGGCACGAACCAAGAAGGGCCATCAACAACGAGGTCTTCCCCGAACCCGTCGGTCCAATGATCAGATTAATACAGCCAGGCTTGAATAACAACTCTTCCTCAACCCTTAGCCTGAACGTTCGCTTGGATGGAGTGACTGCCCCATCGTTGATCTCATTTGACCAGGAGAACATAGCTTCAGAGAATCCGATAGCTTCTTGTCGACGTTTATCAGGTTCAACGTCCAAAACGGCGAAGGGAGTTACGTCCGTGGGTGTTGAGTACTGATCGAGGAGTTCGGTCTGATCGACAATGAGAAGATCAGCATGATTGGGGCGAAGAGGCGAGGGCGAAGAGTGGAACATACGTCGTGAAGGAAGTCGTTGACACGGTCCAACGAGACTTTGGCTACAAAAGCAGACGGGCGTCAGATATTTCAGGTAACAAGGGCTCAACGGAGGCGTCCATACCCTGGATAAACTGTGGTATCATGAAGAACACGATGAACAACTGCTCGCGAAGGATATCGAACACTATCATCAGACAATGTCAATACTCCGACTACCACGAACAACACGAGCGTCGCTTACCGGCCATTGAGGAGAACACGATAGAAGCTAAAAAATTGTCACACCATGAATGACCCCTAACATCAAAACCTGAACAAAAAGACGTACCGCTTAACTGCTTCTTCATCACCAAGGTCTACAACACGCCGATCAGCACACAGCTCATACTAACTAACGAGGCGGAAAGACCTACATAGACGATATAAGTCGCAATCATATGCGCCACGGGTATGATATAGCTGTCCTCCAGCATCAGTGCATAGATCGCAAGACCAAGAAGTGGGTCGGAAAACATACTTGATATTTCCATTCAACAGCGCCAAAACCTGTCGCTTCCAAAGCCAAGTCAACTCCTCCTCTCGCTTCTCCGCAACCTGTTCGGCAGTCTTGGATTCCCATCCAAATAGTTTGATCATGCGAAGAACATTCATCGCTATAATCAGTCCATCAGTACACTTTACTGATTGGACTGGGATTGAGACGCACTTTCGGTGACAGTTTGGACACGAGCATCGGTCTAACCCAATCAACAGTCAGCATGTGGACGAGATAATGAAATGAAGTGGCACAAACTCTCTTCATCCTCTGAGCTTGAACGTTCTGCATCAGCTGAGCGATATAGGCTGGCAACGGGAACAAAAGTATCATAACAGCCAATCCAACGAAAACACTATTATACACCCTAATCAGTCTCACCAGAACGAAACAGACGAGGTGAACCACGTACCTCCAACCAAGGATCAAATACAAGAAGATGAGGGAGATGATGATTTGCAACGGGCCCATGAGGACTATAATTCAGAACCAATCAGCATCGCACATCACAAAGTGAGGTGAATAAAATGAAGGGGACTGCATATACGCACTCAACCACAAGAAATCCCGACCATCTACCAAGTTACCCAGATCCGTCGTGACCAAGTTATTAATCTTCCCCACCAAGTTCGATCCCTTCCCTCCGTCATCCTTCTCTTTCTCCTTATCCTTCTTGGACTTCGATGAGGCTATAGATTCCTTATCTGCCTCCTTCCCCTTCTGTTTATCCTTTCCTTTCGCTGTAGCTGTGGATGCAACACTGGGATCCCGAGCCGTCGTGCTTGTGTTGTCGTCACCACTACCACTCGGTGAAGGCTCATGCTCAACCTCAGCGATCGAAGCACTATCCGGAGTATGCACAGCGGTGGACGGTGTAGAAGACGCAGCAGACGCAGTAGAGTCAGAAGGATTGACCTCTGCTTTCATCCGAATCCGCAGAGCATGTTCGAACACCAACTGAGTGATGATTCCTTCCGTTCGGACAAGCGTTCCAGTCTAGATAATCGTGATCAATCGAGGGGACAGAGCGATGCAGAAAGATGAGACGTACGGTAATGAAGATGTACCACTGGATAGCAAGGGAGCCAACCAAAGGGCCGATAAACAGCCAAGCAATCCAGACCCAAGGCCTAACAACCGCATCTTCCCCGTTGTTCTCCAGGTAATACAAGAGACGGTTGATACCCACCGGGCTCGCAAACCCAGCTATGACCTAACCATACAAAAGTCTAATCAGCGAATGCGGGCAGGAACATGACAGAGGAGAGGCGAACCTTAACGATAACCAGAGCGGCTAAGGCTACATATTCCCAGACTACCAGGAGTTGCAGGGACAAGGAAGATTGAGAGGTGGTCGGTGGTTGGGGACGGAGGTGAAAGTAACAACTTACAAAAGACCTTCATAAGCCCCCAAAACAGATGTTGTTTCTTAGCCCCGGCAAAGGTATCCAGATGCTAAACGTCCCCGACAATAGAATCAGACGCCCAGTATCCTGAAGCAAATCGATCACCGTTTAAAACACACACACCTTAAAGCTCCTCTTGACAAGGTTCTTCGCGTGATCATAATCAGATAATGCTGGTAACTGCTCATGTTTCAAGTGCGGGACTTTGTAAGCGGTGTAAACCACCGGATCCAAGAAGCTGTAGAGTGCAAGTGAGAGGATGGAGGCGGTTTGTTCTGGGTTGGTTTCCATAGGTTCCTAACCAAGTCAAACGTTAACAACGATGGTGAGAACACCACGTCGAAGAGACCAGCTCACCTTGGGATCGTATGGTACGTATTGTCGTGGAATAGCAAGAGGGATGAAGATTCCAACAAAGGAAAGGACACCAATCTTCGTCCAGAGTAGCCAACCTTCTTTCGAGTCCATGGGGCTGAGTGTGAACGTCGTCAAGGGCCACAAGTCACGATAGGCGTAAACACCGAAGATGCCAAGGAGGAGTAGGACGACATGTCGATTGATCCCTCTGGTTACTTTCGCTCGAGCGCAGACGGAGAACATGGAAAGGATGAAGATGTACACCTAAGAGTCACGTGGTCAGCGCGTCGCATATCATGGCATTGAAAGGACGCACGTAGGTCATGGAAAGCGCGAATTCAAGCCATTCTGAGCGCGTAAAGGTCGATCTAGCTTTCCCGCTCTTCCTCTTTTCCCCCCCATGCTTCTTCAGAGTACCAAGGTCGCCATTCTCATCGAGAATCAAAGTCGCCACCGATAAACCCAACAGAGCTAGCACAGACACCAACCTCGCCACTTTGAAACCGTAGATGATTGCGCCGCCGTGTGATTGAATATGCGCCCTGAGTTCGTCGAAGAAACCGACTTGGGGGTCAACGATAGTTGGTTCCTGTTCGGATCCCTCCTCGGATACGGCTTTGGTTAATCTGAGACGCGCGTAGAGTTTTTTCAATGGCTTCGACAGAAATATTGCTTGGGAGAGTAGGAGAAGCGCGGATGCGCATGCCAAATAAGCTGGGATGGCGAGGGAATCGAGCCAGATGCTACGATCGCGCGGGCGCAGATAGGTTTCCGCTCATGAGTTCAAGTGGCTCGTTCGACAAACGAAAAGAGTCAACATACCTGCCCTTAGATTTTGATAAGACGTGGAAACCACCAAAGTTTCCCTCGTCCAAAACTATCTGTGAGGCGTCCCACATCGTAGACAAGACCGAATCTAACGGCCCCCTCCACATTTTGCAGGCTTTTTAAAAGCAGATGTTGGCGCTGACGACGCGCTGCGATGCTGGAGTCAGAGCGAGTGGTTTGACAGTAGCGGAGAATCTCAGGGGGCAAAGAAGCAAAGGCAAGGAAGACTTAGAGCATATGGATGTTCAACTTGGCTTCCACACACAAACTTGGACCAACAGTTGATAACGCGTCGATGCACCGCTTCCAGGGTCCTTCAATATTCAATCCTGGCCATGTGGCAGACTTCTGCTTTGTCCGCTCGAAGTCAAAATCCATCGGCAATTTACTTCGCTTTGTATCCACCGTCATGAGGTGTCTCGGCCTGGATGTATCGAGTTATACGAGCTCTACGATTCTTTGCTCTCCAGTCTGTCTCGCTCCAAGAATACACCGCATGGGAGGCTCCATCAATTTTCAATAAGCTTGGGGTGGCGTGGGGTTCAACATGATGGAGGCTTTCTGGCCGGTATCATCATCTTGACATTGGTTCGAGGATTTGACAAGTTCGTAGCCGCAGCTTCAGAGTTTGACAGCGATGGTTTGATATGACTCACAAAGAAGAGGAGCTTGGGAGCAAGACGTTCGTCCCACTCACCAAATGATCCACCCTCGTCGCGATCGACGGGAGACGAAACCAGCTATTCAATGCCATAGATAAGAGGTGGTAAGTGGGCCGTGTGGGTACCAACAAGATCCGGACTTCCCTCCATCATTGATGTCGAGCAGAAGCAGCCGGCCTTCCAATCCACTCCCGTATGTCCCGTCGGTCTCTTCGTAAGGATGGCCGTTCTGCCTTATCGTTGCCCAGCAAAGCCAGTTTCGATCATATTGGTTCACGCGTCCTCAATTTGGGCTAGAGTTTCCCTGCTCGTCGGCCGTCAGCTCATTCATTAGATGTCACATTAACATAACTAGAGCTCAGTGCGCAAACTCCTCTGCGTCAAATTCGACCTATTCAGAGCCTCGTATCCTAACCTCTTGCCCAACCTCTCGCAACGGTCTTCTTGGCGCAAGACACCACGATCGCAGAATTCGCTGCAAGTTTCTTTGCGTCCACCTCGCTTTCAGCGTTATCCCGAGTTTTCTCCGTCTGGTTTCAGCTATCATAAGAGAGGATAAGTCCTGATCCGTTCTTGACGCATTTCTTCTTTTTGCCACCCCTTGAGGTCTCGGATTCTTCGTTTCCGTTACGGACCCCTTATGACTCGTAACCGTCAAAATCCTTTTTAATCTTCACAAACTATCGAGCGGACCGCAGATATTGCATTTGGTCCTGTCCGCGATGTGGGGGTCCTCTCAGATTGTTCTGAACAATGAAAATATTGGAAACATGGACGCCCTCTCAAAACCCCAGGACAGGTACGTTGAATGTCTATGTGTTGTCGAGCAAGCCACGTGCTCACTCTTCGGGTCATCGCATCTATTTTGGTGTGGATATAGCATCTGGCTCGACTCCCTTGCCATCCCGGCGTACCTCGCATGCGCCTCCGGAGTGATCATACTATGTCAAGCAATCTTTCTGTCAAAGCCATTCAAGAAGCTATGTGCTTTTCTCAAGTTCACCAAAGCCACTGCGGAACAACGCGAATCGGAATGCGAGCCAAACCCTGCCAATCTCCCCGCTGGCTTTGTTACTCGATTCAATGAACACGTAAAGGCACATGGTGGTTCAATTATCTTCGGTTTCAAAGTCGCTAGGTTGCTGTCTAGTTTGGTCCTAGTATTCTTGTCCACAGCAACCCTGATTCCCGAAGAGAAGGGCCAGCTTGAATCGAGGTTTACGCACCAAGAGTGGCTTCAATTCTCGTTGTGCATGTCATTTGTAGGCGCTTGAACCTTCCAACGGCCGTTCATTATTGACTTTTAGCCTTAGACATATATCAGCATTCTGTCCTTGTTCTCGGTTTCTGCGCGAGCGAGTGCGATCAAAGGGATCAACAGACACGCCGTCCTGCTCCTCCTCGGCACGTTCAGCGTCTTCGCATATCGTGATTTATGGCCTCTGGCTACGTTCACTCTGAGTCCCATGGACTTGAAGGAAGGGTGGGTACTCTGGGCGAAGATCGGGATTCTTGCTTTTGCGGGGGTCCTAATTCCTCTTACAATCCCACGGCCTTACATCCCATATGACCCTGAGGTGCGTCAACTGTCGAATTTGCGTCAGTGGTTGAGATTGGAAGTGACGAGCAACGATCGATGGTTAGGAACCAATGGAAGCAAACCCAGAACAAACAGCGTCTATCCTCTCGCTCGCTCTATATAGTTTCCTGGATCCCGTCATCTATAAAGGTTATAAAGTCCCGCATCTGAAAGCCGAGGAGCTCCCGCCATTGGCTGATTACGATCACACTAAGAATTTGGTTAAGAGGAGCTTCAAGGTACGACTGCGGCTTCTATGTAGTCTTTCGTTCCGCTTCAGTATGCTGATCGGGGGCACCCAGCATCTCGACAGATTCTCTGGAGCAAAGAAAGAGCATTTATTTTGGGGCCTGATGAGAGTCTTTTGTAAGTTCTCTCGAATAGCATCGCTGGACAAGCACCCACTCATGTTGATGGGCCACTGGTAGACAGGGAATATTTGAGTTTATCGGCTCTAATAGTTTTCAAGGTCAGCCTCCCTCCCTTGACGAATTGTGCTATGAAACTCAATGGTTTCAAACTTATTAGGTTTTTGCGGGCGTTGCAGCACCAATAGGTATCAATCGTCTCCTCACGTAAGCTCGTTGTCCTATATCGATGAAGCAACACTAATGGAAATCTCTTTCGAACAAAACAAAGCTATCTACAATATGGAGGGGAAGGAGCCGTCGTTAGGCCTTGGGTCTGGATAGTGTGGCTTTCCTTTGGTCCGGTGTTGAGCTCTATAGCCTTCCAGTGGTACATTTTCATCAATGTTCGTCACCCTCTTGTTTCTTTTCCCCGATTGCTCCGTTGACTTTTCGTGGATGATGTAGACTGGGACGCTTGTGCGGACGCAAGCTATCATGACTCAATTGGTCTTCGAGCACGCTCTCCGTGTCCGTATGAAAGCAGAGGTGACCCCTGAAAAAACGTCGTCCTCGCAGTCAACAGATACACCCGACGGCGCGTCTCTCGTCGAAATTGAGGCTGAACCACAATCGGGGGAAACGGCGGGTAGTGAGAACGGAAGCGGCGATGGGGCAAGCAGCACGACGGCAAGGGAACCCATTGTTGTGTCGACGTCGAAAGGCAAGCGGAGGGAAGAGGGTAAGGATGCGGAGTCATTGGTTTCTTTGAAATCCCAAGAAAAACAGAATGAAAACGAAAAAGTGGTGAAGAACGGCGAGGAGGGGAAGGGATCGAATTTGGTAGGAAAGATAAACAATTTGGTCACCACAGACTTGGGTAACTTAACGGATGGGCGAGATTTCTTGTGGATTCGTGAGTTGTTCTTACGTCGTTACCCTGCCTCATTGGCTATGTTGCTGATGATACTGAAATTGTGTGAAGTTCTCATGAGCCCATTGCAAATCATTATATCCATCGCATTCTTGTATATTATTCTTGGATGGAGGTAGGTGATTTCCTTGACTGATTTTTCTTGCGATCCTGAATGGATGTGTCTGCGATAGCGCCTTAGCTGGACTCGCCGTTATGATCGTACTATTCCCTCTTCCCGGTTACATGGCTGGATTGATGCAGAAGGTTCAAGCCCAAAGGATGAAGAAGGTTAGTTTCTTTAAGCATAATTATACCCTCCATTGAAACCTGTGATAGACGGACGCTCGAGTGCAAACGGTGACCGAAAGCACGTGAAATCGCTGAAGTCAGGATTTTTCACTTGTCACTGATCGTACTATATCTAGCGATGAATGTCCTACGCATGGTCAAGCTATTCGGCTGGGAGATGAAGATTGCTGGAAAAGTCGCAGAGAAAAGGGAGGAAGAGCTGAAATGGCAGTGGAAGCGGCAGGTCCTCTCACTTTTGAATGAAGATGTCAAGTATGGCCGATCACTTAAGTTTCTCCCGCTTTTCGCTCACTTGATGGTGGTATAGCTATATTATCCCCGTTGCGCAAATGCTCGTCACGTACATGGTCTTCGTGAGTCCCCCATTTTTCTATTCGTCAGCGAGTATGAGTTTGTTGACCGTGCATCAGACCATGGTTATGAAGAGGGAGTTGACTGGTAAACCGCGGCTGCTTATTGGGCTCCATGAATTGTTCTTATTGTATTTCCGCAGCTGCGGTCGTGTTTTCCTCTATGGGTGGTGAGTAAAGCCGGCTGAGGCCAATTTTCCCGTGCTGATGAGTCCCAGTGTTCGACATGCTTCGCGGGGAGTTGTTCATGGTGTTCTACATGTTTCCGCAGTTTATTAACGGTATGCCTTCGGCTCTTGTTGATCCATCACCTTGCCTCACAATATTTGTATCTAGCCAAAGTGTCTATGGACCGTTTTAATGAGTTCCTTCACTCCGTGAGCAACTTGTCTCCACAATTCCTTTCCTGGGCTTTATTAACTCCTCGCAACGCAGACTGAGCTGATAGATCAATTCTCGGGTGCTTCCAATGAGATCCAGCTTGGCGTCGAGGTTGGCAAGCGTAGACAGGAGGCAATTGGATTCTGCGATGCGACCTTCTCATGGTCGAACGAACTGAACGATGGGGCGATGACCCCCACCAAGAGGAGCTTCAGACTCAGAATCGACGAAGAGTTGCTCTTCCAACATGGTTGCATCAACCTCATCATCGGACCAACAGGATCAGGGAAAACATCGTTGCTGATGGCTCTTCTTGGTTTGTCCCTTATGTTTCCGTCTTTGAGGTTGTGTCTGACATAGCCCTCGGTTGAATTTTTGAAGGTGAAATGCACTTCATCCCATCAGGTCCTCGATCGTGGTTCAACCTTCCTCGCGACGGCGGAGTTGCATATGCTGCGCAAGAGTCTTGGGTTCAGAATGAAACGATTAAAGTTAGTGGGGGCGAACTACCTGATCATTGTCAACGACTCATACTTGTCCAAGGAAAATATCTTGTTCGGTGCTTCATACAACGAGGAACGTTATCAGAAAGGTCAAGCTTGGTTTCTCTAAATATGAATCTTTTCTCGACTTTGAACCTAGTTATTTATCAGTGCGCACTCACGAGGGATTTGATGTTATTCGATGCCGGTGACAAGACTGAAGTGGGTGAAAAAGGATTGACTTTAAGGTACTGCGGCTACACGCTCTTCGTTTCCGTCAGTTCACTTACTCAGTTCCCACTGGTAGCGGCGGTCAGAAGGTGCGGAACGTAAGATTCGGTTCGATGACCATCTTCTGAAATACCCCTAGGCTCGTATCACACTCGCTCGGGCCGTCTACTCCTCGGCGGAGATCCTCCTACTTGACGACGTAAGTGTGCCAATAAGTCGTCGGCTGGCGTTGGAAGTCTCTAATCACTACGCAGGTGCTGGCCGCTCTAGATGTCCACACTTCAAAATGGATCGTTGACAAGTGCTTCAAAGGTGACCTCATTCGGGGCCGCACCGTTATCCTAGTGGTGAGGAACTAGCCTTCTATTAGCGTGGTGCCACTGACGTTAAGGCATCAGACGCACAATATGGCACTTGCCGGACCAGTGGCCAATGTCGTGATCTCTCTGGGGACGGACGGGCAAGTTCTAAGCCAGAGTCCTATATCTAATGCCCTTGAGAAAGACCATCGTCTCTCTGAAGAATTGACACTGGAGAAAGCGAGAATCGAGAAGGCTGCTGAAGAGGTGGACCCTGTGGATCCAGATGTGAAGAAAGCAGAGGGGAAACTCGTCGTTTCGGAAGAAATTGCTGTGGGACATGTGAGCTGGTCTGCAAGTACGTCGGTTCTATTTAATCCCTGCAACCTTCGGATGCTCACTGTTTCAAGTCAAAATGTACCTTAACGCCATGGGTGGATATTGGCCCGCACTTTTCTGGTTCGCTTTTCTGGGATGCATCACCCTCACTGAAATGGCAAACGTGCTCCAAACGTGGTTCCTCGGTTATTGGGCCGACCAATATCGTATCCACCCGGCACCCGAAGTGTCAGTCCCTTAGTGAGTTTTGATTGCACTTCTCTTCGAGGCGGATGCTTACGGACGACGTATAGCTATTTGACCGGTTATCTGCTGTTAGTTGTCATTGTAATCGTCGCTTACTGCACCGCATACCTTGTATTCTACCTTGGTTCTTTGCGGGCGTCGAGGGATCTTCACCAACAATTGATGGCCTCGGTGATGGGTTCGACGCTCCGGTGTGTCAGCCTATCTTTTGACAAACTTTCCTAGCCGTCCTCACTATGCTTGTAGGTGGCTGGACATGACGCCCACATCCAGAGTAATTGCTCGGTGCACTCAAGATATTCGGGCCGGTGAGCATGGCTTCTAATGACTCCATGATGGGTCATTAATGCTCTCCATAGTCGATGGGCCGATCTTCACAAATATGGGTCATTTGCTCGAATTGACCATAGCCATGGCCTTCAAGATCGTCGCTGTTGTCGCATTCACCCCCCTCTTCGTGATTCCTGGGTTTGCCATCGCGTTGTTTGGCGGTTGGATTGGTCAAGTATACATGAAAGCTCAGCTCGCCGTGAAACGCGAACAGAGCAATGCAAAGTCACCTGTTCTTGGTCACTTTGGTGCCGCCATCGCTGGTATAGGTGCGCCCAGTTTATCTCTCGCATACCGGTCTACCAATCTTGTGGTATCAGTTTCAATCCGTGCATACGGCGCGCAACATGCCTTCGGACAAGAGTCGCTCAAAAGAATTGATCGGTCCACCAGGTCTGGGAGAGTTTTCTACAATCTTAATAGGTGGGTCACATCGCCTTTGTTACTTACAGCACTCATTCGTGTCAGGTGGATTTGTGTCCGCATCGATGCGCTTGGTGGTATATTTGCAGCGGCATTGGCTGCATACCTGATTTACGGCAGACAGTTATCATCCGTTTCCGACACAGGATTCTCTTTGAATATGGCCGTCGGCTTTAGCAGCCTGATTCTGGTGTGGGTGCGCATCTTTAATTCATTCGAAGTCGAAGGTAAGCCAAGCTTCGTTCAATGGCTTGGAGGTCTCACAATAATACGTTGAATTCTTCAGGCAATAGGTGGGAGATTTTTACAGAGGCTCTGTCTCTTCCTCCTTTATTGACCAGCGGTGAAGCCTGGAGCGACTTCAGCAATACATGTCGATTGAACAGGAGCCGAAATCAACCACGGGCGGAACACCCCCAGCATACTGGCCTTCTTCAGGAAACTTGAAGGTCGAGAACCTCTCCGCCAGTTACTCCACAGTAAGCCAGGCGAATCCTGTGGCTCAACGCACTGTCTAACCCTCTCCAGGATGGCTCCAAAGTACTTGAGGATATCTCCTTCGACATCAAATCTGGCGAGCGTGTCGGCATTGGTACGTGTCTGTGGTTCACCCTCACATCACATACGACATGAAATGATTCAATTCACTCTCAGTCGGAAGAACTGGCAGCGGCAAGGTACTCTTTGTCTCTGAAAAATGGTTCATTTGATGCTCATATCCCGCTCTTTCAACAGAGTTCCTTGACCCTCTCCCTCCTTCGTTGTATTCCCACCGACGGCAAAGTTTATTTCGATGGTCTTCCTGTTGATTCCGTGAACCTAGATGCCCTTAGGTCCAGCATAACCATTATCCCACAAGTCGTACGTGCCGTTTTCATTCCTCTCCATGAAGGCGGAGTTTAATCTTCTATCTCGAGTTAGCCGGAACTACTGAGTGGCACTTTACGACAGAATCTAGACCCCTTTGGCCAACATGATGATGCAACTCTCAATGATGCCCTTCGTCACGCTGGCCTCTCTTCTCTTCAAAACGAAGATGACGAAGCGAGACTTACCTTAGACACTCCTCTATCAAGCGGTGGAGGTAACGTTTCAGTGGGCCAGAGGCAGATCTTGGCACTTGCAAGAGCCATGTTGAGGCGTAGTAAATTGCTAATCCTTGACGAAGCCACCTCTGCTATCGGTTCGTACCGAGTACAACACTTTTACTGCTGGACTAATCCTTTCCCAGACTACAAGACTGATTCCGTTATTCAGTCATCTATTAGACATCAGCTTTCAGGCGACGTGACGATTATCACTATTGCTCATCGTCTACAAACTATCATGGATGCTGATAAGATTGTATGTCATGCCCCCCCTTTCTCCGATTCATATTGAAAATACCCATCGTTTTTGCGTGTTTCCTTCAGATGGTGCTTGATGCTGGACGGATTGTGTGTTCATTTCATTTTTTCAATCGAAACAACCCTTTGACGCGGGGTTCTCTCCATAGGCCGAGTTTGGAAGTCCGAGTGAGCTGCTCAAGAATGACAAGGGAATGCTGAGAGCACTTGTTGATGAGAGTAATGACAAATCGGCCCTGTATGCGATGGCTGCGGGAGAGAGGCAGTTGTGATATTGGTTCTATCCACATCTGTTGCACGTAGATCACAATTCCCTTGTTTCGTGTCCATACCATCCATCCCCTTGTCCTCTCACAACCTAAATTTGACTTACTAAATCTACAACTTCGACGACCTCGCAGCAATCTTGGCGTCAAGCTGGGCCTAGCAAGGTGCCACACCATTCAGCATACAATCACAACCCAAATAACAAACAAAGCACAAGTTTCTGAGCGTTCACCCCGCTTTCAATGTTATCCCGAGTTTCCTCCGCCTGGTTTCAGTTAATTATATATGAGAGGATACGTCCCAATCGCGTTCTTCACGCGTTTCTTCGTTTTGCCACCCCCTTGAGGTCTCGGATTCTTCGTTCCCGTCGCGGACTCTTTATGACTCGTAACCGTCAAATCCTTCTTAATCTTCAGAAACTATCTAGCGGACCGCCAGATATTGAATTCGGCCCTGTCCGCGATGTGGGACTCCTCTCAGATTGTTCTGAACAATGAAAATATTGGACACATGGACGCCCTCTCAAAACCCCAGGACAGGTACGTTGGATGTCTATGTGTTGTCGAGCAAACCACGTGCTCACTTCCGGTCATCGCATCTATTTTGGTGTGGATATAGCATCTGGCTCGACTCCCTTGCCATCCCGGCGTACCTCGGATTCGCCTCCGGAGTGATCATACTATGTCAAGCAATCCTTCTGTCAAAGCCACTCAAGAGGCTATGTACTTTTCTCAAGTTCACTAAATCCACTACAGAACAACGCGAATCGGAATGCGAGCCAACCACTGCCAATATCCCCACTGGCATTCTTATTCGATTCAATGAACACGTCAAGGCACATGGCGGCCCAATTATCTTCGGTTTCAAAACCGCTAGGTTTCTGTCTAGTTTGGTCCTACTGTGCTTGTCCACAGCAACCCTGATTCCCGAAGAGAACGGTCAACTTGAGTCGAGATTTACGTGCCAAGAGTGGCTTCAATTCTCGTTGTGCATGTCATTTGTAGGCGCTTGAACGTTCAAATGGCCGTTCACTGATAACCTTTCCCCCTCAGGCATATATTAGCATTCTATCCTTGTTCTCGGTTTCTGCACGAGCGAGTGCGATCAAAGGGATCAACAGACACGCCGTCCTGCTCCTCTTCGGCACGTTCAGCGTCTTCGCATATCGTGATATATGGCCTCTTGCTACGTTCACTCTGAGTCCCATGGACTTGAAGGAAGGGTGGGTACTCTGGGCGAAGATCGGGATTCTTGCTTTTGCGGGGGTCCTAATTCCTCTTACAATCCCACGGCCTTACATCCCATATGACCCTGAGGTGCGTCAACTGTCGAATTTGCGTCAGTGGTTGA